>VYXD01011468.1:36679-147566 GCA_013397195.1 Hylia prasina | reverse complement strand
CTGACACGGCGGGAGGGGAGGGGGAGCCGCAGGGGAGGGGGCACCGCTTCCTCCCCCGGCGCTCAGGGGAGCGGGGCACGAACCCAGCGGGGCTCTCCTCACGTCTCTCCGCAGCCGCGCTCAGCCCGCAGCGCGTCGGCACCCGCGGTCTCGGCGGCAGCAGCAGCATCCCCTCGAAAGTACTGACCTCCAGCCCGGCGGAGCCCTGCTGGCTGCTTTCCTCGCCGGGTTCAGCCGTCGCCTTCTGACTGTGGAAAGTGCAGTGGGGGAGCTGACTGCGGGGTCGCGCTCCTTGCGCGCCGGGAGCTGCCGACCCACGGAGAGGATGTCCGAGCGAACCTGCTTCCCCCCGCCGCTGCTGTCTGGTGTTGCTTTGGAGGGGGGGGAAAAAAAAAAAAATTAGAAACACTTGATGCTTCCTTGTTTCTGGAGGGGGAGGGAATGTTTTTTATCATGTCAGATTCTATTTTATATGTAACTTGAACTGCCTATGGGGACACTGGTGTATGAAGACTTATTTTTGTACAAGAAACCTTAGAGAAAAGGGATGAGATGGTTCTATTTTTAGCAGGTCCTGTCCACTCTTTCTTGAACACTACCAGCTGGAATGTTTTGGGAACATAACGGTATAGATGAAAAGGTGTTTGTTTGGGTTGTGTTTTTTTAATTATTCTCTCCAAACACTTTGGTAAAAGACTGTAAAGTTATGTTGTGTTTTAATGTGGTGTCTGAGTTTGCCTGGTGTGAAGGTCCACCTCTCTGAAAACTGAAGTTTTTTAAAAAAAAATATTGAAGGCATTTTTGTATGCACTTGCTAGGATTTCTTAAGTTGTACATATGCAGTTTTTAAGAGAGTATCATATTTTATGTAAATTGACTTTATAAATAAAAATCTATTTATAAATGGCTTCAGGGCTGTAAGATATGTGTTGGCCAGAATTGCCCGAGGTGACTTAACTATGGCCTGAAGGGGTGGGAGAGAGGAAGAACAAACAATACAGCAGAGAGGCAGTTCTCTGTGGACCAGGTTTCATGTGCAGAAGGGAATAAGGAGTGGCATAGCATAATCTCCAGGTTTACTTTTTTTCCCCCCATTCAAGTTGTATAAATTCAGCATTTTTGGAGCAGGTCCTGCAGGGAGGAAATGTGGGGAGCTGCAGATGTGCATAGTAGACAAGGCAGGCTCGGTGCTGGTAACCCCTGTCCTGAACATGCAGAAAGTGCAGCTGCAGCAGGCTGTGTTGCCCCTGCCTGGGACGATGGGAGAGTCATGGGAAGACAAAGAGGAAATGGATATCTAAAGGTTGGTTGTCCTGGCAGCAGCTCTCGGGAGGTAGGTTAGGGTGCCTTCATTGAGGGGAGCAGCACCTCTGAGAACAGCGTTGTCCTTTAACAACCACACGTTAAAGGTTGTTGTCACAGTGTCCCGCCTTGTCCTACTCTAACTTGAGCTGCATGTACAGAGTCTTTAAAGGCAATAAGCAAATGTGAAACTTGCAAATTGCTCCTTGGAAACTCTAGTGAGACACATAAGCTCTGTCCATTACTTTTTGGCTCATGATGAAGACCTGCTTCACGGGAGGTGAGCCAGAGGTAAAAACTGTGTGTCTTTAAGGTAAGAATGCTGTGAAACAAAACACAGGGCTGATGGCATGAAAAACTATGGTAGAGACGGTTAATTCCCTTAAAGAGCTCTGGTGAATGTTAGGAGTTGAATGGAGCAAAATGGGCTGGCCTGTAGAATACGTTGAACGAACACAAAGCAGAAATGGTTATTAAAATTGACCTACTTTACAGGGACCCTGTGTGTAATCTCTGCTGCCTTAGTACTGGGAAGGTAAAATTTTTCAGGAGTGTCACTCAGCAATTCCAGATTCAGTAACTGCAGTGGATGCTCTGTAATCGAGATCTGTAAGAGTATTGCACATACATGATTCCATTCAAAGAGGGAAAAAACCCCTCCAAAACCAGCTATGGGAAAATGAAGGCTCTAAGAGCACACAGCATTTGGGAGCCTGCAATCAAGAGCAAATAGTTACTGTGCTTCAAGTTCATTCCCTAATAAAAGTTACTCTAATAAACAGTCCCTTTGAAAGGCATGGGGAATTCAAGTGCTTAATATATGTCCTGCAAAGGTTTTATACCCTTTATGGCTCTTCAACAGTACCCTCCGTAGGAGCAAGAGCTGTGAGCTACCCTGGACTGTGCTTGGCAGCAGCAGGGAAGGCTGGTGGAATGAGGGAGTAATGTGGTACCTTTCCCCAGGGAGAGTTTAAGGGCTTCATCCTCACAGATGATCTCCAAAAAATTAGCCAAACATAAACTCACAGGGACTCCCACATATTTATTCTCAGCCTAAACCAACATCATGTCATCTTTCCCAAGCAGTTTAGAAATCAGGACTGCTGCATTGGTCTGCACAAGTGTCTCATTATTACAGAACGCATTTGTTTAAAGCATGCTACTACTGCTTGGCAGGGTGTTTGTTTTCCTTCCTTAGGTGACAGTGATCATTTTAGTATTTCCAAAAGCAGTCTTTGGCTCTCAGTCAAGTAACTCCCAGCATTGCTGCCACTTTCATCTGATCACCCAAGATACCACTGCAGCAACTTTGAAGCAGTATCAACTGTAACTCTATTGGCGAGAAATTAGCTGTAAGCAATTTTCACTTGAGCAATACTAATATTAGGGGGAAAAAAGAGATCAGTCAGCATCACATTACGTTAATGCTGTCAGTCAGTGCTTCAGTCAAAACTAGAGGGAAATCAGGAAGGTAACATTTTCTTTTAAAACCCCCACAGTGGTCATGAGTCTTCCACTTCCAAACAGTTGAGGGGGAAGAAGGTGCAGGAAAAAGAATGTGTGTTTTAGAAACACAAGATGGACAGAGGGACTCCTTTCCCTAGCCATGGTCATGGTGACAAGTCGTGAGCAGATACTCAGATCAACCTGCCGAAGGGAGCTCTGCTACACCAGAGAGAAGGGTACTGAATCATTCCACCCTTTAAAGGAAGCATTAGGGAGGATGCAAGGTAGGTTCTGTGGCAGTTGCAGCAGGTACCTTCAGCCAGCCCAGCTCACTCATCTTCTGCACCACCTGAAGACTGCTTGGACCCTGTTGAGAAGACTTCTGACCCTAAAAACTCACACCTCTGCTCCATTTATGCAAAATATAAGCCAGTTCAAACACTTGGAGATGAAAGCCCTCTGACCATGAAAGTCACCTGTCAGCAACAAGAGTAGCAGCAAATCTATCTCATTCCCCTGCTTGGAGGAGCCAGCTACATTTGATGATGGGACCCTTAGTGTCTGGGTTAGCTGCCATCAACCAAGAGCTGCCCTGAGGGATTCCAGGAAACCCGAGTGCCTGCCTAAACTGCTACACGGAACTTGTGGCCGGGATTGGGAATGCCTCTGATGAGAACATAATTTCTCTTTAGATGTACAACTTGAAACTCAGTGACTAAAACGGAAACTCCCAGCAAGACATAAACCCAACCCTAAGGTACAGGGCTGCAGGAGAGTCAGATAGTCAGATTCAGGTAGAAAAAAATATGCTGAGGAATTGTGAGAATTAAGAGGGGGGAAAAAAAAAGGCTGGGGACTCCAGGGGGCACATGGGCTTGTCAATGTGCAGATACAAAGCACACTTCTGTAAACTTCTCACATCTCCATCCACCGATGGGTTCCCATTTTCTCAAGCAGCATTTCACACGCCACACACATGGCTAATAAAGCAGAAACAAGTTGCAGAATGGTGTCAAGATTAGCTGCCCCTATCCCCAGGCTGAAAGAACCCTTCAATTTTCAACCACGGTCCCCTCCTTGGCATTTTTTTGTTAATTGGTCTGAAGCTTTTTGTGTTACCCAAAGCACTTAAAGCCCAGTACATGGTAAAAATAGTCCCATGCATTATTGCCCAGTAGTGTTTAAATAATGATGTCGTCCCTCCTGGGCAACCTCAGCTTCGGTTCCATGGCTACACTCCTTCCAAATTTCTTCACGTACTACTAAAAATAATTTTGAAGGAAGGGCCTGTGCAGCTTGCTTGAAGGCTTCTATACCACAGGAAGAGCTAGGAAGCCAGCAGGAGGATGCCCTGCAGCATCCCCATGGCAGAACGACATTGCTGGTCCTCCTTGCAGGGAGAGTGGCTTCAGCAGAGCCCAGCACCACAGAAAAGAGAATATTAGGAGATAAGAGTCCAGAGGAAAAGGGCTCTTTCCTGTTCCTACCACCACAAGATATCACCAGTAAATACCCTCTTTGCCACGGATCATCGTGCAGAAAATAGCCCACGATTGGTTTCAATGTAAAACAACTCACATTCACATTAACACCTCATAAAGATCTTGTTACTTGGATAGCAGGCAGCGAGGCGAGCTCCTGCGGATCAGCTTGCTGCTGCCTCCACTCCCATCCGGGAGGAGCAGCCGCCAAGAAAATACTTGTCCTGCCAGCCTTTGGTCTGCGCAGCAAGGCTTTTCGGCTGCCACGGTCCACGGGCAGACGGCTGTGTGCCGTCTCGGGACTAGTCCCGAGGTCATCTCACTCTTTTCATGCAGGTCACAGAATAGCCGGCGAACAGCAACAATTTTCAGTCATTTCTTATCTGGATTGGATGCGGGCCAGCAGCCTGGGAGGGTGCACAGCTAGGAGTGCAAGGCAGCCCCTTGCACAGCTGACGGCAGGCAGAGCTGGCCTGGCTTTGCCCAGCTTGGGCATTGGCCAAGGAGGCTTCGATTTGCTTCCCAGAAACTGCCATCAACAAAGCATTAGCCAAAGGCATACCTGGGAATAATGGGACTAACAATATGAAAGCAGCGCCAGGTGTAATCACACGTTAATGTCACGCCCTAAGCAGGCTATCGGGCAGTATAACAAATAACTTGGAATTCCAGGGACACCATCAACGCCCAGCTCCTTTGGAGCTTTGTGCTCACTCTGGCACACGGGAACAGAGGAGCTTTGCCAGGTGCTTTCAGAGCAGCCCTGGCACTCACTGCAGGTCTCTTCAAGCCAGTCCCAGGGGCTCACTCTTTGGAGAAGTGAGTGGATGCTCCTGTGGCTGAATCTGAGAACATGGAGGGGTTTTACACTTACAGATTCTCAGTCTTTTTATTATATTTGAGTACTTTCTTCCATCCATTATTTTCCCATAATAAATATCTACTCAGAATAATGGTAAAACTGGTACAGAAAAGAGAGAGGTTGCATGGTTAAGGCCCTTCCCAGTTAGAGGGGCTGGTTTGCACCTCTGCTGTCACCATCTTCAAGATGGGAAAATTGAAGGGGAGCATCAGCATCCTTAGCTTAGGGAAAGTGTTGCAAAAACATCAGAGACTGAGATTTTTGCTGTAAATTAAATTGAGAGTCTCTCCTGTTCTTGAGAGCCTACAATCAGACAGAGATCATTGTTCAGATCAGGATGACTAAATTCTCATTTTCTGCAGGTCACTGCCTTCCCCCTTACTCCTGCTGTCACCTCTCTTTTGTCCCTGAGCACAACAAGGTGGCAAAAGAATAAAAGTGACCCTCACAAGTCCTATCACAGCTGTGCTGCAGGTGAAGCAGGAGGGAGATCCTCAGAGAAACCCCAGCCAGATGGCTCCAAAACCAGTGTCCACACATGGTGAGTGGGAAAAACCCAAGACTAGACAGATATTTCTTATCTGCCAAAGCCATCAGCATTGTTGTACAAGAGAGGAGAAATAAACAGTCATGTAGAGAAACACAGAAATGGAAAGAAGCAAATGTAAGAAAGTGGTCAGCAGTGGGGAGCATAGTGCATTAAATCAGAGCAAGAAACACAGAGAAATGATTTCAAGTATTGGTCTGTGACACCCTTCCCTCCCCTTCCACAAATGCTTTTGTTTATGGGTAGATGTTAATAACAGCAGAAGCATAAACATCAGAAAAGGAGAAACTTGTGGTAAGGCTGCAGGGACTAGGGCAGTGCTTCAGGCTTTGACCTGTGAGCATCCACTTTGCTGCTGGAGAAGCCTCAGTTCTCTCCTTTCATCTCCTGGCCTCAGCCCCAGCACTTACAGCCTGCAGTACAACAGTTATCCAGTCACCAGACCCAGTAAATTGTGCTTGCTTTTAAAGTTGTTTGGTTTGGTTTTGCCTTTTTTTTTTTTTTTTTTTTTTTTTTTTTTTTTTTTTTTTTTAAGGCAAGAGAAACCAACAAAAAGGCATGATAGCCCCAGGGGGAATTTTCTGTTAAAGTCACTGCCAAAAGAATGACCAATTTGTAAGTGAAATGTTGACATTTTTATAACACAGCAAATATCTTTCCCTTGAATGAAGCACTTCAAGTTGTTTGGGGTTTTTTTTTGTTGAAAAGATGAATTTTGTCAGGATGTTAAATACTAGTAGGAAGTGTTGCATACTACAACACATTTTCCCCTTCACTCTGTTTCCCATATACAATTCCTTGAAGGCTCCACAAAGGAGCCACAGTGACTTTGGGAGAACCATCCAAAGAAAAAGCAGGTGAAACCCATTGGGTAAACAAAAGCCTACCGTAGAAGTCTTAGTAAAAACTATCACCCCCTTACTAGCAGAATACCTGTAAAGCCCTCTGCACAGGCTGCTGACTCCCATTTTCCTGGCACCGGCCTGCCTTCACCATGGTCTTGTTTTTGTCAAAGGAAAGCCATTTGGTGTCACTGGAAGCAACTGGTGCCCTCAGTGAAACACCTGCACGTGATTCAGTGCAGAGGGTGCTTCTGTGTCTTCTTCTCCTCACCCAGGAGACACCAGAGGCAACTGGGCAATGGAGAGGGTGAGATGTGCTTCAAGCAGCTTGAAGTTTGCAGCACAGGTTGTATTTGGGCCTGATTTGAATGGAGGCAAGGATGGGGACCGGGTCTGGGTGAGCCAGCACAGCTCCGCACTGTCTCCTTGCCTGATTCCCTGAGCCCTCTGTCCAGCAGCCCCCAGCAGTGCATCCCTGCACCCTGCACGGACCCAGAGTGCTGCTGAGATAGTTTATACCCTTTGGTCTTTGGTCTTGCTAGAGGACAGCCAGTAAAGGGAGGTGAGAGCAGAGAAGCTTTTGAAGTGGGGAGACCACAAAGCTCATTTAGGATGCACACACCACCAAAAAAACCCCAGCCACCAGACAGTAATAACTTCAAAACAGTGCTGACTGGAGTTGAAAACAGTGATGTACTGGCAGAAAAACTAGTGTCTAAGCCAAGTTCAGACGTGGTGTAAGCTGAATTTGACTGTTTATGATGCTGAAGAGAGCTAATGGTTGCTGGCAGGCAAGACTTGCTGTTAAAGAGAAACACACAACTTGTTAAAGGGACCTCTGGGCACTCCTTCAGGCCTGGCAGAAACCATAACCAACCTACTCTGTGCTGTAAAATCTGCTGGAGAAAGTGAGGGCAGTGTCATGTTCCCCTGGTGGAATCTGGGGTGTAGGACACAGGATGCATTTCGTGTGCTCACTGCAGAAATCATGGAAGGAGCAGAAAGCTGGAGAGGGCACAGAGGGAAAGGGCTTCTGAGGACTCAGACTGGGGTAGAGGCCACACAGCCTGCCTAGATGATGTTTTCTTCTGCTCTGTTTGGGGGAACACGATTTGGGACCATTCTTTGTAAAAAAACAGATGCAGTGAGTAAGAAGGATTTCAGAAGTGAAGCATTTGCATTAGAAAATGGTCCATTCTGGGAGTTGTTGAACACAATGATTTTTCATTCCAAAATGTTGAACATTTTATTGAGTTTGACAAATTTTTTCATGGTTATAATGTACAGCACACCATTTGCTGAAGAAAAGATTTCACTCTGTGTCAACTTAGTTTAAAATTTCATTTTAAGGTACCTCTGGATTATAGATACATCAAAGTGCAATGATGACATTTGAGCTACCAGAAAAATTCTGGGCTCTGCTTCTTCATTAACAAAGTGATAGCAGTCAGCATGACTTGCTGAGAAAAAGTCAGGTGGTCAGCTGAAAAACAGCAGGTGGGAAAAAGCAGAGGTACAGATGTGTGTGACAGCTTGTCCCCAAACTCCCCCGGCCATGGGGGTAGCCTTGATGTTCAAAATATGCTCCTAAAACAGAAGGCAGGACCTGTGTGGCATTAAGAGCCCTGAGTGCTCTCTGCCCAGGATTCAGCCCTGCCATAGGATTTGCAGCACACAGCTTGGGGGCCAGAAGACTCTGCTGAGACACAGACGTCATGGCTTATGTGTAGGGAGGGGTTCTCCCTCACAGGGTCCTCCCCAAGCCCATTCTTCTCCAGTGCCTTTGGTCTGCCCCTCCCCATCCCTACTTAAAATTAACTTTGCATCAGACATCAACCCACTTTCTTTCTCAGTGCTTTCACCGTGGGAGAAACATGGAAGTGGGAGGTGGAGCACAGGGAGCAAAGGAAAAAAAAAAAGAAAATGGAAAATATGGAAGAAAGTGAGAGGCTGAGGAGGGAGGGGAGGAGCGGGGAGGAAGGGGTTGAAAGGGCTGGTGAGGGACAGGGGCAGGGTGGCCCCCGCCTGCCCCACATTGTGCTTGACTCTATCCATCTAAATAAAGGGACCATCCTGCCTTGTGTCCCAGCTGGGAGAGGTTTTGTTGCCTTTTGGGTTTTGGTGTCGTCCCCTCCCCCTGTTTTGCTCCCCCTCCTCTCTTCCCTTCCCATCCCTTCCCTCTTTCATCCAGACTGCATCAAAGTGCCCCCGTGTCTCCGTCTCCTCGGGCGTTTCCACCCCCTCCCTGGAGGCACAATGTCTCCCTTTGTGGCCACCACCCAGATGACCTTTTCTACCTTCTTATCCGCATTTATCCCTGCGCCTCCGGGTAAATAAACCCCGAGGCAAGGGGTGGGTAGAAGCTGGGACGGAGAGTGCTGGCCCTGGGGCAGGTGCTTCCTTTTGCAGCCCCACTAGCACCAGGGGAATGAGCATGACAGGGTTATTAGGAAGTGGCTTGTGCACCCAGGGATGATCAGCCTGCCCAGCATCCCACTGTGAGGGTGAGGTGGAGATGCAGATTTCACCCCAAAAGAGAGTGCATCCCTATTTCCACTTCATTTAAATGCCCATGTCAGCCAGCCCCATAGGAGGGACAGAGCCAGGCTCGAGTTGGGGTAGCCAAGGACACTTGCATGTGGACACACGGGCTTTTGGAGAGCAAATATCAAGCCACAGCCTATGCTGGGGATGTTCATAGGGGAGGAGAAAAAGCATTACTGGGCTCTGTGCAGCACGGGCCTACTCACAGCCCATCCTGTTGTGCCTGGGGGCTGCTCACTTCTCTCCTGGCTTTTCTCTCCCCTGCATGCTTCCCTTCACTTCCTGCTGATTTATCCATCTTTATTGGTCCCTGCTCGCTTTGGCGGAGCTCAGTCACCTGCCAGGTCTCTGGTCCAGCAGGAGCTTCACCTCTGCTCTCTGCCACACTTTCCAGTGCCCCCAGCTTGGCTCTCAAGAAATCATAAATGCACTCGATGCAGTGCTCCAGCTCTGAAATCCCAGTAAAAGCCTTTATCCTGCATGCCTGATGCTTTCAGGCCTTGACATACAAACAGATGTGCCAGTGCTCCAGCTGTGCCTGAGTTCTGCTCCAGCTGTGCACACTGGAAAGGCAGGTCTAGCATGGGCACATGAACACCCCCTACTCCCCGGGGCAGACAAGGATATCAGAGTGGGCTCAGGTGGCTCACCCTGGCTGACCACCTGGCTTGTGTTACTTCACCAGCTTTATTCACAAAGGGAAAGCTCAGATCCACACAGTGCCCCAGGTTGTCCGAAATGGAGAAGTATCCACGCCAAAGCCCTAGTCTCTTTGTATTTCAGATCCTATTTTGGCTGCCCAAGGTGATACAGTCAGATCCTAAATTAGTCCCTTATAATCTAAATTGAATTTCAACCCAGAAAATCCCCAGCTTTCAGATGTTTCTGGTTACACAATAACTCTGGCTCTTCTTCTCAGAAGAGTGAAATGGCAGGATTTTGAAATTCCTTGTTGGTTCATGTTTGCATATAAATGCTGATTTTATCTTTTCTGTACACAAAGTAAACACAAAGATGTTTTACAATAATGTTGCCGTTGGAACATGCACCAAGGATGGCAAAACAACTTAGAGATGTTTCCAGACCCAAGGACCATGCCTCCCTTCACACAAAGAAGCCGCCCGCTCCGAGATGCCCGGCACACCCTCATCCCTGTTTATGCAGATCAACAGGCAGGTTTCATTAGGCAGTAGTAAGATCCCGAAGTAAAAATTGGGTGGAGATGACAAAGGATATGTATTCATCCAGGCTACCTAAGTGCAGGCTCCTGATGGAGCTGAATTTTTCCATAGGTCTCCAAGAGCTGTGGACCCTGCTGGAAGTGCCCAGAATCACTGCAAATGAGAAATGATGGCTCTTACTTAAATTGGGATTTACATCTCTTATAATGCTGGTCAACAAAGGGAATGTAATTCAGATTAAAATAAACATTTAAAGTAATGTAGCTATTGATGATTAACTCTCTGAGGGGAAACTCTTATGCTGAGAGATGCTCTTTGTGAAAGAACTAAATGCAGTCATGGCCAGAAGCAGAGAAAGGAAGATGTGCTGCTGGGAGGAGATAGCTGTCAGAAAGTAAACTAATTCAGCATAATCCCAGATTTACAGAGCCCTGCCGGCGGATCAGAGGTGGCCATACTTAAAAAAAATGACCCTGTCCACAAGCCTGACAGCCTTAGTTATGGAAAGAATAATGTACAATCAAATAAAACCACATTTTCTGATGATTTCTTCTTATTTGTCGGTGGATGTTGCAGAAACCCTGTTTGAAAGTCAGCAGCCTCTGGTGAAAGAGGCGCTCTTGGGTATAATGGGAGAGGATAAAAATCCAGCCCAAATACCTCCCTTCGGCCATCTAGGAGTGCAGTGTCTACTTTAAGTTAGTCATTTGGCTACTCATCTACTTCAGCAGCCCACGAAGAGAGAGGCATTTTCTGAGAGCAATTCGCTCTGCTTGCCCTAGGATGACTGCTTGACATGGGATCAGCCGCCCCTGGGTGATGCCTGGCCCTCCCACCATCCATAGGTGGGTCTGTGGTGAGGAGATGCGTCAGCGGTGGCCAGCTTTAGGTGGCCACAGAGTTGAGGAGGAGTTGCCTCTTGCCCTATATACCTGGGTGCTCATGGAGGCTGCAGCACTTCTCCCCATCCCAGAAGTCATCTCTGAATAACATCTATTCACCCCAAAGTTCACTGAAATCCAGGTTGCAGCAGCTTCCAGTGGCCTTCGCATCACATCTCTGCCCTCTGAGGCAGTATGAGAGATAAGCCTCAGTTCCCTGCTGGTGGTCACCACGCCTGATCAGCATGGGACAGACTGAAAAAGCCCACAGCCTCATGCACTGGGCATCAACCCTTCATCTTGAAACATCTTGAAATGACACTAAATGCATCCAACAAAAATATGGGCAATATATTTCTCGTGTCTTAGCAGTAATATGAGTTTTAAAAGTTACACTGCCTTTGACATTGCAAGAGCAAAACTGAAAATGTCACACTAGCTGTTTAAAGGGAAACAATTAAATAAGTATACTTGCAGGATATTCCTGTTAGAAACCACACTTTCCTTCTTGTTGCTTTGGACAAGAGGTTTAGGAGAAGGACTGGTGTGTGTACATGTTCTCAAGGCATTGACTCCTGTATCCAAAGCACGAGGCGTGAAGGTGGGATGAAGAAGACAACTGAGAAACGTCACATTATTTAGTAATATGAGTCGTTCCATAGTTGTGAGAAGCAATTGCAGTGGGACAAGCAAATCATCCCAAGCCTCCTGACACAGCTGCCCAAGCCAGGCTCATATGTTTGCTGTGCAAAGCACAAGAAGCTCCTGTAATGCAACAGGTCCCACTGCAGTGTGTCAAGCCCTGCTGCCAGCCCCAGCTGTCATTTGCAGCCAGGTACGTAACATTGCTGCACACTTCATTACTACAGGCAGACCCTCAGCCTGCCTAGAAATGTGAGTAACAGCTCGGGTCAGTACGAAAGAAAGACTATATTAAATTGTCAGGTACAATAGAAAATGCATATGCCACTATCTTGTCTCCAAATGGAGTCACTCCCCCACACAAGCTCCTCATCTGACCTCACTTGGGTGGCTTTTACTGCCTTCATTGTTTCTGTAAAAAACTCGGAGGCATTTCAGTCCATAAAGAAGATGGAAAATCTATTAATTGCCTTACGGCTGCAAGACAAGCCCACCCCTACCTTGGCCTGAGCCCTCCTCCTTGCCAGAATCCCCGATCCCTATCCCCCTGAACGCCAGGGGCACTTTTAAAAGGCTGGAGAGGTCCTCTCCTGTCTGCCTCCGCTCCTGCCCTTTGCTTTGCAGGAGGGGACGTATATATGACACGGCAAGTGAGGGGGCAGATCCACTTCTGTTCCTTGAGAGAAGCCCTGCCATGTGTATTTTCTGTAGGTGAACAGATGTGGCCATTCTGTCTCCCAGCCCGTGTTGGTGTGGTGTCACTGCTCCTGTGCTGGCACCGTTTCCCTGTCCCCGCAGCTCCGCCACCCCCTCCTCCCCCGGCTTCTGCCTCACCTCCAGCCTCTCCGGGCAGTGATTAATGGTGCACATCAATCAGGCACGGCTGCGATGAATGCGGCAGCAGTTTGCGATTAACCTTGGAGAACCTTGTCCCCCTGTCCCCGGCCATCCCCCTCCAGAGCCCCCCACTGAGATTATCGGGTGAAATGAGGCGGGATGAGTGTGTACCGGGGGCTGGGCCCTGGAAAACAGCTCCCCTGCTCTTTTCATATTGAAATAGAGAGTTCTCGACCGCTCCTTTGAACTTTGTTCGCAGGAGTAAAAAGAAACCCAAACCCCAGTGTTTTCCTTCAGTGATGCAGAGGGGAATCAGGATTGGGACAGTCAGGGTTAGTGACAACAGTGGTGCCAGAAGGAGTTGGTTCACCTGCCCTGTGGGAGAAGAGAAAGTGTAAAACCATGGGGTAGTACGTCACAACAGGACACGGAATGAAGGCTTAAATGTATTTATTAAAGTTGACTCCATTCTTTCTGGGCCTGGGCCATTCTCCCAGGTGAAGAGTATGCTGCCTCTTCTTTCCCTGCTCCGTCCAGCTCTTGCAGCACCAACCTCCCCCCAATCCTTCCCATACCAGGGAGATACCAAAACTTCACTCATTGGTTAGGAAGGAAAAACAATCCCCATCTTGTGGAAGACAGAGATACAGGAGAGAATTGTTTACAGAACTTTGCTGTAAATTCTGCTTTCTCATGAGAATACTTTTGAGCAGGGAAACATACATTCTGTTCATGTAACAGTAGTACACACAGGGGACAGAGTTTCTCTGGACCTCCGTTTTCCCTCCTGTCCGTGTAGCAGACCCTGGCTTTGCTCGTGCTGTACCGACACAGGACGGAATACACTCCTTGCTTTCAAGAAGGGATGGCAATGACTTCTTAGTTTCTTATAATGCCTTCTCTTGGCTTCAGCTTGGATTTGGATTATTCGTCCCTGCCACTGGAGGAGAGTGGAAAGGGAAGGTGTTCCCGTTTCTGCTTGTGCCAAGTGCTCATATTTGGGATTGCTTGGCTAGGGCAGACTGACATCCTTGCAAACACCAGCGTGGCTCTCCCCAGAGCAGGAGGGTGCACCTCGTGCTGTGGTTTGGCACATTGCAGCAGGCTGAGGAGGAAAAGCCCATGACACCATCTGAACTACACCTGCACTTAACACACTGCCACGGTGTGAGCTGACACTGGGTGGTTTTGATTTGGAGGTGTTCGAGGGTAAAACTTATACCTCTGGGTGTGAGGGTTTGCTCGTGGTGGTGGCAAATTGCCGGAGCTGGCATTTCTCAGGCAGGCAATGGAGTCAGCTCGGGGTGATCATCCCATGGATCACACACCTGTTGTGACAGCAGGGGAGGATGGGAAACAGCCAGCACCTTAAGTAGAGACAACTAGAGATCAATCTAGGGCTTGTAATTCCAGGAGGGAAGCTCTGGTGAGTGAGGTCATTCTTCAAGGGGTGGGATAAGTTTCTGCTTTAGCTCCTCCAAAAGTCCTTAGTGCTCCCTCATTTGCTTATAATCACCAAGAGGCTTTGTTGGTAAGAAATAAAGCTTCATGTGCTCCCATTCAGAGGCCCATGGGGCCTTTTTTAGTCTTGTCCCTTGCAGATAAGGATGCAAATTAACAAACGAACTTCAATTAATAGCCAAATCCCTTTAAAGAAACAGCCTCACTCAAGCATTTCTGAACAGGGTTTTACCCATTATTTGTCTCTCATTTGAATGGTCATTATGAACATTTTGAACTCTGTTGTTCATACGTTTATATACCCACAAATACACATGCAGTCCTGCATGCATGCAAATGTTTGTGTGTCCAGCCAGTGTTTTCAAGCTCAGGAGGAAGAAACCCGGGTTTGCTCATGGATTTGGTGGGGAACTACTCGGGTTGCCATCAGTTTAGGGGCTGGCCTTCAGCATTAGCCTGTTTCATCTTCTTCTGCAGCCATCCCATCCCTCCTCATCCCTGACTGTGGTGCTTGAAGAGTGCCACAGGGCTGCCCCTTGCAGGAGAGCTCTGGTGGGGAGTGGACAGACTGGCTGCCCAGGAACCTGACAAAGCAAGGTCCAGCTTCGCCACAGCACTCAGGGAGGTGGGGCAAGGCAGGGAGGACACATGACTATGAAGATCTCCCTTCAAATGTTATTAAATAATGTTTTGCTGCTGCAGCACAACAGGTGTGGGGAGGCACAGGCAGGTAAACACAGCCCAGAGCAGGGCAGCTCGCCAAGTCTGTTTCCTTACATAAATCTCTCCACTTCAAGGTATGCAATTAATCCCGGCTCCAGCCTCCGTTTACCACAGACCGTCTTTGTACACATGATGTATTAATCACCAGAAAGGACTTTTGCACCTCTGCTATCATTCTGGCTTTGCAGGCGGCTGCCAAGAACTTTGAGAACCCACAGAGACCAAAGGACGCGGTGGCAGGGGCGGGTTGGTGATGGCACCTCACAGCAGGCAGCCAGAGGACGTGTGCGGGTACACACACGTGTGGGGGTGTGTACCTCTGCCGTGCTGTGCTGTGCTGCAGCTCCTCTGATGCTGATTTTGCCAGCAGATCCCCTGCTCCACTTTCCCTGGAGACAACAGGCATTAATCAGTAACAGCTCCCCACCCTGACTTTTACAGGGCTGATTACAAGTCGTGCTCATTAAAAAGCCAGGAGGACAGCAGATCCCCATCAGAAAGCCTGATCCTGCAAGAGCCTGCATGTAGTTCTTCATCCCTGGTGTACATAGGTGGCAGCAGCCCTATCTTCTGCATCTCAGCAGAGGGAGAGGGCACGGCTGGCCCACGGTGGAGCCTGCCCACACCAGGCTGCCAGAGCTCCCCTGGCCTGGCCCTGTTTTGGCAAGCCCAAACCGTTCGTGCTGCCCCGGCTGAGTTCTGCTGGAACATGACTCTGCAGCCGCCAGTGTCCAGCTTGGACCAAGAGGCCAGTTAGGCCAGGCAGCTCAGATGTCGAGAGCCCTCAGTTTTCCCTTGCACTCCCTGTTTTGCCCTCCGTGATGTGTGCTCTGTGTGTTTAACATCCATTTCAGAACCGGCAGCAACATGAGCCCTGAAGTTACACACTCACCTGGATCCTGGCACCAGCTCTGGTGGCCTCTCCGGTCCACACTTCCCCAAAATCCCTGCAGCAGAGCAGGGCATTTCTTGGAGGCACAAAGCAATAGGATGGCGGCAGATTGAAGCCAAGCAAGAGACATCCAAGTGCCAGCCTTGCTCGTCTGTTTGTCCTGCTGTCCTTTTGGCTGCTGATGCTGCCCAGGCTCCCCAGCACAGGCATCCCTCCACTGTTCTCCCCTTCTTCACCTCCTTCCCAATTACCTTAGGCAAGGAGCCCAGGACCATGAATTTACCTGGCTCACTGAAGGCAGGTACACCCCTACAAATTTTCGCTGAGAGAGCAATGGCTGCAGCTCGGATTGGGTTCACTGGAGAGGGATTTGGGGTAAAGCAGAGAGAGAGGGCAGCAGATGGCCAGTGTGGTTTAACATGTACATGGAATGCTCCTATCTCCAAGGCCTCATAAAGATTACAGATGTGCTTCTTCAAAGCAGCAGAGAATGGAGCATGGGACAGGCAAACGCCCACCCTGCTCCCACCAGGGACATAGCCCGTGGGGATGCCTTTCCTCCTCATCTGCCTGTGAGGGGTCAAGGGCTGAGCCTTCAGCCCCCATGATAAGTGGGGTGGGAGGGAGCCATGAGCAAGGCTGGAGCTCCCTGCTGGATTGCAGCTGCCTCATCTTGGCTTTTGGTGTGGCCAGTGCCATGTCCCTGGCTGGGAACACACGTGCCTGAGGGGGCTGAGTCACAGAGCTCCTGTGTGGAATCACTGCAGCCCAGAGACTTTACCCAAGCGCTGCTCAGCACCCATCTGAAACCTGGCTGTCACCTAGGGGACACAGGTGGGTACCCAGCACCTATTGCTTGTGGCTCCCCAGCTGTACCTGAGGTATTTTGGATGTTGGCAGCGCCTGGTTTATGCTGAGGAGGCCCTGCAGCCTGCAGGTAACCCCCTGCTCCTGAACCTGTAGTGCTGTGCTCCTTCAGGCCACCTCACCCTTGTCCCAGGGTGCTACCAGCTCCTTACTTCAAGCCATGAATTATTTTATGAGCCTGACCACTCAAATCCTTTCCACTTCTTGTTTTCCTTTGGCTGTAATGTTTGTCCCTGGATGTACTCAGACTATCCACAGCAAGGTAAAAATAGCCACTGGACTTCTCTGGCTGCTATTTCTTTGGCTGTAGCCTTACTTTCAGGTGAGAGGCAGTCTGCAAGGTGCTGGTTCAGAGTCATTTGGTAGGAGCTTGAGCAAAAAAGAAACTTTCCCATTGCACAGTGAAGACTTGCCTGCCCCAGCCACAGAGGGTAAGGCATGGTGTGAAGGCAGAGTGCCAACAAAGTAGCCACTCACCCCAAGATAAAGACTGATGTTAATTAAACAGAGAACGTTTTTGTTTCAGCATGCTTATTAATTATTATTATGACTATTTGCAGTTTATATTGCAGTAATGCCTACAGGTCTGAATTAGCAGCCTGGAGTCACTACTGTCCAGAGAGCAAGTATCCAAGTGGGCAGAGGCCAGGCCCTGAAACCTTACCCACAGAAACAGCAGGAACTCAAGCTAGATTTTCATCCCAACAAAACTCTGCTTTTCTCCTTGAGGTGCAGCTGAACTGTGCTGTTCTAAGCAGCAGGGATCAGAGGTGTGTCCTGAGGACCATGCTGGATCACTTCTGCCATGTGGCCACCAGTGGAGATCCAGGGTGGGGGGAGACCTGCAGAGCTCACAGAGTGTCTGGGAACCAGGTCCAGAAAGGACACTGGGTTGCCACATTACCTGTTTTTGTTGCAGTCAGTAACAAAGGTCTCCACAGTGCAATGTTTCCTCCCTTCAGGCTATTTTTCATTGTTCTGTGATGCCGGGGGCCATAGACAGGAAGAAGGTGGTAAAAAATAAAGGGGAAAAGAAAGAAAGAAAAAAAAAATCAAAGATGCATGATCTTCTAGGTCCTGAAATCATTGCAAAGTCTGGGAGTCAAGGGATCATTTTCTCTTTCCATAAAGAGCCAAGACAGGAGCAGAAAGTGAGAATGGGTGTGAAGGCATGACAGCAGTGTGAGCATGGTCCTCTGCAGTGCCCCATCACCACTGGCTCCCACACAGGACAGAGCACCAAGGAGAACCCTGCAGGTGAGAGAGTGGTGATGTGGGTCCCCTGCAGAGTAGGATGCTTTTTGTTTCTTCTGAGATTAGGAAGGAGAATGCAGCTGTCCCTGTGCCCTGGCTTTTGGACAACATCTCTGCAATGAGGGCACAGCTGAGGATGGAATGGAGGACAATGATGAGGATGGATAATACTACGTGTATTACCTGGGATCTCCAGAGGAGGAGGTCAGGCAGGAGCCCTCAGGTTCCCTGGGCACCGGGCTGCTCAGCAGCTCTGTGCACACCTCTGTGTCACCTTGTGCCCCTGTGAGACAGAGCTGATCCAGAGAGGGGCACCCACTGGGATCTGCAGCTGGGGACCCCAGGATCAAGCAGAGTAAGAGTAAGGGTAAGGGTAAGAGTATGCCCGTCCTTGCTTTCATTTGCCTCCCTTTGTTCATGCTTATGAAGAATTAGTTTTTTTTCTTTTGAAGTCTCCCTCCTCCAGCCCCAAATGAGCTGCCTCATCACCTTGTCCCCCCTCTCCCACCACCTGAGCTTTTCAAGCATGGCTTCCTGAACCATGGCTGGCTCTGGCTCTATATCACCAGCCAGGAGCCAGGAGCTCGAGGATCCCTCCTGCTGCCTCCTTTGCACTTCTATCAGGTTCAACCTGTTCAATTAGTGGTGCCCCAGGCACTGTGGGTTCCAGCTTTCTCTTTCTGCTTCATTTAATTTGAACACACGCACCTCTCCCTCCCTTCTCCTCCCTGCTCACTTCAGGGCCCCAGGCTCTGCACCGTGAAAGGCACAAGGCAGGGCATCACTTACACACCTGGAATATGTTACAACAAGCCCAACAGCCTTTTACAAGGAAGTCTTGGGCCCAGACAGTGAGTTAGAAAGTCCTTTTGCAAAGCCGCCTTTCTTGGGTAACAAAATGCACAGCTAAACCCCATTCACTGTTTTCCATTGCTCCTTGGGGGATTGGTTTTCTCTGACCTGCTTTCTTCTTTTTTGGGGGGGGGGTTTAACATTGCCCTGTGCACATGTGGAGAGCCAACCAGCCGTGTACACAAGCAACATACACAATGAGGAAAGGATTAGCTGAAACTGCTCTCTGGCTTTTATTCTGGCTTCAAAAGGAAGCCGCTTTTGGAACACTACAGTTGCTTGCCTTGTCGTGGAGAGCATTGTAATGGGCACCTCTCTTGCACCACGCTGACCCTGGCATGGAGATGCCTGAAGAAGATGCAGGATGGCAGACCCAATGTTGTGGGCAGGGTCCCTGCCGCTGTTGCACTGTCACATGGGGTATGGAGGAGGCCAAGTCTCATGTTCCTCTGTGTGTGTGTGGACAACACTGGCTCTAGCACAGGGATGGATGCTGTGCCTGTGCACAGTGTGTTGGAGCGATGCTCTTCCTGCCAGGGGAAATGTGGTGGCAGTGGGGACAAGCTCTGGGTGCTTCGTGTGAGCAACACAACCTGACAAGCAGCATGCTGCTGCTGGGGGATGGCTCTGCCATGGGGACCTTCAGAGGCACCAGGCTCTCCAGTGGGGGGTGACTTGGGGTATCTGAGCTCTGCAGAAATCCCCCACAAAGGCATGGCCTGCACTGCTCCAGCGGGGTAGGAAATGAAACTTAAAGCTAGAAACAAAGAAAACAATCTGATCCGTGACATTGCACATTTAGGTGCTGTTGATGTTGGCAGGGAAGAACGGCAGCTCCAGGAACCTGATGGTGGCTTTGGAGCTCCCTCACTGCCTGCAAGCCCAGCTGGGAGCCTCAGCCAAGCAGAGGAGTGCTTTGCAGTTTCCTGGGCAGCTCTTTACAGGCTGCACTGGCTGCTGGGCAGCTGCCCAGGGGCTCATGGGGCATTTGCCCTCACTGCCTGGCTGCTTGGAATATCTCTGCCATGACAAATCTGCCAGAGGTGGTGATCCCAGTTCAGTAGGATGAATGGAACAAAGAATTATCAAAATTGACACAGACTTCTTTTTGTCAGCAGAAATGCTGACTGCTCTGTGAGCACCAGCAGCAGCAGCAGCAGAGAAAACAAGATGATAACAAAGTGACAGAAAGTCATTTGGCCTGTCATTTCAAGATGAAGATTTAAACATCTCTCTCACTAAAGAACCAGCTGGAAATACTACACCAGTCTGTGTTAAATCTCCTCTCTGCTGTCACTATACTCAGCTGTCCCACTCACGTGCTGGCTGTACACTGCAAAGCATAAAAGCTTGCATGTCTCATTTTGTGCTGGACAGTTTCTCCACGTGGTTTCTTAATGCCTCGGGAGTTTATTCTGCAATATGCCATTTTTTCCCTGCCACCAATCAACTTAAACGGTTGGTTGTTTGCTTGTTTTACAGGCAGAGAAATATTTGGCCGAGCCATACTGCTGCAACAATTTAACCAGAGCATTCATCATTGTTTACCAAAACTCAGTGGCTGGGTAGAACAAGAGTTCAGCCTCACCACCGCTGCTTGGGAGCCCAGAGGAGGTACTGAGTGGATGCAGATGCCATGCAAGGTCACCTTCTTCCTCCGAGTGAATGTTAGGGATGCTCACTCAGCATTTAGTGATGGACTCCTGCAGATGGGGAGCTGCTGGAAGCCCCCCTCACTCCTGCAGGGAGGATCACAGGCTGCTGCTGAGCAGAGCCATCCCCACTATGTGGAGCAAAATTTTGGTGGGGATGAAATCAATGGGAATTTTTATGACAGATTTCAGTGTCAGTTTTCATTTAAAAAACAAACCCAAACATTTAAAAAATGAGTGCACTGTTGTCTTTTGTCTCAATCTTTTGCAACCTTCAAACACTGCCTCAAACCTGTTTCAGCCACTTTCTGTTTTGAAATGGTGAGAAGAGGACCATAAAGCTCTGGATAGACTGTCTGTCTCACCGGGGTGACTCACTCCAGAATGCCACAGCTCCCTGATGGTGGCTCTGTGGTCCCTGAGGGGGATTTAGAGTGAGGACCAGCCCAGGGTGGATGGGAGTGTGGGGTGCCCCTGAAGCCTCACCTCCATCTGCCTCGAGCCTGGCAGGGGTGATGAGTACAAATGTGCACCCAAGTGAGTGGATTTGAAAGGCAATAAAGATGTTTAATGCAGGAACTTGTGTGATTCTTTGTTTGTAAATCCCCGGGTTTGCTGTACCTATCCCTGAGGAAGGTGGTACACCCAGCTATCTAATTTTTCATGCATTTTACCATTAAAAGGGCATGCTTTCAAGAGGGCTGGAAGAAAAGAGGCCGTGCCTATTGCATTGACCCCGTGCTATCTCTTTATAAACATGGCTGAAGCATTTCTATGGCTGAGATGGGTAACAAAAGGCTCTGCAGAGCCACAGCTGGGATTTTTCATGCTCCAAGGAGAGACGAGCATCTCGCATCTCCGCCGAGGGCTTTGGCTGGAGCGGCCGCAATTGTTCCCACCTCTTTCCCCTCTCTTTCACCCGGGACAACCTGCACGGGCGCTGCCCGAGCCGGAGGAGAAAGGGGAGAGAATGAGGATGCTGGGCACAGAGCAGGGGGAGCAGGAAGAAGAGGAGAGGAGGAAGGACAGGAGGGGAGAGGAGGGACAGGCAGCCTGAGCGCACCGCGAGGGAGAAAGGTGGAAGGAGGGGGTTCGCGGCGAGGCGAGGGCACGGGAGCTGCCCCTTTCCCTTGAAAGCGGCTTTTCAGATGGAAATGGCGGGGTCAGCAGCAGCCCTTGGACAATGGCCCCCCTCGCTCCGCTCGCCGCCGGCACAAAGGAGCGGGAGGATGCTGCCGGGGAGCCCCGCTCCGCTCCCCCCGGCCTGCCGGGGCTTCCGCCGCTGCTCGGGCGCAGCCGGGCCGCTCGCCCGGGCCCGCGGGGCACCAAAACTGGCTGCAAAAATGCTAACAAGGTGCGGGGAGGGGGGGAAAAAACCGGAGAGAGAGAAAAGCTGAAAGATTTCAACACAAATAATCTTCAAGGAGTGTTCTGTAAACAGAACGGAGGGCAGGGCGCCAGGAGCACCTGCCTCTTTGCATTGACATTAATTGTTAGGGGAAGAAGGGAAGAAAGCCCTCCTGTTGCCGCGCGTGTGCTGGTTGTGTGCCCGAGTGGCTGGGGAGGCGGTGGGTGCTCTCTGGTTGTTTTACTGCACCCACCGCCGCAGTGCAGCCAGCTTCGCACCCAGACCCCGCATCTGCCCTGCCCTCCTCTGCCGCTTCGCTCCTCAGTGATGCCTGCGCACCCGAACGCTTGCCAAAGCTATCGGTGGTTTAAACTCTTAGTGTCTTATGTCACCCTTGGTTCCTGCTATTGTTTTCTCTCCCTGTACCGTGTGTAATCCCTTGCCGGGCGCTCCTGACCTCGCAGCTCCCCTGCATCGCCGAGTTCCGCAGGCACAAGTTTTGTCCTGTTCTGGGGGTGGGTATAAAGGAGCTGGAAGGCTCCTGCACCCACACAGGCAGTGGAGAAGGATTAGACCGTGCACGAACAAGTCCCTAATCATACAGTTTGGCAATCTCACGGTAAGCCACCTCACCCCTCCCGGCAGGGAGTTAATCTCCGGGTCTCAAGTGCGTGGCACCTCCCGCAAAGCAGCATCAGTGTTTGCAGGGGCTCAGGGCAGGATGTTGCTGTGGCAGCTCCGGTGCAATTTCCCTCTACCCCTTTCCAGCCTGCAACCTGTGCCAGCCTCAGCTGAAGAGCTCTCTGCCTCTCAAGAGCACAGCTCCAAGGACCTAAAGCACTGATGCACGAGTACACGTTTCAGGTTGAGATCTTAAGGGTACCCACTATGCACAGCATCTCCAAACAACAATAACCTGGGAGCTGCTTCTTCCCTTATAGCCATGAAGGACATCAAGGCACACAGGGTGATTTGATGGTGGTGGGGATGTGGGTGGGCTGGACACGATGCAAATGCAGATGGGACACAAGGCTAAATCCTTGTTTGGTGCTTGGATTGTAACTGAGGCTGCCAGAGCTGCCTCCGGGGCACCTCCTGTCTCCCTGCTTAAACAAATAATGCTTGCCTGAGGCACATAGCAGGCCCAAGCAAAGCAATCTAGAAATCATCCGCTGGTGCTGATGGATTTGTTAGCTGGTGTAAAGGGTATACTGGTTTCATCTGAACACCACAGGGCTGATTACAACTTGCTAAAGAGCTTTCCTGGCTGTTGCATTCAAACATCTTCCTACAGATGCAGCTAATATCAGCAAAGGGCTGTCAGCTAATGTTTGTTTGCTGCTCTGCCTTGGAGCTAGATGGCACGACCAAATTTTGCAGGCATTGCTCAATTACCATGAAACAGCATGTCAAAACTTCTGCATTTGCTCACCTTATGCATGCAGAAGAGTCTGGATAGCAGTGTCACCAGAGGTGACTCTTCAGTTCGGCAACACAAGCTGGAAAATGACCATGAAGGTTCTGTGATGGGAAGCAGTTCATACAGTGCTTCCTCAAGGGAAAGAAATCTGCAGTAAAGTTGTGTTTGTCATAGCATCACCCACTTTAAATGAGCTTTATGTGGGTGCAGCAGAGCACTGGGAACAATGTGGTGTTCTGTTGGTGCTGCATTACTCCAAGCATTTGGCATTGACCAGGTCTCCCAAGCTGGAGGAGATCTACTGGAGGAAAGCACTGGTGAAGTCAAATATTTCCTGTTCCTTGCTTTTAACTAGGTTTTGTTATTTGATGCCCAAGCTTTCATTTTTCTATCTCCAGCTTCCTTCTCTTGACAGTCAACATGCCTTACTCAGGACACTCTTAAACCTCACTGTTCTGGCTTCAGACTGATTTAACTTTTTTCTGTCCTGCCTAATGTCCTCCTCAGTACATCCTAAAAGTACCTCTGTCTGCCCCATCACCCCTCTTCTGGGGATGGACCTCCCACCTTAGATCCTGGCCCTGGAATGCTTCCCAGTGAATTGCACATCCCCAAGCAGTCAAACCATGCTTGGTGTCCCCAGCTGACATCAGGGACCCCAGCAGAGTTTTGAGCCCCCAAAAGAGACGGAGAAACCTGCAAGTTTGTGGGGAGAAAAATAAAGAGGCTGGCCAATGCCTCTTTCCCCCCATCCTGCCCTCTCCCAGTTTAACCATTAACAGGCTGGCTGGCCCTGCTGAGACAATGGTCTGTTTGTTTAGCATGGGGGGAGCTCATATCGGGGGCCTGGCAGATTTATCAAAGCGGAGTGATTAGCTCTATTAGAGAAGGGATTTGTGTAAACAAAAAGACAGGTGCAAAGAGACGATTCCAGCTGGCAAGGGCTTCACAGAGCATGAAGCATTTCAGTGGCAATAAAACTTCTTCCAGGAAACAAGAGTCAGACTGGAGAGAGCATGTGTGGTTTTAACCTGTTTGACTGGCCCTCCCGACCACCGACCCTCCCAGCCACTCATCCTCTCTGCCCAGGCAAGGGGGATGTGGCCTTTGGTGTGCCCATGTCTCTCACTGCTCCCCTGAATTTCCTCCTGTGGATGGTTTGCAGTGTTGGCACGTGGTGGTGGAAGCTGTCCCTTGGGGATGTGCCACTTGTCACCCCTGAGCCATATAATGGACTCCAATTCACAGTGGGAAGGCTGAACCCTATCCTGCCATCCCAGTGGTCTTCCTTCCTTCAGCACTGTCCTGCTGGAGTGATGCTGGACCACTGTGATCCCACCAATTGTCAGCAAAGGTGTTTGCCATTTGCCAACAGGTGTGGCTTGGTGCAAGCCTGCTCCCAACCTCTGCAAGTAGAGACAAAGGCTGAGTCCCCAAAATGCCCAGACTTTGACCTACTTTGAGAGCTTTCTTGGGAAACAGAAGAGGAAAGCCCTATTGACACCACACATACCATAATCTGCTCATTCAAAACACTTCTCTTCACTGCATTTACAAATTTATCCTAATAGCTGCTTTGTGAAATTATTATTCCGTTTAAACTACACCAAGACCAGAATCAGCATCATTTCCACCCCACTGCCGGAGTGATAAAGCTTTGTCACAAGAAACACTTGAAAGCAGAGCACACAGCTCTCCCAGCCCACCTCTTCGGAGCATTGCTGAGCAGAAGTTGAAGCTTTGATTGTGAAAGGTCATGTGAGTGAAGCAAATCAAGGAAACAGGAGGAAGCTCACTATGGGCTGTGGTTTAGTTTCTCTGTTTTGCGATCTTGCCAAATGTGACCCAGGAAAAGAGAAATTTTTCACCCCCAGGTGCAGTTCATTGTCACACAGAGGACCGGTAACAATAATCTGTCATTTTTTATTTCTGCAATATCTTTCCTGGAATATCAGGTATGTTTTCTGCCTCCCTTGCAACCTGTGTCCTTAAATGATCCATTCAGAGGAGCTATACTGATGCTGTAACATTTTAATGAATGTAATATGCATTAAACTGTTTCTTCAGACATGTTATATTGGCCAAGAATGTATTAGTAATGCTGGCTGAGGGCTGGGGTTTGTGGGTGATTCAGACCCATGAGGCACCTAAGCACCTACTGAGTTTTTCAGAAGCACTCTAAATTATAATCTAGAATTATAATTCTAGATACTGACTTGTTTGTGTCTTTAGGTACCTGTCAATTCTTGACTTATTTCCCTCTATTATTATTTTCATTTTCTTACAATTTACTATTATTACTGTTATATTTTGGTTCAATTATTAAGCTGCTCTCATTTTAACCCACGAGCTTTCTCTCTTTACCCTTCCAGTTCTCTTCCTCCCATCCCACTGGTTGGGGGAGTAAGTGAGCAGCTCTGTAGTGCTCATATTCCAGCTGAGGTTAAACCACAACAGGTGCCCAGGGAAAAATCCAGTCCTCTGGGTGGCTCCTGAGTCCTCTTTTGTGCACAGATCACTGGTGTACCCAAAGGCTGCAGCCAAGGTGCCACTGCACACACGCACTGATTTCTGCACAGCCTGTGGAACTTCAATCCACCTTGCCCTGCCTTGGCTTTTTTTTTTTTTTTTTTTTTTTTTAAATATACCAACAGAGATGATAAGGTTGGTCTCTGTTTGCAAAGTATGAAAGATTTCATGAGCTATGGCTCTGCTTGCAGCTGGCCACGTGTGTAACTGCATTCTTTGACTGCCTGGATGTACTGGTTATCACTGAAGGTAGCTATAAAATTAAGCCCTGGGGCTATGTCTTCAGAAACAGGTGCCTCAAATGTGGGCCCAAAACATGCACATCCTTAAGGAGAGCTGTGCGGAGAGCTCTGGGCCCTGTGCACACACGACCCATGTTTCAACTGCCCAAAGTCTGGTGCCACTTAAAGTTATCCTTTGAAGTTCAGCTTTGTGTAGTTTTGATGGTGTTACTTTACTGACAAACCCAGTGGCTCACTCACTGCATCTGTGTTTTTGCTGCACTTGCTGTCTGGATGGCTTGTGCGTTTGGTCCCTGGATGAGGATGATTGTCATTTGTCCTGCTGTGTTCCCTCCCACCCTGCAATTGTGACCTGCCAGCATTCTGCCAGCTCCATGCTGTTTCTCTGTTTATGGGACACGTGGGGCTAATAATGACACAGATGCTACAAACAACTCTCTAAGCCTGAACAGGTCCCAGCATGTGAGTTCCTCACCTCTTATCAAGTTTGCCTTTTGCATCTTCCTTCGTGCTAACACTGTTTCACCACCAGGAGTGTGCATGTCCTCTCTCCTTCTCCCTTGCTGTCTTGCTGGTTTATAACCATTTGTTGTTGTTCATCTCAGATGAAAACAAAAGAGCAAGAAAAGAAACGTGTGTGTGTGTGTGTGTGTGTGTGTGTGTGTGTGTGTGTGAAATCTGAGGTTCAGTGAGAGCAGAGTTGGTGTCAAACCACAGCAGGACCTAAGCAGAGCCCTAAGCACTACACCTGATTTCTCATATTCATGTTTTCCTCAAAGCAAACAAGCCTCTGTGCTGCTTAGAGCTAAAACCTTTCTGGCTGAAGTGTTCCTGTTTTACCAGTATCACACAATTTGCATTGAGGGTCAGTTGCACTTTCTCTTGGCGTTTTGTGGCTATTGAAAGGAGAAAGCTCAGAGGCTCTGCTCTTGCCTCAGACTTCAAGGAACAGAGCATATTTCACCCCATTAATGTGAAAGCATCAATTCCCTTGTGCATTCAAATGGCAAAATAGATCCATCAGTGTGACAGAACTGTCTGAGGGATCTTCATTTATGCCTTTTCCCCAAGGGTCAAACAGTGGACATAGGCGAGAGTGGAAAGAAAACTGGGCTCATGAAAATTCATGCGATTATTTCTTGGCAAGTCATCACTACCATTTTGCTTTTGGGTCAGGAGGGTGTAGAAATGCTGGTGGCTGGGCAGAGATCCTGTAAACCTGGCCTGCCTGCTGCCTTGCACACCCCAAGGAGCCTGAAGACAGCACACTGCAGAGAAGAAATGGTAAACCTGTGATTTCCCCTGCTTTGTGCTGCTCCTGGGCTATGCTTTGCCAAGGGTGCCTTTTGCTGCACCATCACTCAAATTTAGTTTGCACATAGGCAGGAAGTGAATGAGAGGACAGGCAAATGAGATGTTCTGCCCTTGGCTTCTTAACAGAGAGGCTCCAGTTTACTTTGCCACATAATCAAATCCATGCAAATGCTGGGTGTCAGCAATGTCTAATGGTGGCTGTTTCAGAGAAGGACGAGGCAGTGATGTTCACTGAAACCTGTGACAGCACCTGTATGTTGTGACCAACAGATGACCTGCTGACAGCCCCCAAAATTGCAATGCATGTACAGAAGGTGTCTTGGATTGCCTGGATGCCACAGATCTCAGTGCTTTGAGGAAAGAACAGCAGGAGTCCTGCCTGTGAGTCACGGCCAGCATTGTTCTGGTGGACCTGGGCTAGCTGAGAAGGTGCCAGAGGCCCTGTGCAGCCTGTGCCTGATACCAGCAATGTCACATACTGGTTGGGCACTTATTGTCCAGCTGAGGAGACAGGGCTAGACACCCGTCACTCTCACTGCAGTCAGAGGGCTTCCAGCTCAGGACACCCTTTGTCTCAGTCAGCTCTGCTGCCCTGTGTTATGCATTTCACCTTCCCAGTGCCAGGCAGCAGCGAAGATTGGCACTGTTTCTAGGAATGGAGGAGTGTAAACCTACAGATGCCTTATTTCTGGGTCCCCTATTTGTATTTTTGCCCTCCTTAGGCAAGGGCAAACAACAGAGCTGGAAATGAGCTTGATGCAGCCTCTCTCCTTGAAACCTGTCCCAGTGCTTCCCAGCAGTGCGGAAATGCAGCAAGACTCCCAGAACCCTGCGCACCTCTTGTCTGGAATATATACTTGTGTGGAGAGGTACAAGTGCTTCCTATTTGGTAAGTGCTCTTAAGAGCTGTTTACAGCTTGCAGACACCAGCAGAAATCCCTGGGAGGATGGAAAGGGAGCTGCCACCCCAACCCCTTCTACTTGGGATTAATTCGTGCTTCGCAGCATGTTTCCCTGATGGAGCAGCAGTGGCCCCAGGGATTATTCCTGTGCTAACCAACCCACTGGCTGGCCCCAGCCCCACTCCTCCTGCAGGCAGCACTGCTCCTCAACAGAAGGTCTTGCCCCAGGTTGCTCCATGGCCCCCAGTCCTGGGTTCCCATCAGAAAGGATCATCTGTGATGTGTGGGCTGCGGGCAGGCAACACAGAAAATTAATACCCTTTTCTTCACTGGCTCAGAGGAGGGAGAGTTTCCTGCCATCCAAATCGTGCCATCAGGATCTGCTATAAGAAAACAAAACTAATAATACCAACAGCAACAAAAGCCAGGGCATATGTAAAGGAGACTCGACAACGAGGCTCATGTGTTATGACAGCTCTCAAGGACAGCCCTAGACCCCAACCATCTCTGGGGGCATTTGTGGTGCTACTTCTGGGAGGACAGCCTGGGTACCAAAGGGCACCAGCACTGCAGCTTTGTGACAGAGAGGTGCTGGGCTGCTCTGAAACCCTCCTCCCAGGCACCCAGCACCCTTAGTGGCCATGGAAAGACCTGCTCAAGCCATGGCATTAGGAAAAAATACCTTCAAAGAAAGACTTGAGTATGTGGAAGGACACAGAAGTTATGAAGGCTTCCTTCACTATCTTTTGTGGCTGTTGAGATGATTTGTAGTGGGGGAGCATCAATGATTGCAATGGCTGCTGCTGGCCTTGATAAAACCCCAACTCTAGATCATGAGTCTCTGTCTTTGCTTAGGCTTTCACAGAATCCCAGGATGGGTCAGGTTGAAGGGACCACAGGGGGTCATCTGGTCCAACCTCCCTGTTCAAGCAGTGTCATCCCAGAGCTCGTGGCACAGGGTTGTGTCCAAGTGATTCTTGAATATCTCCAGTGACGAAAACTCCACAAATTGTCTGGGTAATCTGTTCCAGTGTGCAGTCACCTGCACAGCAAAGTTATTCCCCTTCCCTGCAGGGTTCAGAAGAGGAGCAGCCCGGTGAGTTAAGCTGCAATGGCGCTGCCATATTCCTTATGCCTGCTGGTGCAGCAGAGCACNTTTATTTTATTTTATTTTATTTTATTTTATTTTATTTTATTTTATTTTATTTTATTTTATTTTATTTTATTTTATTTTATTTTATTTTATTTTATTTTATTTTATTTTATTTTATTTTATTTTATTTTATTTTATTTTATTTTATTTTATTTTATTTTATTTTATTTTATTTTATTTTATTTTATTTTATTTTATTTTATTTTATTTTATTTTATTTTTTCATCCCAGGAGCTCCCCTATGGTTTGGCAGTACTTGCAGTGAATCCTGGCCCATCCTAAGGCAGGGGGCACCTGTCTGGCGAGGGCTTTGCTGGGGAGCAGCTCCGTGCTGCCGGTGGAATTCCTCATGCACCCTTTCCACAGAGGTGTGCATGCCTTTTGTTGCCTGCCAGGGAAGCGGAGGAACAGGATTGCTCAATTAACATATATGNCCCAGGATGGGTCAGGTTGAAGGGACCACAGGGGGTCATCTGGTCCAACCTCCCTGTTCAAGCAGTGTCATCCCAGAGCTCGTGGCACAGGGTTGTGTCCAAGTGATTCTTGAATATCTCCAGTGAGGAAAACTCCACAAATTGTCTGGGTAATCTGTTCCAGTGTGCAGTCACCTGCACAGTAAAGTTATTCCCCTTCCCCATAGGGTTCAGAAGAGGAGCACCCCGGTGAGTTAAGCTGCAATGGCGCTGCCATATTCCTTATGCCTGCTGGTGCAGCAGAGCACAGCTCTTCAGAGAGGACAGGTTCCCAAGTTCCTCTTCTGTGCCAGGAAATCCCAGTTATTCCCATTGCTTGGTGCAGACATCAGACTGGAGAATCAAACCTAATAATCAGAGGCAGCAGCCCCAACGCTGAAGGCCAGCAGGGAAGAGGATGGCAGGGTTCTACTGCACACTGGTGATGGAGACAGGGGACACACAGCCCTGCCTTCCTGTGTGTAAAGGTGTCTGGGTGAAGCAGCGGCCCTTGCTGAGGCAGCAGCTAGCTTCCTCATCCTCAGCAACTCTGAAACCCCTGTGGGCCCTTCCACCTCTGTCCTGCCATAAGGGGCTGATAATCCTTCTCCTACACATCTGCCATTGGCTTACCAGTCATTTTATTATTTTATTTTATTTTATTTTATTTTATTTTATTTTATTTTATTTTATTTTATTTTATTTTATTTTATTTTATTTTATTTTATTTTATTTTATTTTATTTTATTTTATTTTATTTTATTTTATTTTATTTTATTTTATTTTATTTTATTTTTTCATCCCAGGAGCTCCCCTATGGTTTGGCATTACTTGCAGTGAATCCTGGCCCATCCTAAGGCAGGGGGCACCTGTCTGGCGAGGGCTTTGCTGGGGAGCAGCTCCGTGCTGCCGGTGGAATTCCTCATGCACCCTTTCCACAGAGGTGTGCATGCCTTTTGTTGCCTGCCAGGGAAGCGGAGGAACAGGATTGCTCAATTAACATATATGTACCTTGGCGGGGCACCAGCCCGAATCGCTGGCTCCACCCTGCCTTCCCTTCCCTGTAGCCATATCGCTTCCCCCCTCCTTCTCTGACATACCATTCCTCCTCGCTATCTCGGCTAATCTTCATCAGTCATTGCCCTGATGCTCTCCTGCTCTGACATGCTCCGAGTTTCAGTACAATTCCTGCGGCAGGTCGTGTCACGTCCTCTCACGCCGGCTGCTTTACACGGATCCTCGCCGAGGCACCGCACAGCCTTGAGCAAGACTTCTTCTGCTGGCAGTAATTTAGGGTGTCTTTCTTTATTGCCGGCTGTTCAGCTCCCCGGGAGGAGGAGCCGAGGCTTTCGGTTTGCTTTGGAGAGCTGGCTAAAATGCGGCGCAGGGCAGAAACCAGCCAGCGTGTTCCAGCTTGAGCTCCCCGCCTGTGTGATTTAGACACTGGGGGATGCAGATTTGTTATTTCTGGAATGTCAGGGAGTTTCACTTGGGGTGGTTTTTTGTTTGTTTTCTAGAAGGGCCAGACTGATACCCTGTTTACGGCCAGCACGCTGTGCTCTTTAAAGCAAAAAGGGTCTGCTTCTGCAGGGCTCTTTGCCACACCTGTGCTGCTGCAGGAGATGCACCACTTGACTCACCAGCCCTGCGTGTGAACGCAGAAATCAAGGTGCTAACAAGGGAAGGAGTCGGTCTGTGCCACTCATCCCTCCCTGAACTTCCTATGCCCTGTGCTTCCCTGCCCACCTCAGTCCTGTCCTTCACCTCTCCATGCCATGCCAACCTCTTTTCCCATCCTTCACTTGTGCTATTTCCATGCATCCCTCCCTGTTTGCTTCATATCTTTGCAAGGTTGTCCTTTATCGTGTTACATGACACCTTCCCTTTTCACCTTGCAATCAGCTGTGCAGTCCTCAGCATGGCACACAAAGAGGTGCCACTCTTTTTTTGGTAAGAGGTCGGTGAAATCTCCCTCCTGTCCACTCAGGCCATGTCTTGCTGCTGGAGGTGGGCTTTGCAAAGCAGCAAGCAGTGCATTTCAGAGAGGGATCAGTGATGGGGAAAACCTCGGTGGTTATGATTGTGAAGGTGAAGTACCTAAACCACTATAAAGATAAGCCTGGAGGAGACAGAGGTGAAACATCTCCCCAAGTATGGGCCACAGGAGCAAATCAGGAGGCTCAGTGAAGCCAAGGCAGTGTTCCTGTGTCCGTGACTGCCCAGCCTGCATGGTTAACATGCAAAAGAGATCGTGCAGCTTTTGTGTTTACATCTGGTATGGCTTCCCTGGGCAAGTCACAGGGCTGGGCAATGGGCTGTGATCTGTGGTCTCTCTGCTTTGTTATATATATAGTGCTTACATGAGCTGATATTGCAGGGCACTTGGAAAGCTAATTAGGTATTTGCATGTTATCTTTTGCCCTAAGTAATTGCCATAGAGCTGACAGATGAGATGTGGTGAGAGAAGGCTGTGCCAGAGAGAGGACACACTGCATGGAGAGGGGTGAGGCCATGGAGATTGGGACCTATCCTTGCCTATTGGTAAGTTCCCAAAGGAAGTTTAGAGTCAAGCTGAGAAATGTAGTCAAACCAAGTGATAAATATACCCAACTATAGCAGTCCCACTTTGAGTTTCCAGGTATTTCTTTCTTGGTATTGTTATTGCTGCTGGATAGCAAATAAACTAATGGAAATGTGAGAAATCCTCTTTCATGAAGGACACTGAGTTTCCCAAATCTGTGCCCTTTCTAACGTGGTGCTGTTCTCCCTGTGATCCTTTTAGCTTGGTCAAAACACTCCACATTTAGACTCTTTAGGGCTATTATCTCTCCAATGACATGGAAAACCTCAAACTGAACAAGATGGAGCAGCCCCTGAGCCCTGGTGTTCCTGGCTGCCTCACCTGCTCCATCAGGGGAGGGAAGAAGCCGAGCAAGAAGGGAGAGGGCACCCTATCCACGATGGGCATCATTTTGTGCCTCCCCCTCTTATTTCCATCATGGCTAACAGCTGTTGTTTTTATTTTAATTAACAACGAATAAGGAAGAAGGAAGTTCTGAATTCAGGCGTATGGAAATGCTTGGCCAAAAAGCCGAAAACAGAGAAATCAGTTTGAGGAACTTATTTCCTTTCACTGTGACAGTTTTATCCCCTCCTGAAAAGAAAAAGGCAAGAGCGAAACATGTCTGGTGTAACCGCTAAACCACTAAAAAGGCCAACAAAAATGGGTTGCTTAACAATTGGTCTTCAAATAAAGGTGGAACAGAGCTGTACTTGTTGCAGGCCTGTTCCCTATCTTTGCTCCCCATGACTAAGACATTTATCACATGCTAAACCAGGGCAAGTTATTGCACTGTGTAAGCAACAGTGACACCAAATCCGGAGGCGCTCTGCCGTGGAGTCTTCAGAGGTGCTGTGCCAAAGCCAGTCTGGTGTAGCTGCTCAGCTTAGGCTCACCAGACAGCCCTGAGCACCTTCAGGGACCCACATCCAACCTGGGCTGTAATCCCCATGGCAAGGGACCGGTTGAGTCCTGCTACTCTTTGTGCCTGCTTGAGTTTTGGCCGTGCCTGGGCAGCCTGGCTCTGCCTCCAGCCCCTCTGCTCCCCCTCCCGTTCGACCAGCTACTGCCTGGCCCCCGTGACAATGGGAAGGAGGAGGAGGAGGGCATTAGGCAAATACCCCTGGCTTCTTAAGATTCCTGCTTAATGAGCACATTTGCTCTGTGCAGCGTTGCCCCCCTATCAGTAATCTTATCAGGCTGAGCCTGCCTCTGCCACCTGCAAGCAGAGATATCAGAGGGGGGGGGGGCATAAACCACTTTGTTTCAAGTTCCTAGGCACTAAAGTCAAGAAGGAGTTTCAAAGTGAACGTATAACTTTGTTTTTGTCATAAAGAAAAGCAAGAAAAAGAAAAAGAAAACAAAGATAAAAACACGACCGGCTTGCTTTATGATTCAGCGATTGCAGATGTTTCCTGTCAGGTGGCAGCAGTGCTTGGTTCTCTGTTTGTCGCTTCCAGAAGGCAAAGGTGCTTGGCACCATGTGGAGCACGTGTTGAGCCACCAAGCCATACAAGCTGCCTCCCCAGGAGGTGCCAGGTCCAAGGGCTTCACGTCTCTACGTGCCTGTGTCTGTGCCAAAGGACTTTCATATCTGTTCTTGGGCTAAAAACACATTTCCAAAAGGAGTCATAGGGACTCGCTGAAGAAAACAAGGTGTGGTAATGGGTAACTGCCCACTGCCATTTCAAGTGGGTTTTAAAGTCTGGCCAATTGCTCAGACTTCTTACTCATACCAGGTTTGGGTCGGGTCTGGACCAGCAAACAGGCAGAGAATTTACACCTGACCTCACCTGTGACCTTAACAAATCCTGCAGCCTGAGTGCCCAGACACTGTCCAGGAGTTCAGTGCTGGCCCACTCCTGACTGCATTAATCTTGGAGCCTGGCACAGGCTTTATCACATTCAGGCACAAAAGAATACACAGCCGCTATCTTCATCATAAAGAACAGAATAAAGCATAAATCCCCTATTTCTACAAATGTACTACAAACATATAGGACCTCAAGTATTTGAAAGTAGTCTTGACTATGTCAAGATGAAAATTCTGTTCTATTAAGAAAGTTTTGAAGTCCCATCATGTTTTCAAGTGACAAGTTGCATCAAAAATCTCAGAGATCCTGGGTAACAGAAATCCCAGAAAAGATGTGCTGGACACAGCACTGCTGCCATGAAAAAATGTGATTTATCTCTCTTTTGGCTGTTTATCTTATGGATGATTCCAAAAGCATCATAGCCCACCTCCCTCATTAGCCACACCATGACTGCATCAAGGTGTAAATACCAGGTTTATGGAAACAGTGAGCATTTCCAGGGTATGTTTGGATGAGCAGCAGTGCTCACCAACAGTGTGTATGCACCTGCTGTGTTCCATCGATGGCTGTCTGCTGTAAGGTCCTTGTTGGGGTCTGTCTGAGGGTGAGTGCTGGCAGGGGCATGCAAAGACAGATATGATGAAGCAAGTAGGGCATTTTCTATAGCCAGCCCTGGCTGCTGGCCTGTGCCTGTGCCCAGTCAGGTGTGCTGGTGCCAAGCAGCTGGGCTGCAGCTATGCCAGAGCTCTCCCAGCCTTGTGGCTTTGTGTGCACACGGGTCAGGATGAGAGATGCCAGCCTTATTCTGGAGATAGGGAAGGAGCCTTTTCATCTCAGGGATGGCTGTAAGCAGCCTGCACACTTGGGCTGAGGTCTGTGGGCAAAGCCCTCAGATTAACAGGGTGCTGAACACAGCACTGAGCCCTCTCAGAGCCAAGACCTGCATCCAAATGCCATATTGGTGCTTTTTTGAATGGGGAAGAACCCACCCTGAGACAGCAAAATGTTGAGGCTCTAAGAGTTATTTTCCTCCTCTTTCTCTGCTGCTGAGCCATGAGGATGCAGGGTAGCTGGAGGCGTAGCTTGCTCAGGGTCTGTCAGCTCCCCAGCCCTACCCTCTGCTTTAAACAGGACAAACAGGTTATGACATTAAAGTTTCAAAACCTAGGGGGGGTACCTCACACAGGAGAGGTTAATGCAGGGGCACTCCTGGCCCCTGGAGAAGGGGAGGGGATGCTTTCAGGCTTGAAATGCAGACACAACTTTTCCAAAATTGGAGCTGGCTCAGAAGAAAACCAAACTCACTCTCCCCTCCCACTCTCTCTTCTGGCAGCTCTGTGAAGCCTGTACCTTGGCAGGCTCAAAAACACATAGCCCCAGGCAAGGCTGTATCTCACCCTGATCAGAGCAGCCCAGGGCCAGGATCCCTGCACTGGCTGTAGAACTCCTGAGCATCCAGTTGCCAACCAGCTGAGGGGGAAAACTGCATTCCCCTCCCTAAACACCAACCTGAAATGGCCCAGCCGTACCCAAAGACCAATAGCCTCAAACCCAGAGCCTGTGGAGATGCTGCTGGTGAGGTCTCTGTCCCATTCCCATCACCATGCTGGAAGTGAGGCTGGAAGAAAAAAGGCACAAGTGGGTCTTGGGTTTATTACTCTAACTGACATGTTGGCATGGGAAAGCTGTGGGCAACCCATAGGACTGTGAGATGTGGGATTTTAACAGGATCAAGGGGAAAACTTGCCCTGTGATGAAAGGGGAGGAAAGCTCTTGTCCCTGGGCATAAGATCTCTTCTCTGAGTTCCTTGCACAACCAGCACTTTATGGAGGGTAAAAGGAAAAAACTTCCTTTTTGGCTGCCAGATGGCCTGGGGAGATCCTGTGCTGTACCCTTGCCTCCTCACTGTGGGTGCTGAAACCCTAAAATTAGTCTGCAGCACCCACCATCACAGTACAGAGCTGCCCTGGCAGGGTCAGCAAGCAGAAGCTGGGTGTCAAAGCACCTCTGTGCAGGGTCCATCTCTGTGCCTGCCCCAGAGCAATCTGCAAAAGAAGCATGCACTTGGTAAAACAAGTGACAAAAGCCTTGGAGGACTTGGAAAATTTGCTTGTGAGCTATTAACTGAACCGAAGGTTGGGCAATATACCTTAAAGTTGCTGTAGTGGGAAGGATCTCTTTGAGGTCCAAAACAGTCTCTAAGGGTCGCCCCAGGGGCAGTGGTGTCCAAGCAGCCAGCTGGTGTTAGCACAGGTTCTGGGGCTCAGGAACTGCCTGTGCTGCCTGTGAGGGAGAACGAGAGGAAACAGCTTTTTGGGACAGGAGTAACCACCAAGCACACTCAGAAATATTTGTGATACTCCAGCAGCATCCATGCTGTCCTTCAGTTCCTTAAAACTGCTGGGAGCCCTCCCATGGGATTTAGTACACCATCTTACAAGAGAACAAGGTGTGTCCACCCGCTTGCAGTGCAAAGGTGAGTGGCACCAGGAAAGTAATTGGTGTGCCTGGTCCCAGGGCTGTTTGGTGCTCAGGGCATGGGGACCTGAGGGGGAAAACCCCCAGGGACTCATAACAGGAGCTCCAGAGGTTGACCATTGACCCGGGCTCCCTCCCAGTTCCAGCACATCTCCATGAAGTCCGCTTCTATGCTCCTTCCTAAGTAAGAGATGGTGTGGCAGAGAGGGAGGTGCTGCCTGTGGGTGTCCCTTGGCTCAGCTAGGACATCCTCGTGTTAGGGGTGCAGTGGCTGAGCATCCCAGCTGCTCTTCAACCACTGCAGTGGAAAGGGCAAGCAGAGGGAAGGCTCCATGCTGCTTGAACTCCCTGCCCTGCATGTGCTCCCCCATGGCTGACAGGTCCCCAGACCCTGGGAGAGTGAAACCCTGACATTTCCTCTTCTCCTTCTGTCTCTGAGTGTCATTTCTCAGCATAGCCAAGCTCTCTGTCCCCTGTGGTGCTTTGGAGGGCACCCACTGCAGTTGCTGAATCCAGCAGGAGGGAGGAAAAGGGGGGGCTGTGGAATGCAGATGGAAATAGTTGGGAACCCCCCCATCTGCCAGAGGGTCAGGGTTGCACTCCCAGCCATTGTGGGAACTTTCTCATGGATCCATATACTATTTTTTTTTTAATCATTTATTCTAGCTTCTGAAGCCCTCCAGTGACAAGCTGTCATTTTGCTCTTTTAATCGTATTTTGTGCCTGTGCTGCTCTCTAGGCGAGTCTCCGAGCTGCTTCCTATCTCTCCCAACACTTAACCATTTACAGCCTGAAAGACATGCAGAGATGTTTTTCTCTTGTCTAGAGGATGAGTCCTCCCCCCTTTTGCCTTCCTTTCAAAAGCTGCTGGAACTGGTGCTACAGTTGCAGGTTTTTTTGCAGTACGAAACCCAGGAAGGAGAAGGGACAGCACTTGGAGAAGAAAAGGATGGCAGTCCTCAAGGAAACCCCTTTGTGACTCCTGGTTCAGCTCAGATATAGGTCCAAGGGAAGTAAAAACTAAATATTCTTAATTATTTGCTATTCTCAGAAGCTCTCTGAAGGGGGCCAAAGGGCTGAAAAAGATGTTGTGAAAGAAAAAGCTCCTGTGGGCTCAGTAATGCAATTTTCTGTTTGGCAGGCAGCACTTACCAGGAGCCCTGAGGAGAGGTACCCAACCCCTGGTATCCCTGTGCTCCCCTGGCTGGGTTTGCTCTGGTGCAAGCTGTACATTACCAGCAGAAATTCTTGAAGCCCAAATGTCTGCCAGATCACCTGGAAGCCTAAGCCTTTCCCAACAAGCCTGGAGGCAAGGAAGCAGGATGCTGTTCTAATGCAGAAGACACTTTTACACACAGCATCTGCTTGAGCAATCTACAGAAGTGGCACTCAGCCTCCCTGGCAACTTTGCAAGTGCCAGGGAAAATCCACCAAAGAGATGTTTTCAAATGGTGGAAGAATTGTCTCTTCACAGATGGAAAGCAGGTAAGGAGGTGGCCCTGCTGCCCTCACCTTTTGTGCAAGTAAGTGGCTGGCAGGGCATCAGAGGATCTCTGAACCCACTGCTTTGTACATCCATAGGGACCCTGGTGACTGAATGGAAGCAGGAAGAGCTCATCTGGAGATATTGGGAAGCAGAGCTTCCCACATCAGTGATGCCTGTGCTCACCATTTATATGCTGCAGAAAGAGGGCTCTCAGGGACTCTTAAGGGAGCTGCTGCAGTGCCTGGGAGGGTTTTGGCAGGATCTGTGCCTCCCTCACTTTCCCCCACTCTCATCCCACCCTTCCTTCAGCTGTGGGTCCCCTCTGCTGAGTGGTCGCTGCCAAGGGGCTCCTCTGAAACAAGAGGTCTTGCTGCACCTGGCTGTCAAAGTGCCCTTCACTGGCTGTGGCAGCAGTGACATTTAATGCTCCCCAGCCTTGCAAAGACAACACCTTTGAGATTCAGTCCACAAGGATTGAGCAGTGGGCTTACACTGCCACAGGAGGGGACAGATGGTGGAGGTGAGCATGTTGCTCAGGGATAAGCAGCAGCAAGAGGTGATAGGAAAGGTTGTGCGCGGCTGCTGAGGGAGACCTGCTACAGGCAACTGCCTGTAAAACCTCCTGTGAGATCCAGGATGAGTTTGCAAGGTTGATAGTTAGATTAATAATGTTCTCCCTCATGGGACAGGAATTTGCCCCGTGGCAGATCTCAGCCTCCAGCTCTGCAAGATGCACATGCATCTGGCTGTGTAAAATGGAGCTGGATCTCATCCATGCTCGGGTCAGCAGCAGGGCTGGGTCAAAGGCATGGACCCCTCACTGCCACACAGGCCCCAGCCATGCAGCATCACTGCAGTCTCTGCTGCCTTTCCACCTCTCTTAGTAGTACCCCACATCTTCTCTGTGAACCTGAAAACTTTGCCTGCCCCTCCAACTCTGAAGTGAACGGTTTATTCCTCATTTTTGTAATTAATGCTATTCCTATTATTAAAGGCTACCAAGAATCTGCCTCTGAGGGATGTATTAAAGGAGATGATGGCTAAATCTGTAGGATGGGACAGGCCTTACCCTACAGGCTTGATAGCCAGTGGTGTGCATCTTCTGTGACTTGGAGATGTGCCGGTTGCAGTTCTGATTGATGACAGGTGCCAGTTCGGTAACAGTTGCTGAACACAGCATGTTCCTCCTTTCAGATTCTGATTCCCACTTCCCTGAATAAGTCATAGATAAGATGACCTTGTCAATGCTTGCCTGACAGTTTCCAAACCTGTTTACTCTGATCTCTTCCTGGTCATCCCAGGAAAGCGCTGCTGGGATGGAGATACTCTATGTGCAAGCCCATACACCACGAGCAGAGCAAGGGCAAGGACTGTCCTTAGACCTCAGCCTCTTCTTTTTCACTGCCAGAGCTCTTTGCTCCTCACAGCAGAGCTAAAAGAAATGAGTGGGGGGTGATAGCATGGTGGTGACCCTCAGCCACTCCTCCCCAAGGAGATGCACATTCCATTCATCAGCTGGAGCTGATGCCAAGGGGGAAACATTTGTCCCTTCTCCCAGCTGCATGACAAGGGCCCCACAGCCAAAAAAACTGTGAGACCTTCTCATTTGTGGCAAACTTGATGTAGTTTTTCCTTTCTCGATTCCCCTCCTTCCCTCACCTCCCCACCTCACCTACCTGCAAGTCACTTCTCAGGAGAGGGGCTGCATTTCTCCCATAGCTCAGCAGCAGAAATGCAGAGACAGAGAAGCAGCCTGTGCCTGCCACAGCCTGGTGAGATTCCTGCAGTCCCCCAAGCACTGACTGAAACTGGAGAACAGTGCAATCAGCAAGGAACAGGAGTACATGGCTCAGGAACAAGGGCTGAGAAATGCATCAGTGAGTGAGAAAGGTTCTAATCCTGCAGTGGTAACAACGGTGTGGGACAGACTGGGTATGTGGCTAGATCTGACTGCTGGGGTGGAAATCCAAACATTTAAGACAGCCTTGAAAAGTTTTTAAGTATCTTTAAAAACCCCAATATTTTTGAAGCCAGCATCGTGGCAGTCAGGGTGCCCTCTTGGGCAGGTGCATCTGGTTTAGAAAGCACCACACAGTTCCTCGGTGCTGGCAGAGGGAGCTCCTGCAGCCACAAAGTCACAAAGAGAGTAGAAACCATGAATGTCCATGTGCCAGACAAAGGCTTCTTTTCCTTGGGATTCAGAGGGTGGAAGAGTGGGTTGCAAAGGGCTGGAAGCATCAAGGGAGAGAGGTAGCTTGGGCATGGCTCATGGCTATCACTAACATGTCTTTTGGAGATGTTCCTGGTCAGGACCAGTGTCAAAACAGCAGCGACAGCGGCTTTATCCGGCACGAGGGATGTCTGAGGCGTGGCCATGGGTGCCCACCTCCTAAAACCCTGAACTGTCGTGGCTCAGTCCCTCAAACATGGCTGCCCCAAGAGAGAGGAGGGAGCCAATGAGATCTGCTGACTGCAAAAAATCCCATCTTCCATGTCAAGGCTAATGGAGGGCTCACCAAGCGTCCAGGGAAAGGACTGCTTCAAATCATTGCCCAAATGCCTTCTTGAACATCTTGTCATCCATGTGCTCCCACATCTCTGCTGGTCTCCAATGATCAGAAACGGAGTTCAGCAGTGGCATGGGGTGCCTGGGCAGGCTGGATGGGGAGCAAAAAGAAAAGAACAGAATTTTGTAGAAATATTGGTTAAAATGAATTCGGACTAAAATTCCTTGGAGATTTTCAGGCAGATTGTCACAAAATGAAGATCACTTCAACATCAGGAGTCTGCCATAGGATTACCAAAGAATTATATTTTAGCAACCTGTCACTCCTCAAGTAAGAAGCTCATTACTTGGGTTATTTTGCCTGCAAAAGCATTACTGCAAGTGCAAACCATGTCCTAGGGCATTTCATAGAATCATAGAATAGTTGGGGTTGGAAGGAGTCTTAAAGATCAACTAGTTCCAGCCCCTCTGCCATGAGGCAGGGCACCTCTCACTGGATGAGGTTGCTTAAAGCCCCATCCAACTTGGCCTTGAATGCTTCCAGGGATGGGGAGTGCACAACTTCTCTGGGAAACCAGTTCCAGTGCCTCACCACCCCCACAGTAAAGAGTTTTTTTCCTAATAACTACTCTAAACCTGCTCTCTTTCAGTCTAAAGCCATTTCCCTCCATGTCCTCTCACTACGTGCCCTTGTAGCAAGTCCCTCTCCAGCCTTTTTGTAGGCTGCTTTAGGGACTGGGGGGCTGCTCTAGGGTCTCCCTGGAGCTTCCTCTTCTCCCGGCTGAACAACCCCAACCCTCTCAGCCTGTATCCACTGGAGAGGCAGTCCAGCCCTCCAATCATCTTCATGGCCCCTTTGCAGCACGTACTTTTAAAGGAAAAAAGCCAGGCTTTATATCTTGCATCTTATATCTTATATCAAACCACGAAACGCTTTGGCTGTGGGCAGCTGTGGGCCTGGAGAGGGGCTTTGCAGCTGTACCCTGACACAAGAACAGCTGCAGCCCCCCGATGTGGCCGCTCGGGCTGGTCCAGACCCTTGCGCTGTGCCGCTCTTTGGCACAGGGGCTCGCACGGACGGGTGCGGGGCAGCACCGTCTGCCTGCACTCCCAAAGCCGGGAGCAGGGATGGGAGCGAGGGCAGGATGCCGGGGAGCAGGGATGGTGCGAAGGCAGGATGATGCCCTGGCTGCCGGCGGACCCGCAGCGCCGCCCGGTGCGCTCCCGCCGCACTGCGCTGCTGCTCCCGCTCCTCACGGCACGGCACTGCCCCAGACCTTCCGGGACCGCACCTCCCAAACCTCCGGCCCTCCCTTCGCCTTCCCCGGGGTGAAGCGCCAGCACAGCGGCACGGCCCTCCCTGACATTGAGGCGCAGCTCCCGCCGCGCCCTGTCTGTCGCTGATTTTGTCTGGGCCCCTGATTTTGTCCAGCATCACCTGGGAAAGCGTGTGAGGTGCAGGGCCCCAAAGCAGATCACGGACTACTCGCACAGCCTTGTCCACACGACAGGCTGGGGATACCCGCCCAGGGAAGCAGGTCACAGCAGCAACGCTGTTGTAGTGAGGGTCTCCTCGCTGCTGGGATGGCACCTTCCTCCTCCCACACCTTGCAGCCCTCATGGTGCACCCTGCGAAGAAATTACTCGTTCATCACAGCCCACGGTATCCTGATAACCTCAGACATGCACAGATCATCCCTGTCTTGCACAGGTAATCTATTTCATCTGTTTCCCACCTTAAAACACTACACAGAAAACTACAGATTTCTCTGCATTCACTGCACCACCAGGTCGTTCCTATCTGTAAAGTTTATCAGCCACCACCATTTTCTTTCAGACCCGTGGTTAAGGTATCAAGCTGCCTTGGCCAGAGAGGATGCCGCCCTCTCTTTGACCAAAGGTGCTCTCTTTAGGGCTAGTTTTCCATGGTTTTTAACTGCACGACTAACTCCTCTTTGCATTTTACCTGCTCATGTCCCTGAACAGAAAAGCTTTCAGTCTGTAATTTAGGGTGCTTTCAATTGAGACTACATTATTTGAGAGGGATTTACCACGGAACTGTCCCAGTTGGATGCACCAGCTGGGATGCACTACTACCCCCAAGGTGGTGGTACCACCAGGACCTGCCTTTGCACTGGGGCAACAACCCTGTCTTTTTCCCCGTGAAGAGATCACGTCCTGCTCTTTTCTCGTGCCTCCCAATTCCACCTGCCTGCGGTGTCACTACGGAGCACAACAAAAATCCATACTGCTTCAATACCCTGTGCCTTGCCGAGGACAGTGCTAATGGGGGAGGCAGACCACTTGAGAGGCCGATCAATGGCCCTGCCTGGCTTTGATGGCAGGTGTCTCACGGAGCCAAGCGCTGTCTGAACCCTCAATTACCCTGCCCTCGCCTCTCCCTGCCTCCTGACAACCTCTTTAGCACCCGCAGGTGGACTGCTGCCTAATAAAAGGCTGCAAAATGCCAGCACATCCCTGAGCCACTTCAGCAGGTCACTATTTAATGCTGAAAAGAAATGCAGCGGGGCAAAACGGACCCATGCCTCCACTTACAAGGAAAGTAGTAATGACAGAGAAAAGAAGGAAAAAGCAGGTATAAAAAATACATTACAAGGAACAAGGGGTTTAAAGCATTTTAGAAACAGTTTCAGATGAAGCCTGTGGCCCTATTTTTCACAGCAGATGGATAATTTTTTTTTTAAGGTTACCCAAGTGTCCAGCTTTTCCAAAAATTGGGCCCAGAAGAGTTGCATCAATACAGGGGTCTGAATTGAAACCTTTTGGAGTGGCGTGGGTTTTGAGTGTGGAGAAAGGGAGAGGGGAAGTGGCAAGCCCTGCCCTGCCATGGGGATGTTCTCATCTTTGGAGCTGTTCCCTGTCTTCTGCCAGGATATATCCCCGGGCTGCAGGTGGGGCTGATGGGGAAGAAGAAGCAGATGCCCATTCCCAGATTGTTGACAGTCACCCTGAAGTGAAGCAGGATCCCATTGGAAGTGTGAAAATGAAGGTGAAAGAGGGTGAGCAAACATGCTGTCGTGAGAAGACCAGGGATAAGAGGTTTCTGTGGGCTGAGGCTGTGCATCTAGCTGGAATCAGCATGCTTGGCTTCCTGGAAATTCAACAGGGGAATGAGATTTCAGGCTCCCTCATGCCCATCTCCACCCATTAAACAAATGAATGTTTACTGAAAGGCAGAAAGCTGTTCCAAGTCCCTGTTGTTTCAGGAAACCACTTCTTATGAACATCTCCTGAGTTCATAAGAAGCATCTGTCAGTGGAAAGGAGGGCAGGAGCACGCCTGAGTGCTGCCAAAGTTTCCCAGTCTTTCTCTGATGTGTTCCCCCCATCAAGGCAGAGGTTGCCTGCCTTGCCTGGCATGAGGGCCCTGGGAGCAGCTCCACCCTTCTGCCTCCCATTCAACCCCTGGCTGACCACCAGCCAGCTGGGGCAGAAGGGAGGCTTCAGAGAAAGGGTGAGCAGAAACTTGCAACATCAGGAACATTTTTGACTAATTCCTTTTGTGGAGGGTGAGTCAGGGATGCTGAGAGGATGGTTTGGATTTCACTTCCTCCCGGATGTGTCTCTGATTACATCTCCTTGAGACCTAACAGAATTTTGATAGCACTGACCAAAAGGTGGGGTGGAGATGGCCATGGGACTTTATATCTGATTTGCATACAGAAATAACACAGAAGGTTTCTGTATCAGCTTTACCTCCTATTTTAAGGCAAGTTTGCCCTCAGGAGGAGGTTCCAGGTTCAGGACCATCTTGCAGACTTCTCCAGGCCAGCAGTTCTCAAGAAACACAAGAATAGAGTTTCTTTCAGCCATGCACGTGGGGGTGTGAGCAGAAGTTTTTGTCCTGCACAGCTGTGGACTCTGGGAGAAGCTGGCCTGCTTTTCAGGTCTTGCTAGCAAGAGCAGAAGCCTAGGGACTGACCTACCCATGGTCAATCCTACCACCTACAGTGAGACAGGAGAATAACAGAGGGATCCTGAGAGCTGGTGAGGCACCCTTGGGAAGCTCAGCCTGTTTCTCTCACCCTGTGTTGGAGGCCTGGTAGAACAACCATTATGGGAGACAGGGAAGGGAGCAGTGTGTGGTTGTCATGATTACAGATGGGCCTTAAAAGGATGTGAATATGACTTTTCTTGTTACTACTGAACAGAAATGCATCACTTTCCTGTTCTAGGAACTCCAAAGCCCTTACAGTGATGGACAAATACCAGCCACTTTCTGAAGAATCACGTGAACCACCACTTGTCCTGGCCCAGCTGTGTTTCCAATGATTGGAGGATGTGGTGGAAGGTTCCCTGGCTGTGACTCAGCGTGGGGCCAGCCTGGAGCACTGAGTCACTCTGTGCCAGTGGAGATGACAGGCCAGCAGGCACGTCACAAGCAGCAGCCTGTCACCTGTCCCCGTGCTCGCTTGGCCCTGCCAGGAGTCCATCTCCACAGCTCAGGACTGCCCCGTGGGCATCAGGGACCCAATGGGACTGAGTGCAGAGCCCCTGGCTGCTCTGGAATGCTGCAATGTGTCAGGGCAATCAGAAGAAGGTAGTGAGATGTCATATTATTAACAAGGGCAGTAAGTGGTCCATATATAAACATATTCCCAGCAAACTGAAAAGTGTGTTGAGCTAGAGGGAAGGAGACTTTATTTTTTGTTCTTTTATTTTGCTTGCTTTTGGATTTTTTAAATATTTTTGGGAGGGATTTTTTCAGGTGGGCTTTTGTAGAGGATTTTTTTCAAGCACTGGTATATTCCTTTTATTTTGTATTCTCTCCATTGATGATCCCAGAATGGCAGAGTGGTTGAAGCTGGAAGGGATCTCAAGATTGCCCTGTTCTGTTCCCTGCTCAAGCAGAGCAGCTGCATGGGGCTGGGTTCAGCTGGGCCCACCAGCACCCCTAGGGCCTTTTGTGCAAAGCTGCTTTCCAGCCAGTTGGCTCCCAGTATGTGCTGGGGCATGGGATTAGTCCCCTGCAGGGGCAGGACTTGCACTGTCACTTGCTGGGGCTGATGATTTCTTCAGCCTGGGAAGGTCCTTTGGAAGGGCACCATGGCCATCTGGCCATCCAGTGTGTCACATGTCACCTGGAGAACAGAGGATAACCACATTTCAGTTCTATTTTTTAAGCCCTTCTCGGGGATGAGGAGTCCCCTTTTTGGGTCTGTAGAGGTGACCAAAATGAGACCAGTGGGAACTACCCACAACATGTTTTCCATCTTGGATGGATTTCTCTGACAGAGAAGTTCTAAACACTTTCTCACCTGACTAGCCCTGAACATGCTCTGAGAGCTGCTTGCAGAGAAGGCCTTTCAAACACATCTGGACCAGATGGAGAGGTTAATTTGTGAAAACAAGAATCTAGGAAGGAAAATCTAAGGCTAACCAATCTCATCCTTGCACTCAGGTCCCCATTATCTCTCTGTGCTTAAGCTTCACTTCTTTGGCCATGGTTTGGTGGCTGCCTGCTGCTCTCTAGGTGGGAGAATAGTGCCAGGAGAGAAGGTCTTGTGCACAGCTATATCCCACTGCTGGGTCCCCAAGCTGTGCTGGAAGACAAGAGCACTCCTCTGGAATTTTATCCTCACGGAGTAAACCAGGGAGCAGCATTTTATTTCAGCCACGATCTCCACTGCCTGGCACTGCAAATTGCCATGGAGACACCCCGTGAGTGGAAATGGGTGCTTGAGCTGAGGGGGCACCACAAGAGGAGAGCAGTTCTGCCCATCCGAGGTGTGGCATGGCCTGCATTGCTCCTGCCCTGGATGATGTCCCTGAGTCCTCATGAGAAAGGTCTGGCACTCAGGAGGGGGGTGACGAGGGTGGGATGGTGACCCAAAACAGACAGTGGAGCCACAGCAGCTCTGCACCGTTTGCTCATTTAAGGTGCCCCAAGCTGTCATCCTCCCACAGCAGGGAGGCATTCCAAATAGTGCTGGTCCTGATCAAACAGGGGCTTAACAGAGGCCTTCTCCAGCAAATGCCAGGCCTGAAAAGCAGTCCTATATCATGAAACATGGGGAAAACCAGGCAGTTGTCCCTGCTCCTGGCCCGCACTGCTTATCAGTGGTACAGCTCCATTTAGGGATGTTTGCTCTGCCTGACTGTGGCAGTGTGATAGGGAACGTGGTGACACATCAGGGCCCTGCCACTGCCCACTGCCAGTGCTGTGGACAGCGTGTGCAAAGGCAGATCCTCACTCTCAGCCTCACTGGGCCCAGCCCATGGCCATGTGCCCACCTCTTCCATGCCTTCGAGCACATCTGTGCTGCTTGAATTTGTCCAGTCCACCCCACCAAAGCCCCCTACCCACTTCCTTAATCTCTTTGAAAAGCAGAGAGGACTGCTTGTCTTTTGCTTGGTTTTTTGCAAAACCCCAGTACGAGGGGAGGAAGCTGGTCCTGCATGTGGTGCTGGGATTGCACCCCAGTCTCGACCCCCTCTGAGCTCCCCTTGGTTCCTCCCCACCTCATCCTCATCAGATTTTCTGCCAGTTTCAGGAATAAACCTCTGGCTAGTGGCAGGGGACTCTGACTCAGTGCATGCCTTAATAACAGGTTATCAGCCATATTGATCCTGATCCCGTTTCTGAGTGCTGGAGAGGAGGCTGCAGCTCTCCTGCAACTCCAAGAGTCTGACCCCCATGACAGCCTTCTGGAGCCTGTGTACCCCACTGAGCATCCTTTAGGACATGGAGAGCTTTCTTGGGATGATGGGGACTCTTGGAAGAGCTGGGGCTGGGTGTCTCTTTTGTGCTGTCATGAAGGGGACCAATTTTCTGCATTTTGGACACCATTTCTAAGCTTGGAAATGGGGGGCTGGATGGGGTATTGCTTGCTGTGCTGTCCCTTGCCTGCCAGGTAATTCCTGAACTGATGGAGAGCTCTCATTAGTGCATGTTCTCTCCTGGTGATGCTGCACTTGTGTCTCTTGGGGGTCAAAAAGTGCCCTGCACTTTCTTTGAGGTTCTTTTGTGGAGATGCTTCTCAGCATCCCTATGAAATGCAACCCATTCTACCAGACAGAAAAGTGCTGTCAGGTGAAATGCTTGGGGACCTGGAGGGATGTTAGGTGCAGTTGTGCTGAAGCCAGTGGGATAAGTCCTCTTACACCCAAAGCTATAAATTTTCAGGTATGCTAAAGCTCTGGAGAAAAATTTGGAAAATATGACAATCTGTAGAAAGATGCTTGTTTTTTATGACAGGAGCCTTTGATCTACATAGTTATGCCACATGAGTGACTTGGGAAGCAGAAGTTTGGTTACAGTCCTGAAGAATATGGGATCTGTAACAGCCAAACCAACCTTAGGAAAGTGTTAAACTAACCCTCTGCCATCCCATTATCAAAAAAAGAAAAGAATAAAAAGGAGATAATCCTTGTTTAAATATCACAAGCAGCAGCTGAGTCAGTGGGAGCTTTAGACTGGAAATGTCAGGGAGGAATTTAGATTTTCAGAGCAGTCGCTGCTCTGCAATTATCATAAGGCACTTACAAGGACCCCTTGTCTCTTGTTGCCCTCAACACGCATCTGCAGGGAGGGGGAGCAGAGAAAAAACACATGGCCCTACTGGGGACAGATAAGGAAAACCAAACTCCATCCCACTAAAGGCACAAGGCAAGTCCCTCCAGGCTATGGTCAGGCTTCTGCTGCTGTTCAGGTCAAACATAGGGAGGAAGGGAACGGGGAGGTGGGGGAAGCAAACCCACAAGAGAGGGAGGAAAGCAATATAAGAAAGAAGAGAAAATCACATCCTGCCTCCTCCTATAAAGGTATTTATTTGCTTTTGGTGATGTTTCGGAAGCAGGAACGAGAAGGGAGACAAGAACAATGAAGATCCGTGGGGTTTTCAGCCTCTTCTCTGTAGTGCCTTTCCTCCTGGACCATCCCACCTCGTTGCCATCCAGCACGTCCCTGATGTAAATTAAATAAGTGAAAGTATATTAAACCTCCTGATGCAGGCGCTGCCAGCACCAAAGGGAGAGGGGAAAGGATGAGCACTCAAACCACGTAATACCTACCACATTAAGTGATGCAGAGAGATTAATTTTCCTAGCTGGTACATAGGGAAAGGCCAAAGGCTTCCTCTGCAGGGGTGGTGTAGTCTTACCTGTCTTTTCTCAGCAAAAATGTGAGGTTTCTGAGACCAGTCTTGGCCAGGTGCAAGGTGGAAAGACCTCAGCCATGCAGTGCTAGTGAGTCCTGGGAGGGGTCTACCTTGCCTTCCTGGGGCTTCCTGGCTAGGGCCAGTAGGTACCCCTGTCCCAGCTGTGTGCCTTGTGGGTCATCACAGCTGGATCTCCTCCTGCACAGCACTAATGGGGATGGCTGTCCATTCCCTTTAGTCTCAGCCCGTCCTGTCTTGGACAAAACCCTCAAGTGAGGTACCTGTTCTGGGTAGGACAGCTCAGGCACAGGGGAACACGGCATTCCCAATGCCTGTTTGGCTTGCCTGCCATCACTGTTAAAAACACGTCCTCCTGCTGACTTGAACTTTTCTTCTTTGCCTAACTTTCAGCTATTGATCTTTTTGTTCTCTTCTCCACTAAGACCTGTATGAGTGTAAAGATCCGTAGGGATCCGTGTGTGTAACCAACAGTCCCACCATTGGGGAGGACAGGAAAAATAATCTCATAAATGCTTTTCCATGGCGTCATCCCAGCAGCTTAATGGCACAAGTACTGAAGTCAGGCATATTGTTCCAGTAGAGATCCCAGACTCTTTTCTTTCTTTACTTTCCATGACTGTGAATCAATAAAACATTGTTGATACACCTTGAAGATCCAGAAGAGAAGCACAGGGCTTTGATGAGTCATCCCCTTAAGCCTGCTGGGTGGAACGAACCTTGCCATGGATGATGAATTTACGTTCATCCTCTGAAAAGGAGAGGAAAATATTTTCTCTTATATATATGCTCTTTTTCATGTATTTATTTACTTGATGACTACCTGTTAGGAATAACAGATGAGATCCCAAGCAGTTGTGAATCAGGAGGAAAGCACCGACTTCACTGTGAAATGATGGTGATAATTTCCAGTGGAGAACCGGCTGTGTCTTTGTAATAAATCTCACTGTTCTATGCTGAATGCACAACATCTTTCTGTGTATAAACAGAACGATGAATAAACGTTTGTATGAAGTCAGTATGGTGACATTTTCATAGGTCTGAGACCCTTTGTGTGACACGCAATGCTAAAATCACATCAGACCTTTTGTTTGACAGGTGGATGGTTTTTATCTTCCAGTGCCTGAGGAGAGAGGGAATTGACTGGGTAAGAAGTGGATGATTTGCTGTTCACATGGACGTAGCACTGAGCTGCGTTTTGCTGGTCCACCTCGGTGACCTGAGCTGTTGTTACAGAAGATGAGAAAAGGGGTAAGAGGAGGGGGAGGAAGATGTATCTGTGTCAAAGAAGTTACATGTTCATGAAAATGGAGTGTGCTGGGCAAACACTGACAAAGCTCCGATGGAACACCCTTGTCCTCTTGTAGCATCATCTGCTTCCACAGCTGGAACAGCAGGGATGGGTGCCCAGGAAACTGAGGGGAAAACAACACTTAGAGGAAGGGACCAAGAGCAGATATGGGGCCAAGAGCCATCCCAGCCACACTGTGCAGTCAGGTCCTAAGTCACAGGTGACCGAGGGCTGAAGTCCCTTCAGGTCCCATGTCATCAGCTTTGGCCGTGCTCAGACCAGTCCAACACACAGTGAAGGCTTCCTTCTGGAAGGGCAGTGGGAACTTGCTTTGGTACCTCACCAAGGCATTCTCCTTTCTGATGCTGCTTAGAGTTACATAAATTCTGTCTTACTCCATGGCATGGATGAATAAGCAAGAAGGTTAAACATGCCAGACACCATGGTCACCAGCCACAAAGAGACTAAATTCCCCAAAACCAGCTTTCAGGAATGAATGCAGCAGGTCTTAATGAACTTGGCAATAAAGTGGGGACATGTCCTTAACTTTCTTTTTTCATCTACAGAAAGAGTTGAAAAATTGAGGTCACTGCAAACCTCTTAGTGCTGGGAGTTCCAAGGATCTGGAGAAAAGCAAGCAGTAGCAGGAGTCCCTTGCAAATCCCTGATGGACTAGCAGGCATCCGGTGAGAGGAATGAAAGGAGATGAGAGCCAAATATTTCTACTGATTTCTGCATCTCTTGCCCACCATTATCTGGTTCTTCACACCTGAAGGTCACAGCAATTACCAGCCTGGTGGCAGAAGGCAGGAAACGAAGCAGTGAGTCAAATGACTTGCCCACGGCCATGAGCTGAGCTATGAGAAAGGCAGTCCCTGTTTTCTGTGTTCGTGGTTGGCAAGAAAATTAACTGTGGACATTTGATTCTTCTTGTCATAATGTTTTGGATGTTTTCTGGCTGCTCTTTAGCCACACAATCTTTTTTTCCTTTTTTTTTTTCCCCTCCGAAAAAAAGCAAATTCTCTGTCAAACTCAATGTTCAAAATTCTGTGCCAGACCTCCATATGATAATTACTGTTTCTTGAAGTTTTTTCACCTCTCTGGGAACTCATAGAACCCCCTTCAGTCTTTCCTCACTTTTCAACAGGGTTGCATTTAATTTTATTTTTTAAAAGAAAGTAAACTCCAGGAAGTAGGAGTAAAATATTTGATGTCACACACATATAAAATCAGGAGTACTGGTGGTGCAGAAGACCTGTTTTAATACACATAAACTACCTTTCTGCACAAAGATGACATTCCCTGATGATCTTGTTAAAGAAAGTGTCCACAAGTTGAAAAACAATTGGCCAGAGATGTCATCAATTAATTTTACAACACCACTAAATGACATGTTCCAAGAGGCATGCATTATATTCCACCACCTACTCCTGACTCTCTGGTCTCTGGCCACATTTCCAAAGAGAAAATTGCTCCTAAGTGCTTCCCCATTGATCTGAGACAAGATGTTTGTTTTGGATTCTGCAGTGGCAGGTGAGTCATCAATACAATATTTCTGAATTTTCACTCGCCTGTTCCAGGTCCATTTGCTGAAAGAGAGAGCTGGGTTTGCTTCTGAAAACTCAGGGCTAAATTCTCAGTTCCAGGGAAGAGGCTGTTTTTCCCCTCTATCCAGGTAACCTTCAGTCCCTTTGAAAACTTTCCCCAAACAATTCACTGTTTTCCTGGAAATCAGGTTCTTTTCCTCTGAAAAGCTGATTGCTGCAAAAACTTCCTGGAATTCTATTTTCACTGTATTCCAACGAGTGGAGATTCAATGGGTTTTGAGGCAAGATTGGAACAACATGAGTACAGAATTCTGTGTCTGAATGTGGAGATGAAAACAGACTTATGACACCAGCCAGCCCCATGCTTCAAAACAGGGGCAGAAGGGCATTTTTTGTGGGTTGCAGGAATACCCTCAGGTTCAGCTAAAGGCTAATCTGGCCTTCTGAAATGCAGAATCTCTGACATGGATGTTTGCATTCAGCTGCTGAGGGTATTGGCCTTGGCCCTTAAGCCATTGGTTGGCACCTGTGGAGCGGATCTCTCCTGTACACTACATTGTGAAAACGTACTGGCACACACTGAGGCAAAATGTCATTGGAGGAGATTGCATAGCCCTACTCCATCATCTCTAGAAAAGTGCATGTTTTGCTTTGTTGTTTTTTTAAACGTGGTTGGCAGTTTTGGTTTTGCCTTGGAAGAACAACCCCTGCAAGGAGACACATCATGTCCCAGAGGTTGCCTCTGCAGTGAAGGGAATGTCAGAGCTTTTCTCCCAGGGTGGCACAAAGCATCTCGCTGCCCTGACTGGAGAGTTGGCACATCTCTGCTGCTTGCAGCCCCCCTTCCCCAGGGCTCATCCCTCGTGAGACAGCGTGAGCACAGAAGTCCATGTTTTCTAGATAATAGGAGGCTGCGAAGTTAAGAGGGAGGTGAGGATTTTAATTATCTCTTTTATTTTTTTTCCTCCCAGTGCTGGCCCGGTCTTAGGGAGGATGCAATGATGTGAAGGTCTGAGGTGTCATTATGGGTTATTAAACTCCTTTGTGGCACTTGGGGATGTTGAATGGAGCTGTGAAGGGAGAGGAGGAAAAAACATCTCTTGATGGAGCTGGCTCACCCCCCTATAATTGCTTCAAAATTACAGCAGTCTGTAATTATTCATGCTGTGGAGGGGAAGAAGCAGAGAGAGAGGCTGGGTGGAAGAAAGCAGTGAGGGGGCCTGGGTACCCCTCGTGGCTACCAGGGTTGCCTTGGTTGTGATGGGAGATGGCAGCTCACCCTCACATCAGAGTACCCTGTCCCTTTCTTTGGGCCTTGCTGGGGGGCTGTCACAGCACAAACCCTGTCCCTGCAGCTCCCTGGCCCAGCAGAGAGACCCCCACCCTTGCCCAGTGCCTTTGCCACCCTGGGACTTGCATCAAGACTACAGGCTGGTTCATGGAGATCTCTCCAGCTCCCCACAGTTAGAGGTGGATGTTTGGCAGGTGGGATTTCCCCTAGGTCCCCATACCCAAGGTGCCCAGAAATGGTGACTATTGTACAGCAAGCAATGCTTGAGGATGCACAAACTGACTGCAGGGATCCAGCCACAGATATTAGTATCTTGCTTCTACCTCTGCACCACCGATCCCACATCCAGTGGCAGGAGAAATGAGCCTCCACAGGACCAGCAGTATTTTGCACCTTAAGGCCATTCCTGGATTGGCTTTGGGTCTGCTTCACCCTTGAGAGAAGCACAGTCAGAGCATCCCCATTTATTGACTTTTCTGTCTGGGGACTAGTGCAGTGAAACAGTGTCCAACCATGTTTGCCCTGGCTGCTTTATGTCAGATTAATCCCTTAAAACACACAGCTGGATACACACGGCACCCACACACATTCAAGGATGGTCATGTGGTTGGAGTATAAAAAACAAAGCAGTGATGAAGACCCATCCATCTGTTGTATTTCCTTTGTAAAGCTTCCTAAAGGCTCCTCTTCCCTATTAGCAAATCTGGTAATTAGTCAAACGTGACAAAAGCTGAGACAAACCTGTCTTGGTTTAACCAAATAGGCTTACACCCCCCAAAGTCATGTCTGATATCAGCAGAACTTAAACATGGACCCAGGCAGGTGGTTTGTAGAGATGTAGATGCACGAAGAGATGAAAAATTCTAAGATGTGGCTGGTTTAGAAAAAGATGGGGATTTGCCTGCGAAGGACACAGGTGGAAAATATGTTGAACAGCTTTGCACTGGCCTGTCTGGGAAAAAAGTAATGCCTGTCCTTTTGCATCTGTGCTGACGATTGCTCTGAAGGACATCCACCCACCTTGCCACATGGTTTCTCCCAGCTTCCCTCCTGTCAGCTCCTCCAGGACAGGGGAACCAACCTGACTTTCCACTCTTACCAGAGAGTGAAATTCTTACCATGGCAATTCCCTCATGGCAATCTGGACATTTTGCCCTTGGCTGCATGGAAAACAGAACTTTGGCTCCATGCTGGACAGCATTTCCATGAAATGCAGGAGTCTCATCACCAGACAGCGATGGGGCTGGCAGATTAGCAGGGCTTAAAGAAGAAGAGAGTTGTATGACTAATTTTCCAACAGCAGGAAGACAGGGGATTAAAAATTGAGGGCTTTGGGATGAGATAACTAAGTAGAAGGACTGATGATCTTGAATAAAGTACTGAATTTCACAAGGGAAGTAACAACATGTAACGAGACAAAAGGAAAACAGAAAATATATTTAGAGAAATTCCATCTAGTCATACAATAATCTTGAAAACCTGTCTAATGTTATTGGCACATTTTAAAGCCTCTGCTTGTCAGAAGAGCTTTCATATGTGATCTCTGAATAGGTTACAGCCTGAGGGAAGGCTGAGTGGCTCATTCTGTTCCCATATTTATTATTTTGCCAATATTCTCAATTCTTTACATGAACTGACATTTTAAGCCTATCCTTTAAACAAATTTATTACAGATTTGGATAACAGGAATTTGCTGTGATGGCTGATTTTAGGTTTATCATCACTGGCAAATACTTCTCTAAAGAGACCTTTAAACTGAGTGAGTTTCCAAAAATAAGAGGTGTAGCAAAATGATTTCTCTTTCTGACTTTAGGGTAAGAAAACAGCATGAAGGAAAAGGGATTAACCAATTAATTTCAATTTTGTCTTTATTCTTAAATTGAACTGAAAACCTCAAAAGAAAAATGTTGTAATTCCATATTCTACATGCTGTTTTAAAAGGTAGTGCAAGCCAGAATAATTCATCCACAGATAAAACTGAAGTGATAAGTATATTCAAATACAATCCTTGCAACCCTCCTTCTACCCAAGTCCCTTTTTCCTTTCCAAATGAAATCCCAGCGAAGTTGGTCCAATCTTGGCAAGGCCCTTCATTGACAGTGCTTCTTTTTAACAGGGTATTTCTCTAGCAAATGCTGTGAATAGTTTTAACTAAATATTTCTGGAGTACCTAGAGTAGCTATGGCTTTTTTGTCCTTAATACCCTTGCAGCTTCATCCTAGATTGTGAGGAAGAGCCCTGTCCTTTGCCCTCTTTGTATGTCAACTTTACTGTCATTAATGGTGTTACAGAATCTCCACTGAGGTCTCTTCACTGGTGCCTACCAGAAAAGGTACGTGAGTGTTATCTTTGTGGCCTCTTTTGGAGTGGGTTCTTTTTTCCTTACAGTCTTCAGAGCCTTGTTCCCGGCATCCCGGCCTGTCCAGCAGCCATGGCTCACCTCAGCCAGCAGCACAAAAATAAATCAACCATAGCATTGTGCTAATCTGTATCCCCCAGTAAGAAGGTGCCCAAAGCCACCCCAGCAGACAGGAGGTGACTGAGCCTGCAGTGCTGCCCCTTGACTACCTTCTGGGCAGGGGAGTGCTTTGGAACCTGCTCCCAAAATATTTTCTGAGAAAATATTGCGACACCAGGCAGCATTACCCTCGGTCAGTTTGGTGGGGTTTTATCTTGTGTTTTGAGCATCCAGGGTTTAGCAGAGAGCAAATAGACAGTTTAGGAGACTCAGAGGGGATTAGGGTGGAAATTAAATCAAAAGCAAGGGCAGTGTGTGAGGTGATACCACACGGGAGGACACAGAGGCTAGGGATAGATGAGCCATGATGGCTGCTTAACCCTTTCCTCTGGATTTTACTGTACTGAACAGCCGAGTGCCTTCAGCACCTGCAAAAAGAGAAGATACTCCATATGACTTAAAATCAATTTTGTCTCCATACTGCACCAATCTTTAGCTGCTGCCAACTGCTTACTTCAGCTTCAACTTCTACCAATGAGCTTCCCAAGCTGCCTTGGTGGGGCTAGCAGTGCTGCTGCTTGCTCCCTGGTGTTTTGGCAAGCATCAACTGCTTTGCATCCTCAAGGACTTCCATGGGTTGTTGGTCCTCCAGAGCTTTTGGCACTGCAAAAGTCATCAGCAGGCTGGGACAAACTCAGCTGTCCTGCAGAGTGCAGGGTGAGCCACCAGCCCTACCAGATGTCAGTGCTGTGGTCAGCGAGGCTGTGGGTGAGCTCTCAGGCAGTCAGCTGGGGAAAGGCCACCAGTGTCCCTGCCACAGGGATTTGTGCCAGTCAGCAGCTTGTCACCAGGATGGTGGTGGCTTGGACAAAGCACGGCTGTGCATTCCTGCAGCTCTTGTTTGGGTGGGACAGCTCCTGCAAATCCAGTCAGAGAAAAATGCCAGTTTTACTCACAACAAAGCAGACACCCTGGATGGGTCTGACCTGTCACACACTGTCACAGCCCCAGCTGTACTCAAGCATTTGGTCTCTTAGGAATTACTGCAAGAGGAGCAAAGCACTTAGGAAGGCAGGACTGAGAGGGTTTTTCCAGGTTATTTCCTCTAAAGCCTTTTTCGTTTCCGAGGAGTCAGATTCTGCCCTCCTGCTGTCAGAGTGACATGGCCAAAGGGAGCTCCGAGGTGGTGGGGGAGCCCTGGAAGGCACAGCGTTGTCAGTAGCCGGGCACCGGGAGGTGCATACATGAGAACTGCATCCAGTCCCGCAGCTGCCTTGCGGGAATCCGTGTTATTTTCCTATTACTTTACTGCCTCCATGACAAGGCAAACAAGGGGGAAAAAAGGCTGGAGAGGGCTAAATCTCTCCCTTCCTTCTGTTTCATCCTTTCACACATCAAAATCCTTTCATGCAACTCCCAAGCTGGGGAAACAAACGTGTCGGACTGAAACGTATATTGAGGATGAACTCCATCCAGAAGTGGGGGGGGAAGGGGAAAGGAGAGAAGGGGTAAATTAGAGAAGAAATCTTTTGGATGCAGGAAAACAGGTGGGGGATTGTCTGGTCTGTGAAGGCAGGGTGTCTGCAATCTTTGTAGCGATTAGATTTAATGGGACAGACACGTTTCTCTCCTTCACATCCCCTCCTCCTCTCAGCCTGAGGGGGAGAAAGGAGGGAGGTGGTGATGGGGAGGTGGCAGGGGAAGAGAAGATTTGAAAGAGTCTTTGACGTCAGCCCTGCCCTATAAAAAGCTGGCAAGGAGCTGGAAAGCAGACAGCAGAGCTCGTGGAAGAGCAAAGATGCCAACCCCGAACATCTCCACCTCTGCAGCCAAAGGCTTCCGCAGGGCGGTGTCGGAGCTGGACTCCAAGCAAGCCGAGGCCATCATGGTAAGACAACCCTTCCCCACTTCTTTATCTCCCCCTCCAAAAACCACAACCTCTTCCATAGCTATAGGCAGAGGCAGGCAGGGATAGATGGACCAACACTTTTTGGGACTTCCCCGACACAGGCATGTCTGGGCTTGAGGCTGGCAAAGGAAAATTACTCCAGTTCTCTCTACATACTGATACATGTGAAATGAAAACATATAAGGGGGTGAAAACTTGAAATGAAATTACCTCAACCAAAAGTAAGGTGAATAACCCACAGACCTAAATCAAAAATATCAAGGAATCCCATGTGAAAGGCAACTTGAAGATCTTAATGATTTCCAGATTTCCAGGCATTAAACTGCAGAGATTTCACATGTTCTAGCATAATAAAAAAAGTGGGGCTGTCATTTCAGGCAGCACACAAGGCACAGGCAGTTTAACTTGTTTGTTCATGGCTGCTGTCTCCAGTTTTATCTCCCAGAACATCCTTCCCCCATTTCTGTTCCCAGTCCTCCTTGGTGTGTTCTCAGCCCTCTCTTTAGCCCAGGGAAAACTTCTGCACACACCAGATCTGAATGTGTTGGGGAAAGGAGAAGAAAACCTCCCCCTGAGCTGTCAAGTGTCTTTAGAAAGCCAAGCCTGGCCAACCTATCAGACTTGCTGTAGGGACAGGGACATTTCAGCTCTTAACTTCAAAGCCTTGCCAGGCAGGATGAGCTTCTAGATTCCCAATGGAGTCTTAGATGGTCCTGTGGGGCAAAGACCAGTGGGTAGGCAGCAGGTGACAATGCAGGAGCCAGAGCAGCCAGTGGCAATGGGTGCACCAGGAGGGGACCCCCTTGGGATGCTTAGCAGGAGGGAACTTAGGAATAGAGATGGGTTAGGTAGCAGATATGTTTGTCAGATGTCTGCAATGTGACTCCAGCAGGTCACTTTTAGAGCTCCACATTTCTCTCCCTTATGCCTGTTGCTTTTTTTGCCCACTCTCCTCTTCACCCTGTGCAGTGCTCTGCCTCACTAAAATCATTGGCAGAAAGGTGTTTTGGAGAGTGGAGTTTGCTGGAAAAGAAGGGAAACATTTATGAAACAAGGAGGTAAGCTTGCTTTCTCTAATAAATGGAAATCAGGGAAGACTTCCCTCTGACACAGTCCTTTTCATTCCGGCAAAATAATGAACACTTGAGTGGCCCTTGAAAACCTGCTATTTTCCAGGCAACTGGAAATTTGAGATGCTCAGTGTCTGGAGAAGTGAAGAGTGTTTGGTTATTACACCCTCTGGGGTGCTGCTCTGTGTTTTATGAAAAAATGGGCCACTGAACATAAGGGCCAGGGGAGTTCAGGTTCAACAGGTAGGCTGACAAGAGTGAGGCAGCCTGCTTGGGGTGAGTGGCTCCTCCAGCCTGGAGGGTACATAAAGCCTTGGCCTGTGTTTGTTTTTGAATGAAAATTTTCAGGAAAGGGAAAACAAATAAAATTAATACTTTGCCCTGTGAGATTCGGTCTGAGAGTTGGATGCATGGAAAGCTTTTCTCTTTGCTCTCACCTAGCACAGGAGATCTCCACAACCCTGGCTTCTGCCCTGCAAGAGGCATGACTCTGCATTTGTGTGTGACATCTCATGTTCCTGGCCCTCATGTTGTCACTGTGACTGTGGGTGATCTGCCACAGCTGTCACCCACCATCACATCACCTCCAGCAGGTCTGAGGTGTTCCCTTGCAATCTGGGGGGACAATCCAGACCTTTGCAATCCCAGAACTCCTCTACACCAGTAGATATTTTACATGTCAGCTGAGCCAGCCAAACATCAAACCCCCTGGAAAAATCTTTGGTTTCGTATTAAGTTTTTCTGCTGCTAATAGTTTTTGCAAGAGACCCTGGGACTGTAGCTGGGGCAGAGTTTGGTTACAGAGCCAGACGTGAGACAGCCACTGGAGACAGAAAAGCAGGAAAAAGCACCCAGGAAAGCAGGGGTGGGACATTAATGTGCCCAGTCTTTACAATCCTTCTTGATTGCTTCAAATAATGAGCGGGGGGGAAAAAGCATCAAAATAGCTCAGAAGACAGTATTTTTAATGACAATATGAAGGCTAGGCATTCTGAGTTGCAGCAAATTCGAGGAAGGAAAAATGAACAAACCCTTCATAAGAGGTGCAAATTAACCTTCAGAAGAGGTGAATGAGTCAGGCCCTGGTTAGCAAATACATGCTTTGCAAAATCAAATTACAGTTCTCACTGTAGCCAGATATGCACTCAGGGAGCGAGTCTGCGAGGCAATCCAGAAATACCATATAATAGTGCCTTTGGAAGGAAGGAAGGCATTTATCATGGGATCAGTTTGGTTATTATATATGCCACATTCACAACTTCCAGCAAAAGGAGATAATAGTCCAATGAGCATAAATGTGAGGGGCAGAGTGAGGTGGGGAACATGCAGCCAGGCAGCCTACACCTGGCAGAGGAGGGAGCAGGCAGACAGACCTCTCCCAGCCCTCTTCTCCCAAGCAAAATTCAGCATTTTTCTGCTTTGTTTTGATTTTTTTTTTTTTAATTTACCCACTTAAACTATGCCATCATGCAGCTAAAAAACTTCCCGGACCCCTTGGCAAGGACCAAAGCCCCCACTCCTACCTGCCAGGGGCCACCCAGTCCCAGCACATGTGTGGGACTGGTTGAATCTGCTTCTCCTGGTGCAGCTTTCCAGTTACACAACTCTGGCATTTTAAACCCCACCCTGCTGGATTGTAACCTGATTTACAGCCTAAATGTGGGGGTCTAATTTCCCTCCTCTACCCATCTCCACCCCGGAAGTAAAATCCTGCTGCGCCTCGGGGCACAGTGTGACAAAGCACCCTTAGGTAAAGCACTGCCTGGCTTGGGATGGCTGTGGAGCTCATTTTCTCTGGCTGGCACAGGGCTGTTTGCCCTGCTTATTGCAGGCACTTTAAAGTAAACACCAGCTTAGCTTAAAACACTGCAGTGATGGAAAGCACACGCTTAAAGCCGAGCACATGCTCGCAAGGTTTTCAAAGTTACAACTGAGGTCACCTGTTAGATGCCTGCTCTCTTTGGGCACAAATAGCACCAATTTACACAAGCAGCAGCATGCACTTCTTTGTTAGAAGGTGTTTTTCTGTGCCCTGAAGAGTAAAAGGTGGATCAGGAAATATAATTTCAGAGGGGTATCTTTACTGAAAAAGGGCCAGATAGAGGTGCATGGGCTGGTGCCTCGATGTGCTGAGTTTTTGAGGCTGCGTTTAAAATGTCAGCTTTATACCACTAAAGCATTCAAGAGGATTCTGCCAGGAAACATAAGTTAGTGGCAGTGGGCTTTGAAAATCAGAGAGAAAATAAACTTAGTAGTCAATCAGGCTGTCTTTTTAAAAGGAAAACACTCTTAATTTTTACAAGGTAGGGAAAGCACTGCTTAGTTAGCATGTATCACTTTTCTAAATATTTTCAATGCAATCACAGGGAAAACTGCAGCCAGTCCCACTCTGTCCTTCTTCAGTGTTCCTCAGGTTTCTTTTAGCAAGCTCTGGAGGTTTGTCATCTGGTTTGGGTCTTGAACAGAGAAAACTGGAACCAGATGCTTTGCCTTGAAATAGAAAATTGGTTGTAAAAAGACCAAGAACAAATAAGTTGGTATATGAGCTATTTGTATAACAAAAGAAACAGCAGTGACTGATATAGTTTGTAGTTCACTATAAATATAAACAGGTGTCCTAACATGACCTCAGGCACGGAGTTGCATTTTAGGTTCAATTCCAAGTAACAGAAATCTGCAAGAGTTTGTTGAGACAAAACAAATCTACAGATAAGTGGGAGGAATTTATTTTCTGGGGTATATGGTTGTGGTTTCAATTACACTTCAATGGATAAGCATCCATTTAATGTCAAAAGTAAATGTCATATTGGATCCTGGGAATAGTTTTGCTAAGCTGCCCCACTAATACACCTGCAAACAGTTCATGTTTTCTGGCCAGGCCACAGCTGTGAGCTTCATCTGTCCCTCACAAAATATCTTTTCTCAGATGACTTCAGGTTTATCTGATGTCTCTCCACTTGAGTTCATCAGACACCTGAAAACCACATAAGATTGCTTCTGGGTTTTGGTGGTTTTGGAGGCTATTGAAAACTGTTGCTAGGGGAGATGAGGGGAGAAGCCCACTCTCCAGTAATGCTAAAAAGATATTTTACACAGTTTTTTTTACCAAAGCCCCACATTTCTGAAAGTTCAATTCTAAAACCTCAGTGCTCATAAGCAGACCTTCCTCTACAAAGCCAGGAAAGTCAGTGCAGTCTTTCCCTGCTTCCTCTGCTGACACGTACCAGTCACACCTCATCCAGCTACTGGGAATGCCTCTGATCTCCTGCACCTCTGTGAGCAGTGTTATTTATTTCTGTTCTGCCTTCAGTCTCCACGGTTCATTGGAAGACGCCAAAGCCTCATTGAAGATGCCAGGAAGGAAAGAGAGGCTGCAGCTGCAGCCACGGATGCTGCAGAGGCTACAGAGACCATTGTATTCGAGGAGAAGGATGGGAGAGCCATGCTGAACCTCTTCTTCATGCTCAAGGGAGCCAAGACTTCACCACTGTCCCGTGTTCTTAAGGTATTTGAGGTGAGTACCCCACCCGTTGTGTGGTACTCAAGGAACACAATTCAGGTTTCGTGACTGCGCTGTGAGAAGCATCACTTGAGTGTAATAAAGAAGACTCAGACTAGGTCTGCCTACTTCAAATTATCAGTTAATTGTCTGATATCTCTCAAGTCATGCTTTGCTTATGCCCCACTGTGTCCTCACTTGCTGTCACTAGGAAGGAGGCACGCCTCTGTCTTGCAGTGCTGTTAAACTCTGGCCTTAATTTTGCCTAATTATTTTCAGTTTCACACTCCAGTCCACACCCTTATGGCTTGTAGCATACTCTGACAGCCCTCCCCACTGCTCAGCACTTCAGGCACAGGGCTCTGATCCCACTTTCAAAGCAAGCTGTGTGCCCTGCCTGTCTGCAGACCAAACTCACCTCACTTGTGGGTCATTACCACACTGGTCCTCAGTCAAATAGTTACAGAAACAACTTTGCCCTGGGTGTAAAACTGGCATATTGATTTCAAAATTACCTCCCTACTGCAAGGATTATTCTGATTCACGTTAAAGGTTCTGTTGGTTCCCCTCAGAGATGCATCCTGTCTATGCCTTTACTACCAAGGAAAACTGGTAACTGAGCTTTTCCCCCCTACCCAGCAATGTGATGTTGCATTATATACGATCTCAGTGCCATGAATGGAAAGACTGAGATAAGTGCTGCCTATTTAAACAGTAATCCAAGCATGAGAACTTGCATTTATATAGTGTGTTTTCATCCAAAATGATTCAAAAGTGTTTTGCAAACTGAGGTTCTGAGATGCATTTTATCTATGGTAGTTTAATTTCATTGACTTCAGCAGTGAGAGAAGAGGACATTTTGTTCCTATTAATCAGTCACGTGGCTTTAAGGCCTCTGGACATGTCTGGTCCAACCTCCTGCTCAGAGCAGGTCCAGTCACTGCAGGTTGGTTGAGGCTATGTGCACTATACAGTAAACCTGCTACTTAAAAACTGTGAACATACAAAAAGTGTGTTTGGGGGATAAGTATTTCCCTGAAATTTTAGGGCATTGTGGTTATTCATTGCCCATTTAGTATTACCTCTGATAATATTATGAAAAACATTTAGATCTTCAGCAATTACAATTCCTCTACCACGACTGTTGCAAGAAAAGCTGTTTTCTGGGCAAAATATGGTTCTTGTCTCAAGAATGAAAGAACCTTTATGACAAACTTTTCAGACCCATGTGTTGTGATGACTGGTGTCTCCTTCCCAGAAGCACACAGATGCCAGACAAAGCATGACAAAAAAACATTCATCAGGCTGTTCAGTGGGTAAACAGATGTGTAAGCTCTTGTACTTGGTAGATTTTATGTTATACTGCATTTAAACTCTGTAATTTAAACAATTTTTAAAACATCAAGCGAGAAGCTGTGGCAGCTTATGTTCAAATATTGTTTGTTTCTTCCTGGAGCAAAAAAGCTCTTTGAGCTTGTCACAGAGAGAGCTTTAAATATAATAAAAAGACAAGCATGTCAAGTCCCAACAGCGGACGATTCATTTCCCCAGATCCCTCTGGCAATGCAGGTACAAGATATGAAAGCAGACGGGCATAATGACATTTGCCTCATCATGAACCAGGCTTCAGGGAAGCTGGTTTCACTCTTCTGTATGTGTTACATGCAGCTGAAGCATAGGTAATGCAATCACGGCTGTCAGATTAATGCAAAGGTATCGATTGTTGAGGGGACAATGTAATAGTGAAGTTGGTAGGTACATTAAAAAACACCATCCTAAACTCAATTTACCTGTGGCATCGCATCTGTTCCTTCTCATCTTTTTGCCCCTGATTAACAACAGAAATCATGTCCCTTCCTCTATCAAAGGTCTTGAGGGAACTTCAGGAAGGTTGGGTCATTGCCTAGAGCCTTGGCCTTGCACCGCCAGTTTTCACTGAGCTAAAGAAAACTCCCACAAATCTACCAGGGCCCTTTGGGAGACCACAGACACCATTTTGTCTCCTTATTCCATGGAGGAGGTCAGTTCCGACAGCGATCCCGGGTGACACCGGCGCTGGCAGNCGCAGCAACTGCTTCTCTTGGCCTTCTTTGCCGTGGTGGAAGTCTTCTGCTGGTAGTTATTGAATAGCCGCGGTGTTTGTGCAGAAGGAAAAAATGTGGAATTAATGGGTGTGTTTATACGGGAGGGAGGTAGGGGCATGAAGAAAAGAACAAGAAGGAATCCATCCCAGAGTGGGATTGGTCATCCAGGAGAAGAGAAGGCTTCTTGGTGACCTAATCGTGGCCTCCTAACAACTGAAGGGGGTCTAAGGGAAAGATGGAAAGAGACTTTTTACAAGAGCCCATGCTGTCAGGCAGGGAGGATGGATTCAAACTGAAAGGGAGTAGGTTTATGTCAAATAGTAGGAAAAAATTGTTTACTGTGAAGGTGGTGAGGCACTGGCACATGTTGCCCAGAGTTGTGGATGCCCCATCCCTGGGAGTGTTAAAGGCCTGGTTGGATGGAGCTCTGAGCAACCTGGTCTAGTGAAAGGTGTCCCTGTCCATAGCAGGGAGGTTGGAATGACATAAGGTTTAAGGTCCCTTCCAATCCAAAACATTCTATATTTCTGTGTCCATATGGACATCTTTGGATAGTAGCAAAAGGTGTTTCAAATGTTGCTTAATGGGTTTTTTTCCTTCCTTTCCATGTCTCAAAAGACATTTGAAGCTAAAATTCACCACCTGGAGACCAGGCTTAGCCGAAAACCTCGTGAAGGGAGCGCTGAACTGGAATACTTTGTGCGTTGTGAAGTCCACAGCTCTGACCTCAATACTTTCATTAGCTCCATCAAGAGGGTAGCAGAAGATGTGAGGACCACTAAGGAAGACAAATGTAAGGAACTTACAAAAATTTTCACTTGTGTGGAGAGGCTGAGCTCTCCCTGTAGAAACAGGGTGGAGAATTTGTTATTCCCAGTAAAGGAATAAGTGTGCTATGTGCTTAATTTGAGCAAACCAGAAGGGACTGCCTCTGGGATACCTGAATCCTCAAAGTAATTTCCCACCTTGTCCTTTTCTCAACAGACATTGAACAATGTTCATAGCCCATTCTTCTGGTAAAAGATTGAAACAAATAGAAATAGGAGGTTGGATTTCATGCTTTGCTCACACCTCTCCTAATGACTTCTTCATCCTTAGTCCAGCATTTTATATTATAAATGCAAAGTAGTTTCCTACCTTCGTGTTAAGACCTCTGTACAGATTCAAGCACTAATCTACAATACACTTTCTGTGCCATCCTGTTCTGAAGATAGGATGATTATTGTAGAATAATATTGTAGGAGAATATCTCTAGAGATCCCTAGAGGTCTATGACCAGCAGGATCTCAGGTTGTTTTTTAACGTGTGTCATTCAGTAAAATCTAATTATGATAATCATCTTCTTCTTTAATTTTGTCACAAAATACTCTGCTGAGAGATGGGCAAGGAAATAATGAAATGCAGATCATGGCATTAGACATGACTTGAAGAAAAGAGCATTGAGATTGTGAAACTACTGCCTGGAAGCAGCTGTGCCATGTTGTGTTGTGTGTATTTGGTGCACCATATCAGATGCATCTTATTCAGCCTCAGAGCCCCTTCTCTTTAGGGGATCTTCACTTCCACAGACAGGCTATCACTTTCTCTCTCCCCACAGTTCACTGGTTTCCCAGAAAAATCTGTGAATTGGACAAGTGCCACCACTTGGTCACCAAGTTTGACCCTGACTTGGATCTGGATCACCCGGTGAGTCAGTCTGTGTGTGCAGCCCCTCATGCTGAACTCCTGAGCCATCCCACAGAAGCAGGGAGCTGGGAACACTTGTTAGTGCAGCTAAGCAGGGGACTGGAGTGTGTTTGCCACCTTGAGAGACGTCTCTCCAGCCAGTGATGGATGGATGAGAAACTTCAGTAACTGATTAAAAGTCTTGCCTCTGTTCCTGTTTGTCACCACAGGGCTACTCTGACCCAGCGTATCGCCAGAGAAGGAAATCAATAGCAGAGATTGCTTTTCACTATAAGCAGTAAGTCTCCTTCCTAACATTCATGTGGAGATAATGACATGTCAATGAGCCTATTGGCAAGTCATTCTGCTGCCTGTATGACGCCTCTCTTCCTTTATGTTTTGTCTCCTCATTCTCCAGCTCCTTTCTTGTCTCTCTTCTCTCTTTGCATTCCAGACTCTCTTTAATTAAAAATATCTGTTGTTATTAATTCATACATCGGTAAGGGTATAGTAAGAATAAACTTTCTGCATAACAAAAGCCATATATATATATATATATATATCTCCATCAGACCACAAACTTCATTTGGAAATGTACCATCTCTTTAGAATGGCATCTAGTTTTGATTTCAGTGTTTCAAGTACTGAAAAAGCTGCCCCATGCCCAGAAAATTTGTTCCAAGGGTTCATTATCCTGATCGTGAAAAAATGTGGGTTTTATTTCTGAGCTGGACTTTGATAGCTTTAGCTTTTACCCAATGGATCACACATGCCTTTCATCTACTAGATAAAATACTGCTATCAGATTTTCTTTTTTTTTTGTTATGAGGGTATTCATACACTAAATAATTCACCTTCTAACTCTGTCTGCTAAATTAAATAGATTCCAGTAATGTTCTCATCATTGTCTTATATAGATTTAAGACTATGTCTTGTACTCTTTCTTAATACATCTATTCTGCTATGTGCAGTGATAGCACTCACTGTGTTCACTACAACATCAAACAGAGTCTATATTCAGTTAGGTTTGTAAAATATTCCCCAGATCCTTTTCAGTGATGCTGCCTTTCACCGTAGCATTCTCTCTCTGAGCAGGACTTTAAGTATTGAAAGCAGACTACAGAAATTATCTGGGTCACCTGTTTGAGCAACCCCTGCAACTGGTGTGATCCCAGCAAGGGTTTCTGCTGTTGTTTTTCATGTACTTTGCCAATCTGAAGCCCAGAATATGGACACTGATGTTTTTATCCTGTTCAAATACTAAACACACAGAAAGTCACAGTGACAGAGGAAGAGTCCCAAGTGACACAGGGATAAATACTGTCCTAAGATAAGGCACCAATTTAAGAGGTCTTCTCTAACATCTCACCTGCAGGTTAGCATTTATGAGCCTGTGTATTTATGAGCTTTTATGTATAGCATTCCTTCAAGCATCCCTTTAGGAACTGTGCTTTGCAATATATGAATATCTCATTTGTCCAAACACACACACAAAAAATGATTTAGGAAATACAATTGATAACTGTGATGAGAAAAAGAAAAATTGTCAGTCCTCTTTCATCAATGTCCATTTGCATCAATGTTGAGATTTTCTTTTCCTGCCATCCTTAATCTTACTGACAATATATTTTCCTGCAGATCAAATGCATTTAGTTTTCCTTATTAGCTGCTTTTATTTCCCAGCCACTGGTTCATTCTTGGAGCCATCAGCTCCCTGACGTCCAGACATATGAAATTAATTTATTTTCACACACAAAGTTTTTCCATTTTTTCCAGTGAAAACCATTTTTTTCCCCTGTTAAATATCATGCCTGCTAAACTCTTGCTCATCCCTTGTTCATTTAAAATCTCTGACTAGACTCATGCTTTTCTTTGCATCTATGTATTTTTTACACCTGCACAAATGACCCAATACTAAGGCTTTGTCCTTCCAGTCACCCCTTTCTTTGGTTTTTAAAGAAGATTGATGAACATCATGCGGAGCTTCTCCAAAGTGCTTCCTTCTCAGAGGGAAGAGGAGCATGGCTGGGGCTCTGCTCAGTAATGGTGCCTTTGCCTTGCAGTGGGGACCCCATCCCTCACGTGGAGTACACGGCAGAGGAGACAGCTACCTGGTGAGTGCTCATTCCATTATTAGTGCTGATTTTACTATCAGTAAAATATTAATATTAATAATCATAAAATATTAATAATTCCATCATTAGGGCTGATTTTACTATCAGTGCTTCACCACTAGAAGCTGGGAATCAAAACCCAAACATTTAGGGCATGACCTCTTGTAAAATACATCAGGAGTGCAAGCATCCTACTCAATGGCTTGTTATAAAAAACACTTTCATGCTGCAGCCCACAGGAGTTTCCTCCAAAGGAGCCTCCCCACAGAGCAACGTAGATAATGTGGAGTCACACTTCTCTAAGAGTCCTGACTCAGTAGCAGCCTCCAAACAAAAGAGCAGTTATCACAGCTGCAGGAAGAAGTATGAGGCCCATGGAGAATATTTGTGTGGTACCTCATGGGCCTCACTTAGGAAAACACCCCCTTTGAACGTGATTTTTTTCCAGGAGTGTTGCTGCAGGAGTGTTTCTGAAAAAAAGACCAGCTCATATGAGCTGAGTACACAGGCTTCTCAACAAGGTCATCTCCTGGTTCTATTGGCCGTCTTCACAGTGCAACCTCAGGAGTTAACCAACTGGGAATATTTTAATTCCAGTTAATGCCTGTTATACAGCCTTCTCTATAGGTCTGTGCAGACCCAGCTGCTGCCTTTGCATGTTCATTTGAATGTGTGTCTGTATGTTTACATGCCTCCATCAATGTGCAGAGACATAGACTTAGGTGGAGAAGGGCAAAAGGACATGGAGCCTAAAGACAGGAGTCCCTGATAGTGCATAGCCAGAGCGCAGGAGAGGACTGGACACATTAACCACTGAATGTCTGCCACTTTTCCTCCTGAAGGAAGGAGGTGTACAGCACCCTGAAGAGCTTGTACCCCACCCATGCCTGCAAGGAGTATCTTGAAGCTTTCAGTCTACTGGAGAAATTCTGTGGCTACAATGAGAACAACATCCCTCAGCTGGAAGAGGTTTCCCGCTTCCTGAAAGGTGGGTACGAGCCCAGGGGACCCAGGATCAGGGTCTGCCAGTGGGGGCAGCTACAGATGGGAAGCCTGGACCCGAAGGAGTAGTATGTGAGCTGAGATTTAGGAGGAGAGCTGGTGGCTTGTGCATTGCCCACAGAGGACAGAGGTAGAGCCCAAGTGGTGGGGACTGCAGCTAAACACAGCGGGCGGTGACTGACGGGCAAGCCCGTGGTCAAATGATCCTACGGAGCACCTGAAGAGCAGGTGTTGTTCCTCGTGGGAGCAGATAGATTAGGCTGCTGGGAGCAGCAGCGCAGCCCGTGGGCCTTGCCCCTCGCACAGACAGTGTGTGCTGTTTCAGAGAGGACGGGCTTCCAGCTCCGGCCGGTGGCTGGCCTGCTGTCAGCACGGGACTTCCTGGCCAGCCTGGCCTTCCGCGTCTTCCAGTGCACGCAGTACATCCGCCACGCCTCCTCGCCCATGCACTCCCCCGAGCCGTGAGTATGGCCCTCCCTGCCCACTAAGTCCCAGCTGGCCAGGAATCACCCTTTTTACCCAACAGACACACTCTGTCTGCTGCTGACTGTGTTTTCCTCCTTTCCCCGCTCCCGTCGGCAGGGATTGCTGTCACGAGCTGCTGGGGCACGTCCCGATGCTGGCTGATAAGACGTTTGCCCAGTTCTCTCAGGTAAGGTGTTGTCTGCTTTCTCCCTTGAGAGGTGGGAATCCAAACCCTGGTGTTGTCAACTAAACCTTTCTTGCTCTTATTAACCATGATGTTCCAGAGTTCTAGTGATGGACCAGGACCCTAATACTGACTCTTCAACAACAGAGTTTTAGTCTGAGCATGATGAAGTTCCAGCAGATGCCTGGCACTGCAGTGTGGTCTTGAAGCAATAGAACAGAGCAATCAATGTCTAAGGCCCTCAGACCAAACCTGTCCTGATGTTTGCCCCTTCCCTTCTCTTCCTAGGACATTGGGCTGGCGTCTCTGGGAGCAACTGATGAAGAAATTGAGAAACTAGCAACAGTAAGTTTTTCCCTTTGCTGGATGGGGGTCACAACACCTCCAGCAGTGCTTCCATGGTATCAAGGGGACTGGTCCAGCCTGGTATTCCAAGATCTGCAGGCTCAGAGCTCCTACCCAAGCTGCCCCAGCCCTGCTCTTTTCATGATGACTGTGCAGAGCAGAGATCAGTTAAACAGCAGAGCTCGCTTGCACATTAACCCAATTTTCTCGGGCACCAGTAGTATCATCAGGCATCGTATTTCCAACAGCAGCACTGCCGGGACTCTTTGGGATGGGATTAAATGACATCTGCTTCCTTTGGCTCTCCCTCAGCAAGGTGACCTGTCCTGCTCCAAGGACACCAAACAACAGCATCTCACAGCAGTTGGAACAAGCCCAGGGACACAGACTCTGTCCTGGTGTAGCAGCAATTTAGTTTAGCACTTTTCTCTGAAAGCAAAGTGTGGAGAGGGGACAAAGAGGCAGGTGCCTGTTCCTCTAAACAACTCCAGGTGCTGGCCATGATGCAAGGGCTCAGAAGTGACAGGGAGATTCAAATGAGGAGCTGTGTCCCTCAGGAATTTTTCTTTTTCTTTTCACAGCTTTACTGGTTTACAGTGGAGTTTGGGCTCTGCAGACAGAACGGAATAGTCAAAGCCTACGGAGCCGGGCTTCTCTCTTCCTATGGGGAGCTCATAGTAAGTCCCACCATAACTTGCCTCTGCTCTAGACCCTGTAGAGAAAAATGCCTTCTGCTTCTTCACAATGACTTTCCTCAATCTGTTCTCCCCCTTTGCCTACCCCATATGTGCTCCTCAATCCCCTCAGTTTCATGCTGGATTTTTTTCTGCCGCGTTCACAGCATTCCTTGTCAGACGAACCAGAGGTGAGGGACTTCGACCCCGATGCTGCAGCTGTTCAGCCCTACCAGGACCAGAACTACCAGCCTGTTTATTTTGTGTCTGAGAGCTTCAGCGATGCCAAAAACAAATTGAGGTAGGACTGGGCAATGAGAGAGTCCCAAACAACAGGAAACTAAGATGCTATATATTGAAGTAGGGCTTGATATTATGGCTGCTTTCAGTCCAAGCGCTCAAAAGTGCTCTGAAAACTTTGATCAGGTTTTCCAAAGTAAAGCAGTTCTCCAGTTCCTACAGGGAACATGCTTGACATGAATGGATCTATCCAGGGGAAAAAATGAACTTTTGCCTCCTAGGCTGGTTAACAGGTGTTAGTGGACCCCAGACACCATCCCACCATGGTAATTGGGTTTCCCCATCCCATGGGACTGCAAACAAGAGGGTAAGGGTCACCTCTACCCACAGATGTGTGTTCAGAAGAACATTTTCTTGGTCATACTCAGAACTGCCCACAGGAGGAAAGCTCAGTCCTTCAATTGCTTTGATTGACAGAGGAAAACTTTGCCTATGCCATTTTTATCTTTGCTTAGGAAAGAGACAGGATGAGGCAAACATGATGTACATGACTTTACGGCTCCTGCAAGAGGGGTATTTAATATAAATAACGTGGTGAGGGCTGCTATATTTCAATTTCTGCTTTTATTACCCTCACTTGCACTGTTCATGCAACCTGGAGTCCAGCTGCTCAAAAGCAAGCACCAGGGGAGCCCGAGCTCACACACACACACTTGGTTGCTTTAAAAAAACCCCAACTGCTGCCTAATGAGTCATTTCCTTGCTTTTAAAGAGGGAAAATACACCACATACACAGCCAAGATTAAGCTAGAGGGTCTTGACTGTGACAAGCACTGTAAATGATCCTCTTAAAGAGCTCAGAGACCACACAGATGCTACCCTATGAGGTGAAAATACTAAAGCATCGTCTCTTTTGCATTACTGGCAGCTGCCACCACAGGCTGACTATCCGCGTTACACCTGGAGAAAAAGCTCTTTTCTCAGGAAGGACACACTCCCCCAGTGCCCTTCCAAGCAGCCATGCTGTACTTATATCCTTCAAAAGGTGTCAAGCGAGCACACCCATTTTGGAGGGCAGGTTTCTAGCCATTAACAGCTGTGCTATGAGCCATCGCTGTGGCTGATGACATTAACAAGAGAGGTGAGCAGGACTTTGCCTTGTAGAACTCAGAGGAACCACATCTTTTAGGAGGAGGACAATGTGAGCATGCAGAAACCTCCTTTGTTTACGCTTTTTTTCGTTGTTTTCCTGCAATGGCACGGCAGCTCCCTGCCAGCGCCAGCCTGCGCCTTGGACCGTGTTTCCCCTTGGCGTTCTGTGCTGTGTTTTCCTCCAGATCCCTCCAGTTCCGGCCTAGGCATGAAGTACCAGCTAGAGGAACATCTGTCTCCATCTGGGAAAGGGCTGCGCTTCCCGGCTGCGCCAGAGCAGCCCCGCGGTAGCCACAAGAGGGTAGCCTAAGCTAAGCAATTCAGGAGCGAAGGGGTGAAGCCTCAGCAGAGGACAGGAGCGCGCCTGTTGTTAGCGCTGCTTGTCCCCTCAGGCTCACAAGCCTTTCCAGCATGGGGCTGCAGCCATAAGCACCTAACTATAGATTTCCAGCTCCATATTCACACAATCCCCACATGAAAAACCCTGCCTTTTCAAGTATGTAAATATTTGTGCTGGAAGTGAATGTGGGCAACTTTGGGGAAAGCCTACCCATGATTTGTTTTCATTTGACCACATACTTGTCCATTAGAAAAGCAGCAAAAAGGTCTCGCTCTTGAGAGATATCAGGTAAAGTCAAGTTCATCACTGAGATTCAGGCTGCCTTTGGCTTTGGGTACAGCAGTGCAGCTTTGCTGAAGCACAAGGCTCTGGTGACACCATTCTCATCCTCTAGCTCAGGTCTGAGCCACTGCCTGTCAAGTCTATCCTTAATATGCCACACAGCTAGTTCCCCCCTCCCCAAGCAGAGATTAGTCAGTAAATGCATGTCAGAAAGGATTTAGTAATATAATACGATAATACCACGGGCTTTCCCTGCAATTAGCTTCTAAATCTCCTTGGCAATTTTGAAAAAGACATTTCAGCAGAGGATGCCTGGCAATGGCCACGGAGGTGACCAGTTTGATGGACTCTCCTGTTTGGTACAGCCCACAGAAAGGCAGTCAAACTCATGGTGTTACTTGACAAACAGAAGGGATCTCAACTACTGCTCTAGTGGAGCTGGAAAGGTGGAAACTCTGCCTAAAGGAGGCATTAACCTGTGGTGATCTTCCTGGGTAAATGGTGATGGGTAGGAGGGAGACTCAGGACCCACCTCTTGTACCCAGCCTTCTGCACCCTTCCCCTGCAGGAGCTACGCGGCGCACATCAAGCGTCCCTTCTCTGTGAAATACGAGCCCTACACCCACAGCATCGAGCTCCTGGACAGCCCTCAGATGATCTGCCACTCCCTGGAGAGCGTCAGGGATGAGCTTCATTCGCTGATTAACGCGCTGAATGTTATCAGTTAATACAAGAACTGAGCGATTTCCGTCCCCTCTCAGCCCAAACCAACGTGCCCGCCCTGACCTCACCTAATTCCCAGCCGATCATTCCTACCTGTCTTCTCCAAACATTGGCACTGCTGCCTGTCACTACGCAACCCCAACAGCTTTCCACTTCTGTATGTAGGGCCGGCTCGGAGGAGGGCAGCGGGTCGCACCCAAGGCCTGCTGGCTTTTTGGGTGGCTTTTCTATTGGCTGCTGGAAGAGGCTTTGCAGAGACAAAAAGCATGGCCAAGCTAAAAAGTTGAAGTCAAGAGTTCTGTGCTAGGTTCCTGGGTGCAAGGAAGAGGAGAAAATCTNTAACCCCAAAGCAACTCCAGGGGTCCTGTTCTTAGTTATCCTAATATTAGCATCACCTGATGTAGCTCAGGTGTGTGACTAATGCTATTGCTGGCCATTTCCAGGGAAGGTAAACATCTGGCTTGGGTGCTCAAACCCAGTTTCATGCGGTTTTCAGTGTAGATATTAATGGCTTGATCTGACCCAAAGCTCTCAGTTTCCCTCCCCCTGCTTTTTCCCTTCTTATCTTCTTGCAGGCTGTCTCATAACTTAGCGGTTTGCTCAGAAGTTTGGCCCAAGGTTATGCAGCTGTGCAGTATCAGAGCTGGGCCTGGGATGTGTGGAGGCTGCTAAACAGCTGTGGGGGACAGCGAAGGGGAGGATTACAGAGAGTTGTTTGCATGATCATTTATAACATTTCTGTGTCGATTTGTGCCATCCTTATCCACAATATATGATTTTTATAATTTCCTCTTTAAAGAACTGCAAGACTTGGCAGTGAAGTTTTGGCTATTAACATGGCTAACATTGTTCTCCAGTGTTACTTCTACTGCAGCTCAGTCATAATAGTTTACAATCCATTACTCTTTATCCCATTTCAGACCTCCACATATATGTGCTTTACCCCCAGTTCTCTCAAATTTTAACTCCTTAGCTACTGACAGCATTTAGTCTCCTCCCTGCTTCAATCTCTCCTTTCTGTTTCTTTTCTTATTTGACCCTTCCTCCTAAATTCCTCCTAAATTGCTTAAAAGGCCATTACTGAAATCAGCAGTTTGACACCAGGGCTAGCTGCTTTTCCTCAAGCTGTTCCTTCTCTTCGGGTTTTCCTGTAAACTGATAAAACTACTGAGTTCATTCAGTTATTGTCATTTTAGAGCACTTTTTCCAAAACTGCAGCTATGATTTCCCAATCTGGGTGGATCCAGATCATGAGCTGTAACTCTCAAGGCTCCCTTAAGAGCTGTAACAATTTTTCATTTGGGTTCTTCAGATATTACTATTAGATTAAGTAGCTGGATCAAGATATGCAAGACTAAAGCAGGCTAGGCCATAGTTTAGCTATCTAGCCATGAAAATCTTACTGGTGACTTCAGTAAAACAGACTAAAACAAACAAAAACAAAACCAAAAACAAACACAAAACCAAACAAAAATGGATAAAATGAACAGGCAAGCTATAACGATTAAGTCTGTGTAGTTAATGCACGGGTTATGACTTTGTTAACAAGAGCAGTGACACTTGACTGGTCTGTAGCTTGCTGTTTCTCCTCTCCTTTGGTAGTGTCCAGCTCCTGGGTTGCTGCCTGTGACAGCAGCAAGGATGCTCCAAACCCTGCAGAAATTCCAGGCTCCTGATCAGGACTGGGCAGGGAATCTCTGTGGAGGCATTTGCTTTCTGGCCTCCAGAACTGTAAAGGTCTGAAGGTGATCATCTCTAGGTCTCCAAAGCACTTCACAGTCATTATCTGCCTTCATAAGTATCAAAAATTAATGCAATTTGTGAAAAGACCAAACGTATTGATATGGACTGAAAAGCCAATTTAGAAATCCTTGCAACTGCAGAAGACCTCAACTCCTCTGCCTTGCCTTGGAGTTTGCATTGCTGTTCCCCAACTCTGTCAGCTGCTGCTTTTTTGAGGAGCTGTAGTGAAATCTGCTGTCCTGCAAAAACAGCAAATAGGCAAAGCTTGCAGCATACCCCAGCACCCGGAGTATGCAAGCACACAAACAGAGGTGCTGCAGCCAGGGGAAGGTGAGCACCAGGAGGGTTGCACTCTCCTGCTTTTGGGACACAAGGCTGAGCTGGAGCAGGCTCTGAGTGCAGAGTCTGGCTGCACAGGGGCCAGAGGTCCCTCTTTGGGCCATTTTTGGTGTCTCTGTTCTTGACAAATTCGTGACAGATCACAGAATTTTTTGGCCCCTTAGGGAGACATCTGAGAAACATGAACCCGTTTGTATTTACTATTGCCCTCACCTATTTAATGTCTTAGAGGATTTATCTTATTAGTAACTTAATAGGTCCCCTTTCACTTTCTCTCTAAGCCTTGTTCCTTTTTATCTGTTTTCAAATACATTACCTGGCTCCTTATTTCATAAACCATATATGAATTGGATCCTTGCTCTCTCATTTTACACATTTTTCTCATGTTGTGTCTTCTACCAGAGCATTGCTTTCTTCTGTATCTTGTCATAATATTTCAGGCTCTTAGACATAGAACCACTGAGACAGGCTATCCAAACAAAATATGGTAGAGTTGTAAACCAAACCTGCTTTAAAGCTACTGATAGCAAGGTTAACATTTTAGATATTGTCCTAAAATTGTCTTTAGATTCTTTTTAATAGTCCGACTCATTTCTTTCTACCATTCTGGGTGATTGCAGGTCCTTGCTTAATCCCCAGGCTAGTTATAAAGACTTGAATTCTTCGCTTAAAACCTCCCCCTTCCCAACCCTCCCCTCTGTTCATCTTGTCCTGTCTCAGGTGCTGTTCCACACCTATGAAGCATTTTCTGTAACAGCATTGTTACAGTTCCAGCAGTTGCATTCCTTTTAGGTGGAAGAACATCAGCCTTCCCAGGAAAAATATTTAATTACTGATACTCTTTAGTTTGTGACAGTTTATTGGGGTGATCCCTTGGCAGTATTTGTCGAAGTCTTTAGTTTAGCCAATGCAGTAGAGTTGGCAGATTTTTTTTACTAATGCACTTTTGCACCTTATGCAATTTTTATTTATGTCCTATGTTCCTTACTTCATTTGAGGCACAGTATAAGCTCTGCACTCTGAAAAGAGTGCAGAGTTTTTACTCACCCCACACTTTTTTATGTAGCTCATTATGACAGTTACCTTAGACTGTCACAATGAGCTACATAAAGAAGCATAGGATGCTCTTATTTAACTGGCCACACTATTCGTGCCACCTTTTTTAGCTCACACCTGGCTGGGGCTGCAGTAAACAAAGTCTGAGTTAATTTATCTACTTTTGCTCTTTGTTCAAATGCCACATTTGAACAAAGAGCAAAAGTAACCCAAGACACTCCTATCAGTGGAATGAGGGAACAAATAGTGGGCAAACTAGAGAAAAGAGCATGCCAAGGAGCTTACAGGCTGTGAGTGTGTAGTCCTTTGGCTCATTCCTGGTTTCCATTCAAAGGATATCCACATTAATATCCATTTCTTCCCTTTGTGTGTAAAAGCAGAATAGGAGCAGACTAGGGTACATCTGCACTGTCGAGGGGAAATGCCTTGAACTCGGTCACAGCCCAGACTGCCTCTGGTCAGGTTTTCTCACGGCCAAGGAAATTTTGGTCCAGCCACTGGAAAGGATTCATATGCTACTGGTATCCATTTTCCTCCACTATTTCTCTGTAACAACACTGCTCCCACAGTATCAGCTCGTGTTGAAATTCTTGTTATGAATAATTTTCCTTTAACTGGGAATTGGAGTGCAGAAGCTTTTCAAGCAGCTTCTTTCATGTCAGATAAGGCACTGTTTTGGTCTTTGCTCCAGCTCCCTCTATGATTCTTTTTCCTGTCATTTCCATAACTCTCTGCTGCTATTAGCAAAGATGGATACACTGCCATAAGATACTAGCATAGCTATAGATATGCTGCCATAAGAAATTAAATTCTCCCAGCACTCTTCAGAGTTGGGATTGATTAGTGGGAGTCTTTATTTCACAGAAAGCTTAACCTTTCTAGCATTTATCCATCTTCTTGTTTCACCTGTTTCAGAGTCCAGGCATTTAACTCAAGGTTGTTTTAATTGTGCCATATTCAAGTTGACATTAAATCCTGTTTGGTCTATTAGTTTTAAAACTCAGCTACATCTCTCTTGTACCTCTTCTTCTGTAGCTGCAGTTCCCCAAATATCATCACATAAGGCAATCTCTGTTCTTTGTCCCCTGCACACATCATTCAAACCCTTTGCTCACACGAGCATGTGCAGCAGGGCAGGTGCTCGGCCCTGTGGGATGCAAGTAAAGGTATATTGTTTGTCTCTTAATGTGAAAGCAACTCTGTCAATTGCTTCTTCCCCTGCATTTTTGCCATATGGAATCTTAATGTGAATCGTGGGGGTGCATTTGTGCCACTACCTCTCCTAATTCATCTTATCTGCTGTCCAAGGAGCCTGACTCAGCCTCAGGGCTGCCAGGGACCGTGGAGATACCTGTGCTCCATTGGGAGTGGGTGCTGTCTCCATGGTATCATGTCCTGCTGCTCATGTCCATGACATTTGAGCAGGTCCCTGTCAGTTTATTAAAGACTCTCTATCTTCCTCGACCTTATGGACTGGCAGTGATTGTGCCAATTGGATCCTTGTCTTACCATCCTGCTGGGCAATTTGATTAAATGCCCATGGTGGCAAGATTAAAGGTTTATCAAGGGGGTGACTGATGTACAATGGATAAAAGCTGGTGGGGCACACACTCTAATCAATTTACCACTTAATCCCCATTTAATTCTAAATATAAGCAGTTTCTCTACTGTTGTGCTTCCTTTCAGTGGCGTCATATCTGCAGCTACCTGCCTTGGGGTTATTTTTTTTTCATTTTAACAGCTACAACAGTTTGCTCTGCCATACCCATCTACCCCGGGACAGCATTTGGAGTCTTTGTGGGATAGGCTGCTATTCTCAACCTCCCTTTCTTTTCCCATTTGGCCATATCATCCTTGAAATCATCTTCCTGTGATGGCTCCCGATCCAGTTCTCTACACCACTTTCTGGAACTCCAGCAGTTATTTTTAATTTTTGCATCCCAATCTGCTTTTGCAAGTGTCTAATTTTAGCTTTGCATTTACTATGATCAGGTCCCTTTTGAGCTCTCCCTTGCTCCAGGGCGAATCACTGCACTATATATGTTAATCACCCTCCTTACTTCCGTAGTTTTTCCTTCTCTTTTTCTAAATTCATCTGATTCTCTAATTACCATTGCACATCCTTATTGCCTTTTTGGGCCACTAGATGGTATTCCTTTTCTAAAGACAAGCTTATTTCAAGTCACTGGGTAGAGCTTGTTTCAAAACACAATTTTTCCATTGAAGCAGCTGATGTTCTGATGTTGCCTTGGTATAGATTATTGCTGTTTCCCGTAACAGTCCCACTAATAGAGGCGGTGAATACTTGGGTCTCTTTTCATCCACTCTCATATCAGGAAACATTTGGTCTCTATCACCCATCAGCTTCCTGTGGGCTAGAGAGGCGCCCACAGCCCCTGCTGTAATCTCTGATATTGTTGGGATTTCCTGCAGCCCTCCAGTATTCCTGGGTTTAGGCTTTATCCTGAGTTGTCTTGGATTTTTCCCATGCTTTCAATTTCGTCTTAAGGTATCCCTCAAGTATTGTGCACAAGGCTGGCTAGGTTTGTAGAGTTGCCTTGAACGAGATCACAGAATCACAGGATGGTTTGGGTTCCAACCCCCTGCCACAGGCAGGGAACCTTCCACTAGCCCAGGTTACCCAGAGCTCCATACAGCTTGGCCTTGAGATCACCTAGAGAAAAAGACTTTGAGGATCTACTCAGTCACACCCTTCACCAAAAAGATGTTATGAATTCCCTTTTCCTAACCATGAGCAGATTTGTAGGATTATGTGGCTGCTTAGAGCTAAGCAGGAGCTCATGTCCTTTGGGTGGGTCACGGGATCCTTCACACCATTCCCCCCAACCTCACCAAATGTGACTGCAAGCCCTACAAGAAGTGACTGGGGAAAACCAAAGTGATGGGTCAGCCCAGGTGAAACCCTCCCCTAGATGGAGCATGGGCTGGCAAGGGAGGAAGAAAGGGGAAGAGCCTTCCTCAGAGCCAGGCCCCACCACCCGCTCTGGTGTGTGCCTGTCTCAGTGCCTCGCTGAGCGGTCTCACTGCTGTCACTGCTGCTGCTGCTGTGGGTGGATCTGTCTGTCTGTCTCTCTGTGTAAAGAAATATGAAACAGAATTATTTTTCATTTTGGAATCGTGCTGCTGCTCACATGATATTAAGAATAAAAAAATATATTTCTGGTCTAGCATCCTGAGTTTGACTCTTGCGTCCTTCTGCTCTCCAGATTCACGTTGGCTGCCTTGCCTGCAGGCAGTATGCAAAATCCAGCCTGGGGCACGTTATGGTGGAAGACCTGCAACTTGTGCTCCTGCAAAATGTTTATTTGGAGGTGGAAAATGCTTTGCAAATGAGATGATCTAAGCCTCTCTTTGGCAGGATATTACCAATTGCACAATTATTCATGAAACAGTAGTTGGGAGGTCTCTTTTAAACAGTAAAACACCAGGGGACTTTGCTTCACTAAATACATTTTCTCCCAGCATTTCTCACTATTTCTGTGTCTGCTGCGTCCAAGTGGATGGGGTACAGGATGCCCGGGAATCGGGATGCACGTCCAGAGACCAGGAGATATGCCCAATCACACAAGTGTTCCCTTCTCTAGAGTTATCCTCATGCTAAAGGAAACTAATTCCAATCACTACTGCAAGCTTGGCTTTTACATGAAAGCCAGACCCTTTCTCTTGTTAAAATCCCTTCCAGAATCATGCACAGAGGTGGATTAATGTATTGCCGGCACAGATCTGGGCCCTGCATCCAGGCACCCCATCCCACTCTGAGAGGGAGTTTCCTAATTTAGGACTTGTACGGATACCCTGTATCTTCACAGTGCTCGTTAAAGTGTTACAGCTGTAATGAATTCATCTTCATTACATGCTTGGGAGGTAGAGGAGTACTCTTGTCCCTGTAAAAAGCTGACAGATAAAAGGAGGCAGAGAATCAGAGACTCAGACCAGGCACAGAGCCGGAAAAGTAATTACATGCCTAAACAGCTTTGGGAAGAAGCGTCTAAGTGGCAGATCTGGGGCTTGAACCTCTGTCAGCCCCCTCAGGACCAAATCTTTCTTCTTGTGCTGTGGTGGTAGGGATCAGAAGAACTCAATTATTTACAAATCCTGTAGCCGCAGGTATGCGCGCACACACGCACCGCCTCCCCGGAGAGGGGAATTGATTCGGATAAGGCTGCGGCTGACCTGAGCTGTCATTCGTGCTGCTAATCCAGCTCAAATCAGACTTGGTTTTTTCCCCAGGGACCAGAATGGGTACTGCACTTTCCACTGACAGGAATTTGTTTTCAGTTTTCCAACACTTGTTCATTACAATATTTGGAAGAACACTAGGTTTTCTAGGTGGAAAGATGATCTTTTGACATTTTTCTGGCACAGCTGAAAGCAGAAAATATCTGAAGTGCCTTGAAAACTGAGCAGGAGGGGGTTTTGGGTAGTGATTTTTTTGTTGTTGTTTTGTTCTGGTTTTGTTGTTTTTAACTGAATAGAGATGTTTGCAAAGATTAGGTAAGGGATTGAAAAAACCCCACATGTCTGCACCCCAGATGTGCTACTGTAGCCTTGCAGCACTCTCATTGTGCAGCTGGCGGGGTTGGCGGTGACAGGTCAATAAAACAAGCGTTTGGGGATTAGATGTTTTTCAGCCTAGCAAGTGCTGTGCTCCAAATGGATGAGGATTTCTTCCTGTGTCTCTTAGCCAATTCACTTTGAACATCTTGTGCAAGGTGTGAATCGCTCAGGGGCAGCTGTAGCACATGCACATATTTACTTCTGTACACAGCAAACCTCCCAAAACCCATGCACACCCCAACAGGGATGGATGGGACCCACACAGACTCCTTGTGCATCCCCTGAATGCTCTACTCCAGAGCTGTAGAGGGTTTGGGTATCAATCTACATTTTCCCAAATCCAAAATACTCCCTCCAGCTCCAACCAGCCACTGTATGTGTGTTTCTGTATATTACGTTCAGAGGTTTATCTTTAGTTGCTTGGGATGAAACAACTGCTTTTCAAACTCATGATACAAAGATTTGAATTAAACCTGAACTACAGCAATGCAAGACTGAACAGGCTAAGTGGTGAACTCCATTCTCTGATGGATTCAAGGCCCATCCTCATCGATTTTTCTGGAGGAATAATGACAGAAAATCCTTTTTTGTGTGTGTGTGTGCTCCTGACATTAGTTCTACTTGGTGTCTTTGTGATTGTTTTCTCTGGGCACAGCAGGATGAGTTGATCTACCAAATATTTTCAGGGATGGTGGAGGATTAAGTGTCTTGCACAGATAGTTCAATGCAACAGTTGTTACCCAGGACTGTGAGAGAATAACAGGGTGGGGTAAGGGAGTTGTTCATTTTCCTTCCACTAAGGTCAGCCTTAAATAACTCTCCCACCTCCCTCGGAGGCTGAGACAAGATAATAAGACAAAAATGTCAGAGCAAAGCACGGGGCCCCTCTATTTACAGCAAAGGCCAAATCGCTAACCAACAGATCGGAGCTTGCTTTCCAAACACCGATAAGCGGCAACTTTGAATTAACAGCCCCGGTTCCTCTGCTGCTGTAAATCAGCCTGACCCCGACTGCCCACAGCACCCCAGTGCCTCCCCCCAGCCAGGGGCTCTCCAGCAGGAGGAGGGGGCTGCAGCAGTGGGCTTAACCCTCCCGGCCCCGGAGATCCCTGTGCCTGGCTCCAAACGCCCCCCCTTCTTTCCCTCCCCAGCCCCCTATCACTAACAAGCCTTATCAGCAGGATTTACACCTCCTTGTCTAGGAACTCATAGGAAAGCCTATGGACTAGTTACCGATGTGCATCCAAATCCCTAAAGTAGCTTTAAGTGCTCAAAACAATCCACTTACCCAGCGATAATTAATGCTATCAGACCTGGGAGTTCCTGTTCCCTGGCAGGGGAGATCAGAAGACTCTACCGTGGGGTCCAGCCGACCACAAGCAGAAAAAGGGGCAGCCCTTCTGCAAGTCCTTAGCACCTCCTGGCCCCAGTGGAGCATCCTGGGAGTCAGGAATGACAATGCCAGGAAGATGGATGCCTGGGAGCAACCACAACTCACAGGAGCAATGGTGAGCTGGTTTCTTTTCACTGCCAGATGCAGTGTTAGGAAAGGTGCTTTGGCACAGAGCTGTGCCGGTCAGCAAAACACCAAATGCCACATGGATGATGCTGTAGGAGTGAGGGGGAAGGAGGAGAAAACCACAGCTCCTGTCTCAGGTCCCAACCCAGCTGGAGGAACCTGAAGTGCTGAAGCTCAGGGTATACCCTGTGAAGGTGAAGGAGCAAGCAGCACCTCCAGAAGTCATGGAGAAAAATGGGGGTTTAGGTCAATGTGCAGTTTGTGGCACAATGATTTATTTTCAATCCATGAGATCACTTTACAGCTGAGACAGATCCAGTCCGAGCCAGTAAAAGACATTCCTTTGTTTTTTGGCACTTCCCTCCTTACCTGCTAGCTGCTTATAGCACCCAGTTTTAGCACCCAGCACTTTCTGCTGTGTCTGCAACATCCTTTCCAGCACTGTGACCAAGGACCAGGTCATCCTCTCTATTTTACCAAAGATTTCTCCAGGTCCAAGGGGTACCTGTGATGCCACCTGCTGTGGAAACCATGGTGGTGGCACCATGAGACTTCAGCGCCTACAATTTTGGACACTGAAGAAAACTCCCTGGCAGATTCAGTGGCCTCTCTCATGGCTGCTTGCTGAGGACTGGGTCAAGATCCTCTCTGTTCTCATGGACTTGACAACACAAAGGACAGACGTGGTATCAGTCCTGAAAATGGGTATTTTTAGATTGGTGCTGATCAGGCCACTTTTCCAGTGTTCCTCCACTCAGTGGAAGTTATTTGTTACTTTTGTTTCTCAGTACTTGTCCTCTGGCAGGGTGTCATCACCTCTTCTAATGTTTCTCCATCTCCACCAAGGATTACTTTTGGGCCATTAATAGCCACATATTTAATCTTCTCCTATTGATAAACAAACTAATTTGTTCTGCTGTGTCTGCTAATAGCTGTTTCTAGGAACTAATAACAGCTCTTAGGTGCTATTTTCTTCTTTACCTTCTCAAAAAACATGTGGCTGTTAATATTTTCATAGGGTTAAAAGAAGCATAGCTGTTTTTTCCATCTCTATTTATAACCTTGCATATGCTCTTCCCAAAGTGGATGGGAAAGATTTTGGGAGCTTTACCCTGGAGATCAGTAAATTTGGTTGAGCTTACTTGTGTAGCTGCACTTGTGGAGAGGTTTGAGCCTGCAGAGGCCAGGGGGACTTGAGCAAGGTGCAGCTAAACTAATTTGCAAATTCTGTGGCCCCTGGTGAGCTGGGCTTGCCAAAAGTCACCATTGCCCTGTGAGAGGCGTTATGTACTCAGGAGGGGTGGCCAGAGGGTTTGAGCCTCAGGAGGCTGTTCTCAGAGCTGCAGCACACCTGGGAACCTCCCTTGCTCTCTAAGGAAAGCTACTGGCTCTTTGGAATTTCTCCCTGGAGCATCTTCTGCCAGCGAGCTGCATCTCCAGGGGTGTGCCTGTACTCACAGCCCTCTCTGCTCTCCGCAGCCAACACAGAGCTGGTGGGAACTGATGGGTCAGACCTGGCTGGTTATGCTGAGCTTCGGGATACCCCCTGCTGTTTTGTAAACACACCCTTTGTGCTCTAAGCAGCAGGATAATGCCTCTGGCCTGGAAGAGCCTGGAAAATTGTGAAGTCCACACTCAGGCAGGAGCACCTTGCTTGAGTCTGGTGGCTGGTGGGGCAGTGGGGGTGGCTCACATGCCCTGCAGCTGGGTGGCCGCCTGGATTAGTTTATGGAAGCAGTCGAGATTACTTGTATCACAGTGAGCATGCCCCTGCTCTGTTTGCACAATGCCCCGTCTGAAGCAAGGGCATCTCTCATTGTATGACTCCAGATAAGCCAAAGCCTCACCCTTTGCTACAGCAGCCCCTTCTCTCCCCGAGGCCACGTACCTCTGCAGGCATCTTTGCAAGTATTCTCAGGATTAATCGCCCTCCTCAGTGCCAGGTTCACCTCTCTGCCCTTCATCTCACACCGGTGCCACTGTGCATGTGCTTGGACTCGTCAGTGGCACCAAAGCATCTGGAAACCACATGGAAACAGGGAGCACCAAGGATGCTGGTCACCCCCAAAACCTGCTCTTGGGAATGCAGACCCCTCAGGGTGATTTGGGCTGTGTTCCAGCAGGCTGCTGGCACAGCACAGATGGGCACTGAGGCTATTTGCTTCAAAAGCCACTGAATTTACCCCACAGGAAAGAGGAGCCGTGGCCACTGCTGCGTGGATCCCTGCTGCTCCTCTGCGACAACACACACGCAGGCATGGAAAGGACAGTGGCAGCAACCACAGGGCATCAGAGCAGCAAGGGGGATGTGGGTGGCATTTTGGGGTCCCTGGGTGCTGAGAACTCACTTGCCTCCAGCCCTGACCTTTGCTGTCACTAAAACTTGCACAAACTTGTTAACTAGCTCCCCGTAGCAGGCACGTTATTTTTTCAGGACAGGGTTTGAAATGCAAGACATCTACAGTAGTAAAGATTTTATTGTGCTGGCAACGGACTGTAAAACTCGATTACATGACACTGGGGATTGCCTAAACCTTGTTCCCACTGATGCAACTGCTCAGGCTTTGGGGGGGATGTGAGGAAGGGAGGTGGTTTTGAGTCACGTCTGGAGGTGCTTTAGCATGAAGGGCAGGAGCAGCCCACTCCCACCCAGCCGCTCCCACCCTTCAGCCAAGGGAGCCCCGTGTGGATCTGAGGATCTGGGGGATCACAGGAGGCATGCATAGCTGAAACAATGGATGACTGCTTGGCTCATCACTGCCTAATGACATGAAAATCACAGGGAAGCCCAGCCTGGAAGGAGTGAGCAGAGATTTTTCTGTAGAATAAGCTTTTCCATCTAGAAATGGGCTCCCCTGTTGGCCCCCTGTCTCAGTTCGCTGCTGACATGGGAGTTTTCCCTCTAAGACAAAACTTTCCGCAGTTTGTATCCATTTTATATCCATTTATATGACTGCTAGCATTTTTCGTATTCCAGAGGACCATTTATGGTAAGAAAATACGTTTTCCAATAAATAATCAAAGTGATCATATTTTGGAAGGGGAAAAAAATCGTAGTAGGAAACTTTTGAAAAAAAAAATTGGCCTGTGCTGAACATTGAGCCAGCATGATATCTTTTTTCCTTCCAATAAATCTTCTGGCTTATTTCTGTACCCAAACTACAGTGAGCCAAGAGGAATTCCTGAATGCTCGGGTACAGTCAGCCCTTCCCCTGCTGCGGCATGCTGCAGGAATGCCACGAGCTTTTTGAAGCTACCTCCAGGATTTGGTTAGCCAAGGGTAAGAGAAGAAACAAGCTAAGAACATGGCACTTTCAAAGCAAAATAAAGCAGCTTTTTTGTGACATCAGTGGTGTAAGCCTCAGGGAAGAGTCTGGCAGGGAGGCTGCCTAGGAGGGAGACAATAGTGGATGGAGGAGCCTCCTTAAAAAGTCCCTGTGCCAATAACACACGAGTTCAGGTGAGCTCAGGTAACATTCAAAAATGCAAGCAGGAAAGCCCTAAATGGCAAATCTCAGCATGTGATTAACCTGGGGAACACCCTGCTCAGGAGCCTTTCCAAGGCAATCACCTGAATGAGGTCCCTTGAACCTCGAGCAGTGTGATGATTGCAGGCAAATGATTGCCAAAGGGATCTGGAGGGCAATCCTGAGGGTTGTCCTCTTTGTGTGAGATTCCAGGTGCAAGGTCCCTGCTCTGGAGGAAGCATGAGTCACACAAGGCTTCTGCTCCTGGCTTTGGCAACCTGCTTGAGTTGGGGTAAAATGCCAGGTTTTATCCTATGTAGCTGCTAATTCCCCACCTTTACCCAGCAGCAAGAAGGTCTCAGTAAGTGAATTCTCTGAACTCCTATCTCGCTGAAACCTGAGCTCCCCTCCATGGGTGTACCACTAGGTCATCCAAGTACATCCAATATCTTTTTTGAGGGGAAGAGAGGCAGAGATAGTGTTACACATTGTGCAGAAATGCTATTAACTGTAGTTGAGCATCACAACTTGGATTTATTAGCAGGGGGCTGAAAGACCTACATGGCAGGGGATGTAACTGATAACCTTGTCTTGCATCCGTTTGAGCAAATGGGTCCCGTCCCTGTGCGCTCATCGGAGATTTAGCGCTTCTCAGGAGCCTTTTTGCAATCACAGTCATTTAGCAAACATATGATACTTCACACTCAGGGCCGTGACAGGGGCATATGGCACTTCCTACCTTCCAAAGGTTGATGGATGGAATTGCTTTGACTATTCAAGGAATCAAAGGCCCGGTTCGAATCTCAAGGCCTTGCGTTGATTTCGGTGACTTCCCTCTGATTTGTCCTGGACATGGAAAATCAGACTTATTCTAATTTAAACAGGCAAGACAGTTTGAACAAATGAAAGTATCTCCTATTCAGTGGTCCTGAGCACTTGCAGTCTCAAAAGTTGGAGCAACAGGAAGTTTGAAGATGATCTCATCCCCAGCATTTAAAATGGGCCTTTTCAGGCAAGAAAAAAAAGTAAAAGGGGAAAAAAAGAAACAGAAAGTATACTTTAAGCAGAAAGAAGTACAGGCTTGCTACTGGTAGCAGAAAAGTTGAGCACAAAGGTACTCAAAAACTGGATAGTGTTGTGAAAAAGAGCAAGAGCTAGATCTGTTGCCAAAATCAGACCCATAAAAGTCAGTAGACCACTGCTGACCCACCATCTATCACCTTTTAAAAGCAAACTTACCAGCCAGGATGGAGATAATGAGATATCTCCTGGTTTTCAGTGGGATTTACCAAAAGTGTTTCTGGGTGGTGAAGACTCCATTTTGGACAGAGCCCCAGAGAGAAGACTGAGATACTCAGTGCTCCCACTTGCAAATGGCAGAGACTGAGCCTTTATTCTGCTTAATCCCAAAGAGGAATGTGAAGGGGGCAGGTGAAGGAGGGAACCTGCCTTTCAGTGGGCGAAGGGGAAAAGCATTGTTTTTTTTTTCACAGACACAATTTCAAATGCTCAAACTCTGGCCCTGTGCAGAGCCAAAACGACCACCCAAGGCCTCCTGCAAAATGCAGATGTTATTCCTTCCCCTGCCCAAGCTGTGGGCGCGTGTCTCTCGCTGTGCACCGCGTGGCCAGTGTGCCTGAGCACAATAATGTGTTTTCCTTCTCCTAACACCTGACAGTAGCATGATTTCACCAGCCACTTGGTCCCATTGCTGCATACTTTCCAAAGTGATATAAATCAAATAGATTAACATGTTTGCTTTTAATTTTACATTTTAGAAACAGCTGTTGAACCACCTCAATGCCAACAGTGTCCATTGCCAGCATTAGTGTCATTAGTAGTCATTGCAGCTGTAATAGCACCATTATCTCCTGCTAAAAGGGTCACTGATGGCTTAGGACAGAGCTTCAGGGAAGCAAAAAGAGCAGAATAAATGAGATGGAAACTGCAAACAGTTGCTTCTATCTTAACTTGCATAAAGACCTGTGGATGCTACGCAGAGGGAAATTAATTTGCACAAGTAGCAAAAATTTTGGCTGGAGCGTCATCAGGGAGGAGGGGCTCTTGGTAGCTCTTGTGTCACTTGGGCTAACATAAAGCATATAAATATGGGAAAGAGAGAATGGGGACACTACTACCAGCCACCTTCATCCCTCAGAGTGAACTCTTCTCTCCACCTCTTGCTGCCACCTCTTGGGTAAGTTAGTTTGCCTCCCTTTCACTTTCTACCTGTTGTGCAGACCTGTCTTCTTAATGATGAAGCAGGCAGCGACAAGTGTGGCTTGTTGACCCAAGAAAATGAGGCCTCCTCAGGTCTTTGAGGACACTGTGATGGTTTTGGGCCACCATCACACATTACAGCCTCTTCTGGAAGGACAGAGAGGGTTTTTCCTCTGAAGGGGTCTGCTGATCTTGGCTCTCAAGGGCATGTACACTATAGGGCTTGGTGCGATGGCTCTGCCAGCCTTTTGAGGCAAGACAGCAGGGAGCCTGAGACTGATAGAGCATGGAAATGGACTCATGTTTATAGTCAGTAGTCATTTATTATCACTTGTAAATCCTGGTGCAGAAAGCTCTCCTTCCTTCTCAAACTAGAAGGTCCATCTCCTACTTTGGTCTCATTTCCAGGCCAGAGGAGCTGAAAGACAAAAGATGCTTGGTGACAACCTATTTTTACCTCCTAGACTTTCCTGTGTCTCCTCTTATCCCTAGGCCTCAGCCTGCCCACCATGGCTCTCTGGATCCGATCGCTGCCCCTCCTGGCCCTCCTGGCCCTGTCGGGCCCCGGGAGCAGCCACGCCGCTGTCAACCAGCACCTCTGCGGCTCCCACCTGGTGGAAGCTCTGTACCTGGTCTGTGGGGAGAGGGGCTTCTTCTACCAACCCAAGGCCCGGCGGGACGTGGAGCAGCCTCTAGGTGAGTCGGGCTGACCGTGGAAATGTTGTGTGCTGTGAGGTGCAGCAGCCGCCTGCCTCTGACAGTGACGCCGGGAATGTCCTTCGTGGGGAATGCCAGGAATACCTTCGGCATACCGACAGCGTCACATTGCCAGGGAAAAGCTCTTCAGGTTAAAAAGGCAGATGAGAGGACAGGCAAGGAGAGAGGATTTATGAGGCAAAAGGAATTGTGTCTGAAAGCTCAAACTCATCTATTTCTTTGCGTGGCTCTTACACCAGCCTGGGAGTATTCATAGGAAATAAAGGTGGGAGGAGCTCAAGAAGGCTCTTTCTGCCCCAAGATGGGATCAGTTGTCCCCATTGTATTTCTTAGCCATGTTTGTCTGGTACATTCATAAAAATCTCCAGAGAGAGAGCTTCTTCTGCCTTCTGGAGCTGCCCATTCCCAAGCTTAACTGATCACCTTCTTGAGTGTTTCCTCCCAATATCTAACCTGAACATCCCTTGCTGTAAGTTATTTCTTGTCTTCTCAATAGTGGACATGGGGAAGAGCCTAGTCCTTTCATCTTTATGATTGCTTTTCAAAATATTTGAAGACTGTTCCCATGTCTAGTTTTGACCTCTCCTCAGCTACACAACCCTACTGCCCTCTTAGGTCATATTTTCTAGGTATCTAAACATGCAATTCTGCATTTGTCCACATCCTTGATGACTGGTGAGGCCTGGAGAAGCACATTGAACATTCTGTCTTCCAAGCCTCTAATCAAATTGCATCCATTTCAATCCTCTCATTTCAAGATCAACCTTTACTTGCCATCCCCTGAGTACAATACATCTCTCCCACCATTTCTCTTCCCAACACATACTGTTTTCATTCATAGCCAATTCCCTCTCCTGTGTATGTAACCATCCTGTGAAACAGTCTTAGGGGGCTTTGTAAGGTGAAACAAGATAATGTCCTAGCAGAGGGTTTGCCATGATTTGTTTGGGATGTCATTTGCTCCATTCTCTGATTCTTCATTTCTGGAGACCGTAACAAATGGGTTGGAGGTTTCATTAGCCAAATTACCTAAATACTGTACAGAGAATTTTAATCGTGCCAAGAAGAATCCAAGTATTTGAGGATTTTCTACTTTTTTCTATCATCCTTTTGAGGATGCTTTTTTTCCATGAGTTTTGTCTGACCCACCACCTCTTTGTCACACAATCTGGGTATGTTTACAGTCTGCTCACAGCTGGCTTGAAGGATGAAGACAAGTAAATCACAACACATTGACTAGCTATTTCCTATTCTACTTTAAACTGGACCAAATTTTTCCCAAATTTCCCTTCTAGCACACTAGAATAATGATTTTGTGTTACTCTTGTGCCTTGTTCATTGCCTCACGTTTTGGGAGCTTGGGGATTTTGCATCTTGTATTTTATCTTCTTGTATTGCATCTTGTATTGCCCTAGAAACCACATCACATTCTCACTTTCCAGGCATTTTCTCTTTGTTGTTAAAGGCTTTTTTCTTCCTGCAGGAAAAACTCACTGATTTATTTACCATTTTCCATATTTTCATTGGGCAATTAAAACCTGAACAGATCTCTGCACAAGTTTTCAAGTTCTCACCAGCAAATAAGATATTCTGTTGAGTGTTATCTGTGTCCAAATACCCTAATCTATCATTGCTTCTAAAAACTTGCCCCCAGCTGTGAGCACAGACACACACAAATGCTTTTGCTGTCAGCTTGGGGCTATATGCAGGCAGCCAACTGAATCAGGCTGTTCAGGAACAGCTGGGAAATTCACCCAGCCTCAGAACTGGACTGTCCCCACAATCCCATGAACATCCCAGTTGTCTGCCCAGGCTCCCAGAAGACTGGGTAAGTGACTAAAGGGCTCTGCAGTCCCAAACTCTTCTCTATAGAGCAGACAATCCCGTTTTATCATCTCACTTACTAGCTGCTCATCCCAGGGAGGGTGCAGGATTTCTCTTCTTCTCCACATAGCTTCCCCAATAAACCCCCTGTATCCTTTTATCCTTCACACTGCTGATAGTCACTCAGTTTGGCATCCTCTGAACAGCACAGGATTATTTTGGGAGATGAAACAGGGAGCCTGAAGGTGCTACCAGCAGCATCAGCCTGGGGAAACCTGTGCAACTTCCTTCCCAATTTTCCAAAGAACTCTGGATTTAAAATCTGGTGCCTGCTAAGGGGGTGTGTGCAGGGCCCAAGAGCCAGGGCTGGTGCTGTGTGATGTCCCACAACTTTTCTTCTTTTTCCCTGGCAGTGAGCGGTCCCTTGCATGGTGAGCTGGGAGAGTTGCCCTTCCAGCAGGAGGAGTTTGAGAAAGTGAAGCGAGGGATCGTCGAGCAATGCTGCCACAACACCTGCTCCCTCTACCAGCTGGAGAACTACTGCAATTAGCAGCAGGGCTGGCACCAGGGAGCTCATGGGCTGTGGGCAAAAACATGCACTTATGCTACTGCACCTTCAAAGCAATTGAATAAATGTTGTGGATCTATTGGAATGACTGCACTGGTTCATGTGTCCACATCTTTTTGCCTGCTTTAGTGTGTCAGTGTCCATGCTTGGGTAAGGCAGTTTTCAGCCATCACTTCAGATTATCCTTTTGTCACATGAATGAACTCCATGGGAGTGAGGGAGGGGAGGGGCATTACACCGCTTTGGAGCAGGTATATGGAGCATCTGGCACCCCCAGTGCAGAGAGGTTTGAACAAGACTTCTCTTGCTAGGGAAACATTACATCTCTAACAATGTCATGCTGATCAACTTCCTGCAGTTCACAGCCCAAATATAGCCAGGCAGCTGGAGACCGAACTTCCTCAGCTACATAATGGAAACAGTAAAGATTAAGCAAAGAATTATGTCACCTATTCATTGTATTCAGAAAAATCATGGATGACTACCATGGCCAATCCAGAAAGTGTGTCTAGTTCTTATTTCTGCTTGTGGGAGGCCCAGGGAGAGTCCCTGCTGTGGGATGTGCTTGCTGTTCACAAGGACATGACAAGCCATATACTGAAAAGTGGCTTTAATCCAGAAGGAGTTTTGAATCTACTGGCCATGTGCTCAGCAGTATCCTTGCTCCTGGTGCTGCAAACCTCTTCTGAGTATCCAAAATTGCCCCTTTCTGTGAGGAAAATCTGCTCAGCAGTGCCAGCAGGCCAGAGTATCCCAGAGTGTAGGGAAGGGCTGTGTTCCCTCCGCCGAGGGACTCCCGTGGCAGTCTCCTGACAGCCATGCAGAAGGGCTCTGTGGGATGGGCTCAGCCTGGCAGAGGTGACAGCAGCAGCCAGGGCTGCATTTTGCTGGTGACAGATTTTGAAAGTTGGTCTGAGAGGAGCCTGTGGTTTAACAGCCTCATTTCCCAAACCAGTTCCGACTGCCTCCAGTGGAGCTGCGCAGATGGAAGCTGCCATCTCATCCCTGCCAGGATGCATTACTCCCCATCCTATCACAAGCACAAAACTGGCCAAACCACTACAAACTGAAAAGCTGGAAGAGCAGCTGGAGGAGCTGCTGAAAAGAAGATACAGACACAAAAAATGAAATCAGAAAGCATTCATGATTCCCTGTGGTGACCTTCCATACAAATTCCCTTGATGCAGCCAAGAGCCCAGGACAGGGGCCTCCTCCTGCAGGTGCCACACCGGTGCTGCAGTGCTAATCAGGCAGTCCTGCTCTCCCTGGCCACCTTTTCATCTCTCTCCACCACCCTTTCTGGTGGGCCCCACTGAATATTCCCAGCAGTAGAGCTTTCAACTGTGACAAGCAGCTTTGGGCCAAAACCATGTGGTTATGAAAGCACAGCAAGATATATTCTGCTCCTGAGCTACTTGGCTGCCACCAAACCTCACAGTGTGTAGCTCCAGTGGCTTCTAGAGGAGACTCCCAGAAAGCAATTCTCCTACCTGTCCTGGGGAACCATGAGATCAGGACAAGTGTTACTGGGTTTTATCTTCTTAAAAAACAAAACAAAACAAAAAGAAGAAAGAAGAAAGAAGAAAAAAGAAAAAAAAAAAAGAAAAAAGGGCAAAAAAGCAGAGCTATTGCTCATTCTAAGACCACCAACATATTCAGGCATGAAGCCAAGCACCAGCAATCCTGTCCATCCAGGAGATACCACCCTGATCCAAAGGCAGATGTTCAGGTCTGCTTGGATGTTCTTGAGGGAAAGGACATCCAGCCACAGTGGTTCCTCCATCTGGCACAGCCCTGTATATCTGCTGGCACTCCTGCCCTGGCAGCAATGCTCTGCTCGGGTGAGGACAGCTCTTCAGAGATGCCCAGCTCATTTCCTGCCCTCTGCCATTGTTTGGTCTGATCCTTTGTTTGTTTGCTTTTTCTGAATGCTCTCAATTAAGACTTGTTGGGAAATTGCAAATGCCACTTTTTCTGCTGGAAAATGTTGATTCATCAAGATCAGCACAACCCCGCAGGACCAGACTGGTTTTAGCAAGGCAGGATTTGAAAGAATGAAGGGACATAGAAGGTTCAGGTGCCTGCTCTTCATCCTCTGCATCCAATTGCTGAAGATCACAAGCCAACCACCAGGCTCTGGGCTACCCAAGGATGGATGCTTTTGCTTCTGCTGAAGGATTCCAGAAGGTCACCACCCAGGTCAGGGAGACTCTGATGTCCCCATGTCCACTTCAGGGACCCAAGCTGTCTGAGCGCTCTGCAGAACACATACAGGTGCTGTTGCTTCCTTCCTCCCCACAGCAAGAGATGTCCTGGAGATGAGTGGCCTACAGTGTGCTACACTGCTCTCCAGGAGGTGCAGGACAAAATAATGCATCAATTTTAAAACTGTAGAAAGCCTAAAAAAAAAAAAGTTCTACACTTTTGCTTTCCCAAACTGAAAATAACACAAAGGACCAGCTCTTCACTTTTTAAAAGATTCAGTAAGGAGCAGGCCAAAGGAGAACAAAGGTACTTTCCCCCCTTTTTCTGGAACTCCGGGGAAGAAAGCCTGAAGGCAACCCTATACATTTTCCACAATGGAGCACATGGCTCCCTGGCTGGCAAACGTGATGCTGCTGGCTTGCTGACCCTGTCTTGTGGCAGGGCAGGCAGCTTTAGCCCCAACCCCACCCAAACCCAAGAGTGGGTGTCCTTAAGGTCCTTCCCAACATCTTTAACGGTGGTCCAGGATGGAATTTCTTTAAAAAGCCTCCCTAAAATCCTTGTGCCCTTGCCCAGGCCATTCCCTGTTCTCAGATGTGCTTGGGAGATGCCAGATCTTATGAATTCCTGCAGGAGAAATGATTCAAGGACAGGGAATGCCGCATCCATTGACCTCCCTCTCTGCTTCTCCTCTTGCCAGGCTTTGCATTGTGATCTTAGGGAAGCAAATGCATCCAGTCCCCTTTATTCTGACTCAGCAGTTGCTCTGAAGTGATTTTTGCGGTAGCGGTGGGGCATCATGCCTGAATAAAATATCTTGGCTCTGCTACTCTTGCAACAAACTTCCAAAGGTCTCATGCTCGTGGTGGAGGGCAATTTGAAGAGAATGCAAATAAAGGCTTCGGTTCATTCATGCTGCTTGAATAGAGAATAGAAAGCTGAGCCGCAGAGGGGATTGCAAGGCAAATTCTTTGGGCTGCTGAGTTGTTAACACTGCCTAGAAAAGAAAGGACCGAAGTTGCCCCTGTCTGCCACGTGCAGGAACCCTCATCCAAAAGGGCAGAGCTATGGTTTCGAGGAAAGGGGAATGGTGTGCACAGAAATGGGAGTGGAGGGGAGCCTCTGCAGGGCACTGGCCATTGGGGTCCCAGGTGACTGGGTGGCACATTGTGTCCCCCGGGGTGCTGGATGGGCTCTGCTGCTCCAGCTTATCTGGAGAGGAAGGGAAGGCTGCCACTTTCCCGGAGCTAATCCGACTTTATTATTTCCTTTCCGGGAAACCACAGATAGGGAGCTCTCTGTTACTCTGGGAACTTAAGAGATTCACTTTAAGAAACAGTCAGACTATACTCTGGGATTTATTTCTTTTTAACCATCTTATCAGCATTTTAGGAAATTTTAAACCTGCTTACAGCCTCTTTCCTTATCAGCACAGTGATCCCTAATAACAGACTTGCAGCAATGACTTGAGTTGGAAAGCATGCACTGAACAGATTCAGTGTTAAGACCTCAAATTCACTCTGGTTTAGACCAATCTCACCAAAGACACCTATCCTGAACAAAAAAATAGTCATTCTTCCTTCTCCTTTCACTCTGGGCAGGAAGAAAACTTTAGGTCAGGCTATAAATTGATCTGGAAAGTTGCTGCCAGCGCATTGTCTCTGGCAGAATTATTCCTGCATGCTGTGGGGAGGAAGGAGGCTGTTTTTTTCCAAGCCCAATGCCAGGCTGGCTCTCACATGCCCCCCAGTCCTGTTGGGCAGAGCGGGCAGGAGCAGATCCAGGACAATAAGGGGAAGTGAAGCAAGCCCACAGGAGCACACAAGGAAATGATCTGAACCTCAATCATTTCCCTCCATCCCTCAATCCTTTCCTTCCATTCCCAGTCATATTCAAGACTGTCAAGAAAAGGTGGACAATATTCCTGAACACCTCCAACCTCCTTTCTGTTGCTGAAAAAGACAGCCAAAATACCACTTTATTTATTTATTTTTCCATGCCTGGTACATGCCAGGATTGCCAGGATCTCCAGAATGCATGTGGTTGCTCACACTAAAATTTCTCACAAATGTTTTCTGATTTTGGAAGAAAATGGATAACAGAAATAAATTTGGCTTTTGATTTCCAGGTTGTTGTCGTTTGGGCTTTGTAATGCTGGATTTTGGCAGTGGAGGTGTTTTACATAACTGCCAACTTCTGAAATGTAACTTTTTGTCAGAAAATAATGCAGCTTCCTCTTTTCTAATCAGAAAACGGAAAATCAAATATAAATGACACCACCCACCCTACACTGACGATAAACCATTCTGTGGAAGTTTCAATGGAAAAAATTCTACCCTTTTTTCCCCTTATCAGAAACCTCCTCCACTTTGGAGACTGAGACCCAGCAGGGTCCTGGCTCTGCAGACTTGCCTGCCAGCAGGTCTTGCACACCCAAGTTTCAAAGTTTTTCCTATGTGTTTTGGGAGATTTTTAAAACTTATCCCAAATAAATGCTGTCTTGGCCCCTGGGCTACTGATTTCAGTGGCAAGAAAAAGAAATCACCAAGAGAAAAAGACCAAGACCTAGTCAAAGCATGCCCAGGTTGTACACCACAGCCCACTCTTCTCCTTCTTCTGAAATTGTTTCTTCAGTATGTCTGCAGCCTAAAACTGGCCATATTCTTCCAAAATCTGGCACCTTGTCCCACAGTAATGAATTTCAACCCCAAAGAAGGAAAAAAACTGCCCCCATGAAATCCTGATGAAATGTGGACAGGTTATTTTTCAGTCCTAGTCCTGGGGCAGATGTTCTGAGGCAGGTGTTCAGTGTGCCAGCCTCTGCTCCCATGGCGTTTGGCTTCCACACATGGGTGCTTCCCTCAGGTGTGGAAGCCGTGACAGGGAGGGGACAAGGTCACCCTTCAGCCCCTGCATCCAGGGTGCAGAGGGGCCATCTGGCTCAGCCCAGCTTATGTCTTAAGCCTGTGGGAGGACCACCAAAGGCTGAAGTCCCTCTTGTTAAGCCCTCCTCCAGCAGCAGCTCCTTTGCCCTGCAGGATCCCTGACCTCACCCCAGGAACAGTGAGCAGGACTGAGCACTGACATCATGACCATTTTTCCTTTATGGTTTTGACTACAGAGCCCGGATATCATTCTCAAGATGCTTGCCCTTCCTCACCCTGTGGAGCTGTTGCTTTGACTGCCCCGTTTCTTTGTGCATCCCGTTTAAGAGCACAGGACTGGGAGCAACTTTCAAGCCATTTGCCTTGTACCGTGCTAACCTCACATCACTGCCTTCTTCATCTCCAAAAAGACTTTGACCTCCCAATTTTGTTCCTTTAGTACAGTTTTAGTTTCTGGAACCTTTCCTGAGGAATTCATCCTCTGCTGTTGGGCTTCACAGTCCTCACAACCTGGAAAAGATCCCGAGGTTTCACATATCTGCTCAGAGCAAAGCAATTATCCGTGGCTCTATCACTGAAATAGGGCAACACAAAAATGTCGGGAATCTGTTAAAGCCGGATTCCTGCGACGGCTTTCCCTTCTCCTGCAGTCCCAGCTGCTGCCAGGGGATGGAGCGCAGGTCAGCCCACAACTGGATCCCGCACCCCTGCCTGCAGCTGCCTGGCAGCACCGTCTAGGGCAGGGCACGGCGGCACGGCCACCGGGGACCCGCAAAAATGGGGGAGAAAAACTGATAAATACAGACGGTGTTGGAGAAGAACTCCCTGGAGATGCGATGCTGGAGCAAGGCTTTGCACCAAGGCCATGGGACCAGCAGTGCCGGGGCAACAAGGAGATGGCTGGAGCAATGAAAACAGACTGCCCATCAACCCTCAGGCTGCTCCGGGCATGGCCAGAGACCTGCGGGGATGATGGGCTGGGTTGCAGACCCTGCCCTTCTTGCTCTTCTCTTTGTTTAAAGGTGGTATTCCTTCAAGGAAGATTTTGGTTGCCTTTCTGAACCTCCTTGGAGCTAGGACCACCAGCCTGGCTCTCACAGTCCAGGGCACCCTCAGCACCAGGTCATTGTCATCCTGCAGTCTACCTCCTTTCTGTGCACTCTGCCCAATATTTCCTCTGATGCAGCAGAGACCCATGACCTGTCTTGGGTTGCATGGGCCTGTGTTTTCAAGTTTCAAGTCACAAATCACCTCTTTGAGCAGACCAAGGTTTAGGTCTGCAATAACTTCCATCTGCAAAGAACCTGTGCTGTGCAACAACACCCTGGGCTCTTGCAGCTCGCCCTGGCAGTGAAGGGCTGCCAGAGCATTGATATATATCTTGAATGGAAACATAAAATTTCAAACTGGGACATCTCCCCACTCAGCTTTGCCACAAGGCTGGTGCTGAAATCCTCACTCCCACACATCACGTTTTGTGGGATCATGGTCCTCATCCTTGGCCATGATACAACTTTGCCTGGCTATTCTGCTGTTGGGGACAGCCATTGCCCCAGCCAGCACCTCCTCACGGGGCATGAGGCACTAATGAGGGTTATGAAATGATGCTACAGCCAGCAGAGGGAGCGATCAGAGCTCCAGGACATGCAGGGACAGCTTGAGAAGTGCCAAGAAATCTACTAAACCTAAGGTGGGAGTGATGGAGTGCTGAAACAAAGGTTCTCCCTGGCTCAGTTGCCAGCCTGGTGATGCTCAGCTGTGAGAGGATGGGGAAATGGATCTGCCATGAACCCTCCTGGAAACCTCAGAATGAGCCAGAGATGAGGATCCACCGTGAGAGACATGCCTGAGCCTCTTAGACTTGAGGAATTTTGCAGAGCCTGTTCTAAACTGTCAAGTGAAATCTCCCCATTCATTCAGCTCTGGCTTTGGTCTCTTAATTTTGGGGTTTGGGTTTTCTAAATGAAGTCATTGCTGCATGTCAATTACTAAGGAATCACTCCTATAGCATTTTATTTCCAAAGCAATTGTCCTTGTGCCTCACATAAGTGCTGGAATCAGGAGGCAGTCTGTGGGCTGGGAGTTATGGGAAGCTTAGGCTTGGCTCTGCCCACCAAACAAACATTTTAAGCTGATCTTCATTTGATTTTAGGCCAAACAGAACAATTTGTATCAATTTAGTGAATTAAAGACTTAACATCTGGCAATATCTGTAACAGTCTCTTATGTTAGGGAAAGGGTCTAAATTATTCTCCATGAAATGCTCCAGTGGTGGTGGGGGCTCTTCACTCACACACAATATTAGAAATACAATTAGTTTCCCAAATGCACGCTATCAAAGAGTGATGCCTGGTCCTTTCCTAACCATGTGGATTCCCCAGATTTTTAAATGAAGGCGTTTCAAGCACCAATGGGCAATTTTACTACTCGTCTCTAAGCAGATCAATAACTAAAAGCAGTGTAACGAAGTCAGGTGTCTCTGGATTGTGTTAGGACAAGCCCATGAAAGGATTCTGATGTGGATGAGATAAATTCCATTAAATCACTTGCAGGGTGAGGTTTAAGTGGGGAAAGCCTAGCACTGAGTGTTAGGAAGGTGTTGTGCATGGTGAGCACCACCACGGGCTGATTAACGCTGCATGCAAACCCCATTGCAAGCCTGATAAAAGACAATGGGGCACATTTTCACCACTAAATACATCAGGGATGAAAGGCAGCTGGGAGCTGGGGAAAGAAGCAGAAAAGAGCAGCAGGAATGACCTGACCTGCCTGAAACTTGGTTTTCTACTGGAAAGCAAGGAAGCTTGCTCTATATAGCTGAAAAAAAAGTTGAGAGAGGCATGGTGGCAACCAAGATGATGCTTCTGAGAAGAGTCCTGATGGTGCACAGTGGCCAAATGCCTTCTGAGATTCAATGCCTGGAAGGTGAAGTTGAGCCCATCTGGACTGGAGTGGTGTCTGGTGAACAAGAGGCAACTGCTCAGAGGGATGATCCAGCTCATCAATGGTCAACAGAGAAGATTTGAATCATTGGAAGATGATACATGTTCTGTGGAACAGAGCCAAGGCTGGAGAAAGTGTCTGCTTGAAACCCCTCCCTTTTTCAGCCATAGCCCATTACAGCTGAGATGTGGCAGTGAACCCTGCCACCAGCCCAGGCAGCCTGTTGATCTTACTATTCCCTTCTCAACCCCAGGATCAAATGAGGAGAATAAATCCATGGGAAGGAAATGTTCCCTCCTACCTGCAGTTGCTTTCCAATTCAATCTCCATCCCTGGTCAGGAGAAATCTCATACAACTCTCATGTGCTGTGAGTTGGTCCCAGACTGTAGTTGGAGATGTCTTGACCCAAGACAGCCTGGTATTTCCAGATTACAGTTACTCAAAATAAATCTGAGAGCAAAGGCAGCACTTGCTTGTGATGTGGATGACTCCTTCAAAAGCTGAGCCTGTCTCATTCACAGCGAACCAGGACTGGGAAGCCTTCATGAAGATGGAAGGGCCAATCCTGTGACAGGTTCCACAAAGGAATAGGGAAAAAAGGCATTGCAAAATGGCTCAAGCAGTGGTTCATTTGGACTTTTATTTTGATTAACTCAAAATCAGCAAGAACAACCAAGCTGCCAGTAAATCTATTTTAGATATGAGCAGCCCTCTAAAATCAGTCTTAGTCAATAATACCTTCCACATGTGCTACTGCAAATCCCCTTTGTGACATCACCTGATGGCTGGTGCAGAAGCAGGAGAAACCTCCATCCTGCAGGGTAGCAGGAGCTCTGGCATGGTGCCTTTCCCCTTGACTGCCCCTGCAACCTGTGCTGCAAACCATTTTATTCAACTATATCTGAATGCCAAAGAGTGCATCCTCTGGGCAGCAGAAATGTGGGCTCCAGCTTGGGCACTCACTGAGGCATAGTGAGGTTCAACACACCAGGGCTTTCCTGACAGAAACCTCTTGTCAGGGCTGCAGGTCTCCCAGCTTCACAGCAGAGCTGTTCTTCCCCACTCCATCTGGGATCCTGGCTTGGACACTTTGCTTTACCGTCCTGACAGAGTCACAGACAGCAGCAGGGTGGCAGAGTTCAGGAACAGCCCGTGGGGGGAGGGCTGTCTGTCAGAGAGCCCTGGAGCAGCTTGTATTATCAAAAAGGCTGTGTCTGGGAGGAAAAAAAGCCACAGCCTCTGCTGTGGCCACGCCAGAGAGGAGGCAGGTGGGAAAGCTGATGCTGTTTGGGTAAATGTGTGTCAGCAGTGTCTTCTCAGGCAGGTGTTGAACGCTGGAGCCAGGTAGAGCACAGCCAGGTGGAACCAAGTGAAGTGCCCACACTACGTGGACCAGTGTGTTTGGTCTGAGTGGCTCTTGCAGCCTCCTGTACCTCCACCTTCCACCCCACAGCTAACTCTCTGCCTGGAACAGCTGCATTTGGGATGCAGAGACGCTGCTGCCTGCAAGGAAGCTCCACCATCTGGGCTTAAGAGCTCAGGAGGTTTTTGCCCTATCAAATGGTCTTGCAACAGCACCACAGGATCAATCCTGGTGCTGGAAACCAGTGGGCAGATAGAGGTAGGCCATAGAGGCTGGCACGCTGGTAACCAAAGGCAATGTGGTAGTGACAGGGATAAGAGCAGCCCAGAAGATGGGAACAACCACCAAAACCATCCAAGTGTGGTGGAAGTGGCTTCCTCAGCCCCAGCTTTCTTGGTGGCCTTGTGCAGGTCATGTAGCCCACTTGCAAACTATCACCATTCCCTGGATCTCACCCCCCATGAGTTACCCATCAGCCAGGGCAGACCCTTCAAAGCTGTACCTAAAGCTCAAGGGCTGTTTTCCATTTTATTGCAAGTATGTGGGACTTTTTCCACTCTGACAACCAGAACGTGGCTCCAGCCATTGCTATCCTGGCAGAATCATGCCCAGAAAAGCATGCTTAATTTAAAAGCCAAGTGCCAACATCCCAAGCTGGTTGTTTAGACTAAATGAAAGGTTTTCAGGAAAAAAATCAGTCTGACTTAAATTCCACCCCCCTTCCCCAGGAGATTAGTCCCTATCTGGTTGCCTCCCGAAGGTGGGAGCAAAGGCTTAGCAGTGAGTCATCTTTTACTCTGTATACCCCGACAGTGCTATTACTGCTCTCATGTGGGTCTCTGGGAACGCCGAGGGCGGCGCTGGGTGGGAGAAAGCGGCCACGAAGCATCAGCCACAGGAGTGGGTTTGCACCACAACTGCACTGCTGCATGTGGGGGGGATCAGTGAGGCATCCCCAGGGATGTCACTCTCCCCAAGACAGTTCTGGCTTGGGGCAGGCAGGACCCGCTGCCCTGTGTGAGTGGGGTCTCAATGGATTGGCATGGGAGTTGTTGAGACACCCCAGTGATTCAGACAAATATGAGATGATGCTCATGTGAGTTAATTAGTGAGCGAGGGGAGTACTCAGCCTGCCCAAGTGAGCCTGAAGCCCCTGGGCTGACTCACTGGGAATAGGGAGGTTCCCCCAGAAAGGAATACCGAAGCAGCTGATAGGAATCAGCAGTTGCAGGCACTCATCCATGACAGGAGCCCCGAGTGGGACCCAGCAGGTCTGGCCTGAAATAATTCCCCACCTCGGACACTGAGGTTTCTTGGAGAGAGAGCAACTTTCCTTTAAAAGGAAAGGGGATGCCTGCTATCTATTGCAGGATTTTTTAGAGACAAAGGAATTCATTCTATCTCTGGAAAGCATCTTTTTATTTTTTTTCTGCTTTGGATTAGGTTCGTGGAGAAGAGATTGTTCCAGTCTGGCACCTCTTGTGGTTGCTGTGCTTGTTTTGACTAAAAAACACCCGTGTGATCTCTACATATTTGAGATGGTTGCCTTTAATGCAAAAAAAAAAAAAAAAAAAAAAAAAAGAAAAAAGAAAAAAAATCTAAACAAAAATCTCTGCAACTTACTTTCAGGCAAAACAAAAATTTCTTTGGCAGGAAGATCTACCTGGTGGACTGAGATGGCTCAGCAAGAGACCCACTTGGAGAAATGAAGGGAGGAGAAGTGGGTAGATTTGGAACAGGGACATGATTTCCATCACTGTCTGTACACTTGCTGATCATTAGATATGTCCAGGTATTTGCACAGCCACAAGGGTTCACTACAGCCACCTCTCATAATTAGGGATGCCCTAAGCTGGGGCCAGCTGAAGTCAAAAGCATTATTTCCAATAAGTTTTGTGTTGTCTCATTGAACATTGGCTCATGCAGGTGTTTTAATCACTCTCTGTTACCACTGTCTCAGCAGCACGTCCTTGCAATCGGCTCAGATAAAGGCAGAGGGGCTGTCACAGGGTTAGGGAGGGCCCTGCACACGAGCAGTGTCACAGGCAGGCAGGGAGTCACTCCAGCTCAAGGCACTGAGGGTGTGCATGCCATGAGCTCTGCCGGGAACACACTCACTGAAGCTCCCAGTGCCACGGGAGGTGGCTGATGGAGCCGATATCCACACATGGATTATGCAGGGAAACGTTCGTGGGGGGTCTCCCTTGGCTGTGGTGATATCTCTCACTGCAGTTTTCTTTAAACTGTGGGGAAGTTGGATTAGGTGAGGAATTCCACAATTTCTTAGCTTTTCAAATAACATGTCTGCGATATCACCCGGTCCGACTTGAGCTCCCACCTGCCTTGGGAATCCAGTTAACCCTTTGCACGCTGGATTCTCAGAGGGCGTCTCTGGAGCCCGTTATCTCTGGGTGATGAAGAGACAGGGACTCAAGTGACACCACCGGAGTGGTGCCGGAAATAGGGGGTAGCATCTGAATCACCTGCCATGTGGCTCTACCTACTCAGACAAGCACTCGCTTCCCCCTCAGCCCAAAAATACATTTGGACACACACACACACACGCCTGCACGTGCTACGCAAGCATACCACCTGCTGTTTTGAAAAGCTTACATGCACGGGGTTTTGGGGAGGGTTACCTTCCAAGCAATTAGTAATTAGTTTAGCAGCCTCAAGGGTCCTACCTTGTGTGAGGTCTCCTGCTCCAGAAGGGCTGGGATCTTGGGGAAAATCCTTGCTTCTCTCACCAGAACCTTTCTGAAACACAGCTGGCACTATAAAAAGCCTTCCTCCCCATCACACAGGATTGTGTTATGCCTACTTGCCTTGTGACAGTACTCAGAGATGCCAGCCCCACCTATACACCTGTCCTTGAAGGTGAAATAGCTATGAGCTGGTGACATGCCCAGGCCCACCCTGGCTGGGACCTGGCTCAGGGCACAATACCCAGCTCGGCTCTGCCAGCACCACGCCACACTGTTGCCACGCTCAGTGAATTTTTCAGCAGCAGAATATAAACATTTCTAGTGAAGTGCACTTAGTGTGAGTTGCTTTGCCAAGAGCTGTTGCCTCCCCTCCTTCACTATGATTATGAGAGAGAGCTCTGTTTAAGCGAGAAAACAAATTGTCCACATCTCCTCCCTCCCCATTGGGCATCCATCACCCAGGGCAAGGGCAGTGTGGTCCAGAGGGGACGCTGGCAGCATGGGTGGCCACAGGGTGTCCCTGTGTCACCTGCATCAGGAATGGGAATGAGGTGAGGGTGTGAGTTATTGCGAACTCCCATACAGCTGTAGGTGCTGGAAGTCCCAGCTGAAAAGGAAACGAGGCAACAGGGGACAGACTTATCCCTGTCATGAACTGGTGCATGGGGATGAAAACCAGAAAGAAATTAATGGCTTGCCCAAGGCGATGTGTGGATGCAGTGGCAGAGGAAGGCTCTGTATGATCCCCATGCTGGCCCTTGTCCCCATGCCCACAGTCACCTGCCCATGGGACCCCAGCCCCACATCCTACTCTGGGGTCTTCACTGCTTGGTTCAGACATGAGGGCATCAGTTGCTAGGTCTGGCAGCACATTTATCCTGCCCAAAAAGCCCTGGCCTGAAGAAGCGAGCCATGATAAAGTGTGAAGCCCTGACCTGGAGGAGATGCTGCCACCCAACCCTCCAACCGAAGGCAATGAGGGCTGCAAACAAAGACCAGCACCGAAGCACAGCAGCAATGCAGAAAGAAAAGGGGAGGGAAAGAAAAAAAAGAAAAAAAAAAAAAAAGAAGAAAAAAAAAAGAGGAAGAAACGCCTGAAAGATACATAGCTGGGATTCCAGAACCCCTCAGAGGTATTTGGGCTTAGCCAACAGGCTCGGGGTTTTTTTTTTCAAAGCCATTAATTACACAACAGAGACATATCTGCACCGCTCCACCTCTCTGCGGCAAATAAGGGCCCCACATTTATTGTCTACAATGCGTCACCCTCTGTGCCCCATGCCATCAGCTCCCTTGGGCACTTGGAAAAATAACCCATCCCATGGTGCTATTTGCAGCTGGCTCTTGTGTCTGATTTTCTGCAGAGTATTGAAAGGGTGCTCAAACCATGTACCTCCCAAGGGTGCATCTGAAATGCATGAGCTGCATCCATAGGGGCAGAGGGCTGGAAATCCCACCCCTGATCACCTGGGCAGATTTTCTGAGCTGACTGCACAACAAGGCCAAGGGAAATGTCTTCAAGAAGCTGCGCCAAAGGAATACTGGCACATATAAGGACTGCAATCACCTCTGGCATAGCCCATCCCTGGCATTGTCACTGGCCAGTGATGGCTGTTCTGTTGGAGCTGCTGGAGAGGATCTCAGAAACAGCTGCTGTGTCATTTTTTGGGAAAGACCTTACTAAAAGCTCACTTGTTTTCTCTCATGAATCCAGCAATATGCAGCCAGACTGACCAGTTCATACTGATACTCCTGTGAGCAGGATAAAATGTTTTTAAGGGTGAACCCTGAGTTTTCCAAGTGCAAACAGAGAAAAGTGGTTGAGGGTGCCTTGCTGGAAGATGAGATACAGACACCCTGAGAGGACATGCTGTGCTCCTGCTCAGAGGCAAGTGGCATCCCTGCACACCACCTTCCCTCTGCTCAGCTCCTCCCTGGGAAATACAGGGATGCTTCCTACTCATGCTGCCTTCCCAGAACATTCTCATCAAGCAATCCCTGCAGGGACACAGTGATGGGTCACAGTCTTCGCCCCAAAAAACTCCTAGTCCAAAGGATTTCCTGCCATCTTCTGTAAAGTGTTTCATTTGCAGGATGTTTTGACTCTGAGCTTGCTCTGTAGACAGACCCATATTTGTACAATGCTGTAAAGAGCCAACTTCATCCCCTGGTGCTTGGAAGAACTAATTGTACCTGCTGGAGCTTTTATTGGTCATTAAACAATCTTGGACCACTTCTTCCCCATGACATTCCAAAGGTATTTTGATGGTAATGCTTGAAAAAAAAAAAAGAAAACCAGGAAATGGTGATGTGCTTAGCTGTTAATATAGGTACAGACACATCTTACTTCTCTGCTACTGTGTTTGTTGCACATTTTTGACACAAATAATCAGACAAAACTTGGAGCCTTCTGGGCTCCCTCTGCAATGAAAAGAAGCTGGGGAGAGGGCAGGAATTTCTCCTTTCTTACCCTATTCTACCCTTCTTGGAAATTCCTTTAGGGAAGCTGTTAGCTGAGCTGGAGTCCTCCTTGGCAACCAAGGATAACCAGGAGATGTTTGCTGTTCCACAGATGATGGGGAGAAAGGAGACACTTTTCTCCCTTTCTGGGATCATCTGACCTGGGATCCCTTGTCCTCCTTTTGGGCCCCACTGCAGACAGCACCCCTACAGACAGACTCACTGAGCTCCATTTGCTGAACATCATTTGTGCTTTTTCAATTCCTCCCTCACACTTGGCTACAGGGAGACCTCTCTAACCCACATGCTCCTTCCTGCAGCCTCTTGAGCCATGGGAGGCTGCTGACACTGGAGCTTTTCTCTAGTCACTGGGGACATTGAATTTTAAAAGACATTACAGGAATATCAAGTCTGTCCAGCCCATAAAAAAAATGCATAGTTTGTCCTCCATATAAACAGGGGTGAAAACACTGCCCTGTTTTCACTGACAGTGCCTTTTACCACTGTCACAAATTCCTCTGGCACGGTGCAATAACTTACGGTGGAATAACTTCATTTTTGCTTTGCTCAGCAACCTCCAGGTCCTTAGGAAGCAAATGCCAACACCTCTCCTGAACACCTTAGTCCACTAAGTGCTCCAAGGCATCAGTAGATCTGGGCAGGAGTTGATATAAGAGTCCCTCTTTCTCTCTGAACATGCCAAAAAAGGTGCCCTGCTGATGCCTAAGGGCAACTGGCTTTTTCACTGCCCATAAAACAATCCTGCAGCAGAAACCCTCTGGGCTGGGAGCATGGCCTCCAAATGTTCTTGCTACCCAGGGGTGCCAGGAGTCCTAAAACAGACGTGCCCAGCTTCTGCTTTTGTTTGCTCCTTGTTGACCAGGGGCCCCGGTGAATTATTTCTCTCATTCTTGGTTCTTTGACTTCAATTTTTTTGCAGGGACCTTCCATATATCACGTCCCCTTTTGCCAGTGAATCTTTCCCGTTCCAACAGTTCAGTGTGCCCTGGGATCAATATATCTCAGCATGAAAGGACACGGTGTTATTGTCAGGTTCCTGGGCTGTACAAAGCAAAAGGTATCACTTTCTTAAAGCCACTGAAAGATGCTCTGGGCCAAGTACTCCTCAGCCATTAAACAGCTGCATATGGGACTCTGGCTAATCCCTCTCCTGTTTCACTATGGATGACTTCTTCTAGTCCTCAGTGATCCACAGCCCACCCTCACCTTCCTTTCGGCTCATCTTGGACATCTCAGCCCAGAGATGTGTCAGTAAAGCAGTCTGGTTTCTCCTGGTTGTCCTCACTGTAGACATGGGAGAATTTAGGGGGACACGTGGGAATACAAGCTGGAGTACTTTTGTAGCTCTGCAGGCACAGCACCTGAACCATGCACCGCAAATCCCCGCCCTGCCCACCTTGTCATTTGGGCTGTAATTGTGAAATATACCAAATGAGCGTCACAGAATGCCTTGGTTGGGCTGGGATTAGGTGACCTCTTCTCTCTTTGGATTCTAGGTGGGAGAAGAAGGGAAAAGTCATGTAAATGTTCCCTTCCATGAAGGTATCTGCTTGGCTCACCTCCCTAGCAGCATCTCTGACATCCATCTTGGCCCAGGACCACTGCATTTCTGCAGTTATTTACATTCTTCTGCCTTTGCTGAAGTTCACATCCCTGTCAGCAAGGTCCAGGCTGGCCCAAGCTTTCCGGTTCTTCCCCCTTTCCCTGGAAAGCTTTCCGGCCCCACGCCACATGTTGGTGGCCACCCACGAGACGCTTTGATCAGCTCAGACGGGCAGTGCCGCCAGGAGGCTTTGCAGTCTGCCCCGATGCTTCCGAGCCGCCGCAGCAGCAGAGCTTTTCCCTCTGAGTCCCTGATATCCCCTGGTCCTTTCAGGGCACCTTTCAGATACTGCTTTTATTTCAGCTCCCACTTTAGCTTCACTTAGCTTCAGCTTGCTTTGGTTGACTTTGTGAACGCTGTCCTCACTCCTTGCAAATTTAATGGGAGCCCACAACTGTAGTTTCTCTCCTGAACTGCACCTACGACAACAGAGGTCAGGCAAATGCAAGAGGCAGTGGTTTGTTTTTACTGTATTTTCAACGTTTTCAGGTGATGGTTTGCTGCAGCCCCATCCACTTTCAAACCAAAATGCTTCCTGGGATTTTGCAAGACCCTTGGCGGTCAGTGCTGTGCTCGAGAGGCCTTCCTATCCCTCCCTTTCTGCCTCCCTGTCTACAGGTTCGCTGCGTCCTTGGCTTCATTGGTCCTTCTCCTGTTCCCCCTTGCCGGCCCTCCTCGCAGGCAAAGCCAAGGGCTGCAGTTTGGGGTGGAGGCAGCTATTGTTCCAGCTATCTGCAGTGTAATGTTCCTTATGACTGTATTAAATGAAGGGCGGAGGTCACACATCCCTATTTTAAATTAGGTTTCGGCTGACCTTTAACAATATTACACTCGTGGATCCTCTCATAACTCACCGAATAAACTCCCGAAGGGTTTTACCACTTCACTCTTCCTACTGTAAGGATGCCTGAGGCTTAATGTGCTTCTCTCCAATTTCGCTTTGATTTCTAATTCTATCCCCTTCCTCCCCCCCAATACAGATATATTCACTCCTTTAAAGGTGGGGGGAAAGAACCTGTTCCTTTTCTCCTCTGGGCGACAGCTCTTTCTTTTGTGTCTCTTTCTTCCCTTCCCCGCCCCCCTCCTCTTTCTTGACACAATGCACTATTTATTTGCACTGAAGGATAACTAAGAAGCAATTAAAAGATCAAAAGGCACAAACACAAGTAGATCCAGTGGCAACTTGTGGGGTTTATTTTGCTGCGGCTGCTGCTTCTGCTGCTGCTGAATCTTCATCAAACTGCTGCCGTGTTTTTCCCCCAGCCAAAGGATACCTCTCTTACTGGGTCGCCTCTTCCTCCAAACCGACTTTTTTATGATCGCTATTTTTCACCCCCATTGTTTGCTATTGCAGTTGTTTACTGGAAAATCACTTGTTTTTCTCAGGGAGATTAACCCTCCAAGCTTTCTTTTGTCTACTCTCAGGAGGTCCTTGTGGCGAGCTGGGGGAAGGGAGCTGGGCTCCTTCATCTATTAACAGTAGCTTACAGCCCTGCTGACCCCCCTGCCAAGGTTGGGTCCTTCCCTTTGATGGGCTTCTGCTTTTGCAGGGAGGAAAGGTGGCTTTGCTCTTTGTTAAGACCACCTCTGCTGAGCAGTTTGCGAGGACCCACAACTCGGATTTACTGAGTCCTGGGCATCTAAGAGAAACTCCAAAAGCCCAAGGTAAGGAGAAATCTGGAGCTCTGGCACATGCCGGCAGATGCTCAGTCTCGTTGACGGCCAGGTCACTTCTTTACATGTTTTAATGTCAGCGTAGGAGCTGAGAATTGATGCTGGTGGTTGAGTCTGTGATGTGCATGGAACTGCTTCCTCAGCATCCTCCAGATGTGCCGATGTTTTGGTTGCAGCCTACAGCCCTGACACCACGATTGTTGGGTGTGATGTGCAGCGGCACATCCCAGAGGACAGCACAGCAAACAGGATGCTAGGGAGTAAAGGAAAGGATGCCCAAAGCCTAGTGAGAAAGGCTAATCCTGCCCACGTTTTCTTGGGCGCGTTTAGGGCAAATCTGACTGCTGAGAGATGCACCAAACCTCCCATCCTTTGGGGGAAAACAAAGTACAAACTTGAAAAAAGAAAAGAAAAATTAGGGGTTTTTATTACGTGCTGGGGTGAGAACTGCTGTATCCTTGCCCCTTCGCACCCCTAGCTATGGCAAGCGCTACCTGAGGTGGGCCAACCTGCCGCTCAGGTCTCAGGTAGCCCTGCTCCCCTCTGCTCCAACAAGGGTGCGCGCCTGCGGCGCAGCCTGATACGCGCGCCCGTGCAGAGCGGCGCCCTCCGGGGCAGGGGTGAGGGTGCGGGCACCGGAGACAGCCTTTGGACTGCCTTTGGGAGCCAGCGGGGTCGCTTCCCCGGGCCAGACTTGGAAGGCAGACCCTCGGGAGCGGCGAGTGCAGCCCGGTGTGCCCGCCTTGCAGCGGCGCGGAGCAGCGGGAGCGCGTTCTGCCCGCGCTGCTGCACACGCACGGCAAAGCCTGGGAAAAGTCCCTCTGGCTCAGAGGCAGCAGTGCTCGCCTGCAGGAGCCGGCGGGAAGCAGAGGCGCCCCAGCCAGCGGGAATCGCAGCGGGAAGGTGCTCTGTGAGGTGCCAGATCCGGGCACGGAGGGGCAGCGTCCATGTTGTCCACACGGACACGCAGGGGTGGCCGCGGGGACTCGCTGCCGCCCAGGCGGGGCTCGCTGCCCGCGGCGGGGCAGGCACGGGGCCGGGCGGGAATGCCCGTGCCTTGGCGGGGAGCTCCTCCGAGCTGTGCGGCGGCCGGCGCCGACACCTGTGCCCGTGCGCGCCTAGAGGGGGACCCGAGAGAGGACGGACTGGGCGATCTCCCCTCTCCCACCCCGCCGGGACTGTGGGCTCGCCGCTTCGCAGCGAGAGGCGCTCAAGGGGCGCTCCCCGGTATTTTGGGCAGGGTCTCGGGGTGCGGATCCACAGCTCTTCCCCTCACCTGCGGGGCGGCCGCGGATGCGCGTAGCCCCCCTCCCACCCGGGGCCAGCAGAGGGGGTAAAGCCCCCACCTCGGGTAGCAGCACGCAAAGAAACCGTGCAGCAGAAACTTTCTGTCCCCTCTTCCCTCCCGAACTGGACTCCGGAGGGTTACGAGGGAGAAGGAGGGAAGAAAGGAAGGGAGGGAGGGAAGAGAGGGGGTTAGACCGCTCTGCAACATTATTGGCTGCGTGGCCGGGCTGGTGCTCGCCGGGAGAGCATGCCCATTGGGGGGGTATAAAAGGTATAAAAGCCGGAGCGCCCTGCTTGTCTCCTCGCTCGTGGGGCAGCAGCCGGGAGCAGCGGGCAGTGAGGCAGCTGGCCCCTTCGCCCGACCAAGGGGACGCACTCAGTAAACAAAAAAGTGAGAGCCACCCAAGGGGCAACCAAAGCAGGAGAGAAAGAGAAGGGAAGAAAAAAAAAAGGGCGAAAAACAACCCAGAAAAAAAAAGGAAAAGGAGAGGAGAGGAAAGCGTTCTCTCGCTCTTTCTCTAGAATAACAAAATACCTGATCGTAACAAAATAACATCCTTCAGACAAAATCCAGCAGGGACTTGACATACCAAAAAGGCAAGGCGAGGAGAACGTGCCAGGGCGCAGGGAAGGCGAGCCAAAGCCGCGATCGCTGCCAGGGCAGGAGAGCAGCATGTCAAGCGCCGGGGCACACACGGATGAGCGCTGCCGGCAGCCCGCCTTCCTTCCCGGCCCGCCGCCGCCGCCGCAAGAAGTTGAGAGTAGC
>VYXD01011468.1:21335-36625 GCA_013397195.1 Hylia prasina | reverse complement strand
GCGGTGCTCCCTCCGAGCGGGGCGGCCGCGGGAGCCGAGAGACGCGCGGGGAGGCGACCGGCGGTTCTCCGGCTCCGGAGACCGGAGAGATTATTGAACTCTGTTCTGCAAAACACTGCGGTGTGTTTGGTCTCGGGAGGGATAAAAATACAGAGAGGAAAAACAAGAAAGCGAAGCCAAAATGGAGTGAGAGTTAATGGTTGGCGTGCAGCCTTCGACTTTCTGTGATTTTTTTAAATTTGTTTGTTTTTTTTTCTTCTTCTTCCTCCTTCCCAATTGCTTTTCCCTACAGTAATTGTTTTAAGAGCGCGACTTGGAAAGGTTTTAGCACTCAGTTGAGCGGTAGGGAATTGGGGCACATGAGGGAACTCGGATTTAGTGTAACTGTACCAGCAGATGTGGCTGCCTCGCCTCCAGCCAGGGGTACTTCAGCAGGGTTGCTGATACGCCAGGTCTCGCTAGGGTGGTGTGGAGCAATCAAGTGTAAAAACAAGGTTTGTGTGGGTGGTTTTAAACAGACACCTCGGGAGAGCCTCTGCTTTCAACCCAGGCTTCCTATACAAAATCTGTAGTTTTCTTCCAAATGCTGGGATGTGCTTGGGAGACTGAGGCCTGTTTTTCTTTGGGTTTGTTTATTGTCAGGTTGTGTGTGTATGTGGGTGGCTTTTTTTTTTTTTTTTCCTTTGACTTTGCCGGGTTCAATGTGTTGGGATTTTTATTCCTCCTCCTGCCTTGATTTAGAGCAGAGTTGGGGAGCCTGGGTCGTGGGGTTTTGTTAAGGATGACTTTGTGCTAAGGACATCTGGAGGTATAAAACTGACTGACACTTCTGATTTGAGTTCCACTGTGCTGTTTTGGACCCAACTTGACAATTTTGGTGGGGGTGAATGGGTCAGAGCTGTAAATCTTGCTCCGTGTTGTTGACACCCACACAAGTTCACTCAGCCTTTCAAAGGGGCTATCCCAGCTCCTGTGAAAATTCATTAAGGGATAAAAGATTTGACACTGCGGGTCCCCTCCCACCGCTGCATGAAATTTGAGAGCCAAAATGTGTCTGCGTGTGTGTCCCAGCGCTCTTTCTGACAGGTGATCTTTTTTTCAGCCTGGCTGGAGGGCTGCTGCTTTGACCAGTCAACCCGGAGTTGTCAGTGCGTGTCTTCCCCTTGATTCCTATAGGCTTCAGCACGAGCCCAGCTTGCCTCACGGAGCACCAGAGAAAAGCATTTCTGTACTTTTCTTTTTTTAAATAAAGCAAACACAGCAGGTGAGGTCTTATTTTTAGAGGGACCGAGAAGTTGGTGTGTTTCCAGCAGTGCATACGAGCACTGTAAGTGGCCCACCCTCTCTCAGCTCGTGTCCTGGGGCTGACCTCTCCGATCCTTCTTTGGATTGTCTTTGCTTTTAAAAGCTGATGAGTGTCTTAGTGGGGAAAGCGATATCGGCCTCCCTGGGCACGGTTGTGTGAGGGGTCAGGAGAGGTGGGGGGCTCCAGGAGAGGAAGTCTGCCTTGGTGTTACAGCCCCGCTCTGAAAGGGTTAAAGTTGCTCTGCCAAGACATAAAGCAAGTTCAACGCGTTGTGGGAATATCACTTGCCAGTAGACTCCAGTCACCACAGTTCCTGATTTAACAGCTTAACTTGCTGTTAACTTTCCCTGATATACTCCAGGTTTTGGAAGGGAATGCAGAAAGGAGAGAGGAACAATAAAGGACGGAGTTAAGTGAGGCTACTAAAACGGACTTAAATCCCTTCACTGGGTCCTGCCAGCTGTCTTTAGAAGAGTTAAGCAAGATTGCGTTTCCTTTTTTTTTAATACAATAAATCAAATATTTCTGGGCTGCATACCAAAATTTATGCAATACACTCTTACTCCCCAGTGGGGTGAGTAAATGGTACTGAATACCCCATTCACCTCTTTCAGCTTGATTTTTCCACAGGCACAGTAGTTCCCCTGCAGCATGTATAGACATGGGCCGCAGGCAGTGCTTCCCTGCCTGCCCCAGCCCCTGTCCCACAGGCAGAGGAGACAGGTGCCTCTCTGGATTCACAGGATGGAAGGCAAAGGAAGGTGACCCCCTTTGGGGGTGTGGGGCAGAGTGGGCTGCTGATGGGGACGAGCAGTGAAGACAAAAAAAGTGAGGGCTAAAAATAGCAGCAGTATTGCCAGCCTCAGCCATATGAATGTCATGCGAGCCAGGTGCCAAGAATCAGAAGTTATTTTATTTTTTTCCAGCCTGAGCTAAACGGCAAAACCCCTGGTCCTCCTGAGTTGCTTTTATTCGCCTGACAACTCAGTGGTCAAAAGTTTTGTGTTTTGAAGCTTGCTTCTTCCAAGCTGTGGGTGGTTGGAAATCTCCTTCCTCTTTCAGACTAAAAGAGAGGCTCTTCTGTGGCATCGCATGAGGTGATTCCTCTGCCTTCAGGTACTTCTGGGCACCTCATCCCTGTGCCTCTGCCCAAGATGCAGCTCCTGGGTGGTTTCCAGCTGCCAAGGCACCTGCCTCTCACGCTGGCTTCCATTGTCCCTTTGCTCCTTGGCCCCTCAGGGCATCGTGGCCCAGCGCCCTGTGTGAGGTTGGGTTACCCTGTGGGCAGGGGCAGCATTCACTTGGCACTTGTGAGGCTGGCACATGCCCACATCCTGCTCCTTCGAGATTGCCACGCTCGGAACCGGGTCAGCTCCCCACTCTCCTGGGGCTGTCCATGGAGAGGAGTAATGCAGAGAGGCAGATGTTCAGCATCTCTCACAGGCAATCGTCAGAGAAGCGAAACATCAGTCTGCCTGTTTATTTATTTTTCTTTTTTTTTGAAGGGGTGGAGTGTGAGGGATGCTGGGATGTGTAAACTGGGGTTTTCCCCTCTGGCGTGTGCCACTGGGTTTGGGCTGATGACTTTTCTTTTGCCATGCTCCCTTTTAAACGCTGCACTGCTCCACAAAGAAGCAAGAATTTTTATCTTTTTTTTCTTTTTGCTGTCCAAATCCAAATTTTTCAGACTGGGCCATCTGTCAATTCCCTCCTACGTTGTTCCGTTGCAATGAGGGCCAGACTGAAGAAGGAATTAGGTCAGACAGGAGGTTTTGTCTCTGTTTTTGGGGAGATATTTGTTGCCCAAGAGGCATCATGGTTTGATTTGCTCAACACAAGCCTGGATGCAAGGGATGCTTGAGCTGTACTCTGAGACTTGGCAACTGGGCCTTTTAGCACATTGTGGCCTCTTGGCCCCCAACTCCCCAGCAGCTGGACAGAAACTGTCGATCCAGCTGATTCAGCAGCAGATCCTGAAAAAATCCTTTAACAGTCTCGGGTGGGAGGGTGACTCCACTGCAGACCTGCCCTTGGGCTCACTCCCAGCACACCACAGCCACTCAGAGAGAACCCTCTGTTGGACCTTTCTGCTGGCTGGGGCACTTCCAAGAGGTGTTTGGGGGTCCCTGGCCATGGGTGCAGTGATGTGTGCTGCCAGGCAGGAACACACAGGAGTCCCAAGGCAGGACCATGCTGCACATGGCAGCTTGCAGCTGAGCTTGTTCCAGTGGCAGCCTGGCTTTGTGTGGGGTGCTGGGGGTGCCAGGAAAGGCCATGAAGGATAGAGAGCAAAGCAGACCCTCTCTAGGGAGGGAGAGGCCAGCAGTGTGTGCTGATACCTTGTCTGAGACAGTTCTGCACTGATAATGTTGCTTCAGATGTGAGTTACTCAGAAGAGCTTCAGGTGTGGTTCCCAGGATGGTACAGCTCACAAGTGCAACCAAGAAATTCCTCGTGCATCACCCTCATGCACACTGTGTGGGGTCCAAGCCCTCCTTAGGAGGAATTTGGTGCTCAGGTTATTGGGCATCTGGGATGTTTCGCCCTGCCATTCCCACTGCATCCTAAAGCCCTTGAGCTCTACCTGGGCACATGAGGAACAACAGCAGTCAGCATGGCTGGTTGAACCTACCTTGGCAAGAATGGGACAGTGGTAGCTGTAGCCTCTCCTCTAGCAGAGACAGGACCCTGCCCTTTAGGGAAGTGTCCCACTTCCCTCGTGCTGCCTTATTTCTGTTCCATTTCATGTAAGAGAGGCTTTCCAACAAAACATGAAGGTTCTTCCAGCCATTGGTGTGAACTTGCTCCTGTTCAACAGCTGAGGGGACTGTGCCTGTCCTAATGCTTGGGACTAGAAACCGAAGGCTGCGCTGTCCCAGGTTTCCAGTGGAGAATGAAACCTTGGAGGTATTCACAGGGCTTGGAGTCATCATGCTGAGCAGCCATTCCATTCCTGCAACCTGTGCAGCTGGCATGGTGCTTGCACCAACCAGGTCATGGGCTGCAGGTACCCAGCTGTGCCATGACACCCTGTTTTGGGGAGCACCACCTGCTCTGGCAGCCATGGCGAGGCAGGTGTGAGCTGTCCTGCATGGGTCTGCTCATCCCTGCTTGTGAGAGAGGAGAGGATCAATGGAAAGGTTATTGGGGCATGTTGAGCCAGTGATGACACCCTGGGAGCCCCTGTAGCCTTTGTGTGAAGTCTGGGGGCTTTTCATTGCAGAGTCAGTAGGGCTAAAGGGAGAGAGAAAGACTTACAGGGTTGGGTTGAGTTGCAGCTCCATCAAGCTGGAGAGAAACTGCAGCACTGGGTAGTAAATAAAGATGCTCTTTGCTTTGCTGTCTGGTTTCTCATTACACAGCTACTGGAAGGAGCAGGGAGACGGCAAGGTGACAGCAGAGGGAAGAGCTGGTGGCTGGTGCATGGGCAAAGGTGGACTTAGGTGCATTTCACGCCTCCACATTAGCCGTGCTCTTGGATGGCAGCACTGGGGCTCTCCCTGTTCCTGCCTCTTCAGGGGTGTTTTCTGGCCAGAGTTACAGGGTGTGTGGGCACCAGGAAAGAGCTTGCAGTGGAGGCAGGGAAGGATGCCAGGGGCTTGCAGTGCAGCTTGTGCAGGAGCGGGTATTTTCTGAGGAGCACAAGTGTTTTTCCACAGAAGGTATCAGGTCTCCCCAGCATCAAATATCACCCGCTGACAAAATCTCACTCTCCCCTTGCTTCACAGCATCTCACCCTTTTCTTTAGACTGAATGTGGAGGGAAAATGGCGTTTGTCACCTGTGCTACCAATCAACCTCTTCATGTCAGAGCTGGCTCTGGCCTGGGAAGGCCAGCATGCAGCCTGCTCATTAGCCACAGTGCCCACAGCCAGCACGAGCCTAACTGGGGCCACAGGATCATGTGGGTGTCCTGAAGTCCAGTGTGAGTGCCTTTGATGGCAACACTGGCTGGTGGCAAATCTGTCACCCCAGCAATGAGCGCTGGCACTACCTGAGACCTGGGCACTCTAGCAACTGGGATTGGCATGTTAAAAAAAGGGCTGAAAAAGGGACAGGAGCGAGGGGGTTGGTCTGTCGTCAGCTGGAGATTTGGCTCCTGATGCTGCAGCATCAGGGACATGGCTCCAGCAGTGAAAGTGATGCTGTGTTCATGCTGGGGAGGCCTACTAAACACCTGTGGGCCACTTGATTAAACAAATGGAGGTGAAAAGGTGCTGGTGGTAAAACACCACTGCAGCTTGGCAGCATGGTATCAAAGCCTGGTGCCATCCCTCTGCTCCTACTGTAATACAGAACAAAGCCCCTGCAGTGTGCTGAAGGGAGCATTGCTTCTGGAAAAGCTGGTCCTGGTCCCATCACTTGCTGATTTGAGACTAGTTTGTTCCCAAGGCTGCTGCCTCTCTTGTCCAGAGCTTTTAAGTGCTTTTGCCAGTCTTGCTGATCTCTCCTAGCACAGGCTGAGCAATACTAAGGTCATCAAAACTCAGGTAGGAGAAATGTCCCCCACAGCCCACCCAGACCTTGAAACCTCTGTTCTGGCTTTTCCTGCTGCTGATCCCTGTCCTCCCGCTGCTCAGTAGAGCTCATGACTTGTAAGCATGATGCATTTCTAGCGGTGACAATTTGAGCTACGTGCTACTAAAAATTCGGGAGCAAGGGTGTCTTTATTGCTGGCAGGACCGTAGCAGGGCCCCGGGGGACCTGGGCTAATTTCCTGGCTGCGCTGCAGACTTCCCCTGTGACCTTGGGCGAGTCATTTAATCTATCCTGGGCTTCGGCTCCATCTCTGAGCATCCCGGGGGGGTGAGGTAATATTCATTAACTGATATTATTCTCGAGTTGCTCAGACACTATGGTGATGGAAGCTGGATGTGAAACCTAGTGTCTTGGTTGAATATGAGCAAGGAGAGGGGATGCTCTGCTTGAGGTTAGGGTTGCCACCCACTGTCTGTTATTTTGATGTGCTTCTCTTCATTTGAGCTTATCTGTCTGGTCAAAACCCAGCGTTATTTGGCTGTATGTGTATCGTGAGGCTCATCTCTGAGCGACTACAATGCCTTGAACCATTCATGGGTTTTGCCCCATCCACTGGGGCAATAGCACTCTTGCTTTACACCTGCAGAAGCTGACACGGAGGTAAAGCTGTTTGCTGGAGCCGAGTCTTTCGGCTAGTTAGCAAATGTCCAGGGAGTTTCTTTTTTAATGCTCTGCACTGTCTGACACTGCTTTGCCCGCCCCTAGTGATGCCTCAGGTGTGTTTCCCATGGGACCACATTATTCCTGAGGGATGTCTTCTCAGTCCCAACTCTTGCCAACAAACACAGTTTGTGCAATCAGCCTCTTGATTGCCTGAGCCTCATCTCTCTCACATGCCCGGGACAAAAGCTGTTCTTCCCAGGTTTCCTCAAAAGCAACTCTAGGAGAAGTTGAAGCTTGACTCCACTTTGCATGGACATGTTTTCAGACAGGGCATGAAAACCTGTCATCAGAAGAGGAAAAAAAAACACCTACTGATAGTGATTTGAATAAACACCCTTTTAAAAAGGGGGAAAATTTTTAAAAAAATCACACAGTTGAAAGAGCAGGGGAAATAAAAGCCTTTTAGAGGTAGGCTGAAGTGGGATTTTCCAATGGAAAAAGCGCTTCAATGCAAACCTTGTCTGCCCGGAGCTGCTGCCCGGCGGGCCGAGCGCGGGGAGCTGGCCTCACCCCAGCGGCTGTCGCGGCGCTGCCGGTCCTTCCCTGCAGCAGCAGCAGCAGCAGCATCCCGACATGTCTGGGCATCAGCTCCCCGACGTGCTGTGGGCGGGGGGCACGGGCTGGGGGCGGTGGCAGAGAGGGGTCTGTCCCGCGGTGCTAACGCTGTGCCTCTGTCCCCAGGTGCCGAGGATGTGCGCGGCCAGGCGGATGCTGCTGCTGCTCCTGGCTTTCCTGGCCTACGCGCTGGACTCGGCCGCCGCCTACGGCACGGCGGAGACCCTCTGCGGCGGGGAGCTGGTGGACACGCTGCAGTTCGTCTGCGGGGACAGGGGCTTCTACTTCAGTAAGTGCTGGGCAGCTGCCAGCAGCGGGCAGGGTGCTGCCCCAGCCCCACGCCTTGCCCCAGCAGAGCCGGGCCGGGAGGGAAAGGAGGGGTTTGCCAGCCTGGTGCTTTTCATGATTTCCTTGTATGTGGCAGTAGGCCAGGAGAAGAGCAAGAGAATGGACATGCTCAGGGTGATGTGCATCAACTTGGCACTGGTTCTGGGGACTGTCTGGTACCATGGGGAAGCGGGGTCCCGCATATGAAGCTCAGGAAAGTCGAATGTTTCTGGGGAACCTTATGTGGCTGGTCCACCAGTGATAAGGACAAGTCATTGCAATAATGAGGATGTCTGCAGCCAGTGCTCTGCTGAGCCTGGATCCCGGTTTATTTTGAAACTTTGCTGCCTAAGCGTTGCATCCTGACAGCAGGCGGGAAGCTGAGCACTCTCTCCCCTCCTGGGTAGGCTTTGCTTGGGTATAGCAGTGCCTTCTGAGCTGCTCCCAAAACTTTGTGACATAGCTTCATGACCTCCCAGCTACCACTGGTGAACTTGTTGCTGAAGAGTGATATCTTACCCCTTTGCAGTGCAGCTAATGCAAAAAAATGCAGCACTGCTGTTGCATGCAGCATGCAAATGGCTTCAGACCAGCTGGTTGCAGCGGGCTTTCCACCAGGATGCTTTGGGTCTTCGGGCCATTGGCAGTACAGTGGATTAGCTGGTGTAAACAGGGAGGATGAGGAGTAAACCAGTGACAATGGATGCTCAGTAACCTATGGGCACAGGTGCTTCGAGTGTGGTACCTTGTTTTGGTGTTTTGGTCCCCTGCTCTGCTTGGGAGTGGAAAGATGCTGTGTCTTGCTCCCCACCGAGAACTGAGCCACAGGGTGACTGACTACAGGAAAGATGCAAAGCCAAATGGGGGGGAAGAGGATGGAGATACCAGCTGCACATGGTGCCTTTGGCAGTCTTGCCTCTGCCTTGGGAAAAGGAATTAAAGTCACTTTCAAGTAAACAGGGTGTGTTTTTGAGGAGTGGAGTTGAGAGCCAGCCTCCCTCTTGTTCCAGTCTGCCTGTGCAGGGAACAACGGGGTGCTGCAAAGTTGGGAAGTGACTTTGGATGTCCCTTCCCAACCTGGATGCTTTACCAGACTTGTCTCCTGCTGTCTGCTGATGTTGGGTAGAGAGTGGCCCAGGGACCCCACACGCAGCCGCAGCAGGGTTCAGGTTGGGAAAGGTTCAGTTTTGGGTGGGTGTCGGGCTGCAGGTGGCTTTGCAGCTCTCTGGGGGCAATCCCCCTGCCCCATCCTGGCTGAGCAATGGGATCCTCTCATGGCTCCCTGGGCGCTGTGGGCAGGCGACCCTTTTGGGATGCTCTGGGTGCACTTCCTTGCTGTGATGGAGCCAAGCAGCGAGGGTTTGTGTGTCAGCTGCCCTTCCTCTTTTCACCTCCCCCTTCCTTACCAGCATGGCAAGGAGGCAAGTGCCTCTCCCTCTCACAGCTCTTCCTCTCCCTCTATATGTAGAGGAGCATCTGTCTCTCTCCCTGCTTTCTCTTCCCTCCTCCCTCTCTCTGGGGATGAAAAGGAATGGGGCTTTTGTTTTAAGGTCAAACTGACCTCCTTTCACCTCAAATAACCCAGCTGCCCAGGCCAAAATAAAAACACTTTTGAAGGCAAACAAGTCTCTTGGTGCCAAGTGGCCAGTCGGGTGCTCGCAAGGGGGTTCTTGCTTTATTTCTTTTTGTCGTCTCCCACCCCCCTTCCCCGCTTCACCTTTTTGAACATTTCTGGTGAGCCCAGGTACTGGGGATGAAGCATAGTCCAATATTTTAACCCTTTCAGGATCTGACCAGCCTGTGCCACGCAGGGCTGAAGATGTTTGGGCAATGAAGGTTTTGGACATGCCCATTTCACTTAATTTTTCCCTCTTTACCTCTGTCAATTGGCCTCATAAGTGGTTATTTCTGACCATGTTCATCTAAACCCACATGGCTCCGCTGCTGTCACCATGCAGATGCAATAGGGCACAATTATGTTGCACTATTGTGGGTTTAGGTCTTAAAGCCAGGCCTGGGTTTGTACTGAGCACCTCACAGCATGGGATGTGTGACCTGATGAGCAGCCTGTGCTAAAGCAGCTGTTCACATAGGAAATGAATGACCTGAGGAGCCTTGTCCTGTGCATACCCAAGGCCTGCTTGCTGGACAAGGGGTTTTGAAGCATCTGAGTGGTAATGTTGGGAAAAACAAAAATGGTATGAAAATCCATTATTGGGTTTTTTTTGCTGAAGCAATTACTTAAGAACCTGTGATGCTCTGCATTCTCAAAAGAGAGCACTTTGTTAGCAAAGCTGGCTGTGAGATACAGCAATCTTTGCATCAGTGCAAGGGGATGCATGTACCAGTGTTGTCCTGGGAGAGGCACCACGGCTGGCTGAGAGGTGCTTGGGGCTGACAGTGTTGAAGCTGCCTCCAAGAGCTGGGGCTGCAGAAGAGCTGCACTAACAGCGCTGCAGGGCCGGCAGTGCTGAGGTTACCTAGCCATGGAGCACGGTGGACATGGTGATGCCAGCTCTGTATCTATCCCAGGCACACATGGGCAAGGTACAGCTGAATCCAAGCACGCTTTGCTCTGCACTGGTGATGCCTCCTGTCTGTGACTTTTAAGGCTTTTGGCTTGGCCCAGCAGCTGCTGTCAAGGTGGTGGCTTCCTGCCGTGGCACTGTGGCAGGGTTGGTACCCCTGCTCCCCAGCACCCCCCCAGGGACAGCGGCACAGCCCACGGAGGGATGCTGAGCCCGGCCTGGAGTGAAAAGGAGGGCAGCTCGAGAGGAAGCCTCAGCCCTGAAGTTGCTGTCATGCAGCGCTGGCAGGGAGGGAGAAGGGGCTGCAGGGAGAGAGGCGGCCGACTTCTCTGTAAACAACAGCTCCTGTTTCCTCCTTTCCAACAGCTGATAAGAATTTAGCTCTTTGCAGCCGCTTGTGCTGACGGGGCACATTCTTGCGCACCCGCCGCTCCCGAATAATACTAGGAAAAAGCAGGGGGGAAAGTGCGGTGCCGGGGTGGGGGAGGGCCAGGCCGGGGGCACTGGGACGGGGCCCGGTGCTGCACAAAGGCCCCCTTGTTGCTCCCAACATTCCTGCGACAGGGGCACGGGGACTGTTTACACCCAAAGTCCCCTTCCACTCGGCTGACCGCCTGATTGACCGGAGGAGAGGGGACCCAGCCAGGGTGGCACCAGCACCGTGAACCCCTCCCCGCAGCATCTGTTGGGCCCCGGTGAGAGTGGGGAGCCAGGAGCAGTGGGGTGTTTATGCCAGGGAAGGGACCCTCCTGTTCTCCATGGCAATGGCAGTGCCACTGCCTCTGGCACAGCGGCACAGCTGAGCTGCAGGTACGTGGCCTCTGGGTTCTCCCAGGAACGGGTTTGGCTTTGTGTTGCTGCTGGGATGCCCTGTCAGGATAGCCCATACCTAGGCAGGAATTACCCCAGGCAGCTGGAGGGCTTCACACTGCTGGGCTTCTCATCAGTGGACTTTGCATCTGAGGGCTTGTCCCCTCAGCAGCGCTGTGGAAGGTTTTGGTGAAGCACAGTTTTGGGAAAGAGGGAGCCTGGCCATTCATTGAAGGCCGAGAGGAAGCGTGTTTCCTCAGGAGGAAGCGGTTGTTGCCGTGATGGGAAGTGGCTCGCGTGCCCCGCCGATGCCACAGCCTGCTGCCCACACAGTTGTCCCCTGCGGGCAAGGGACACAGAGGCAAAACCCTCCCTGGGTTTGGCAGTGGCGGTACAGTGAGATGCCACCCATGGGCAAAAGCCAGGAAATTCAGCATTTAGTCCCTGTGTAAATTGTGTTACAGAACAAACGCTCTTCCCAATCCAGGTCAGCAGCAATATTGCTGTTAGCCAGCAATGTCCTGTTGTATCCAGATACTTTCTGAGACTAAATCCCTGTTTGTTATGTTTGCTTATTTTTTTTCCTAAAGTAACTCCCCCCCCAAGGATTGTAGTGGCATTTGGCAAGGTCCGTACGGACAATTATGTAATGGGAAATGTGCCCTATCAGTGGAGCTGGCGGTGGTGCCGGCAAGGGGAATGGCTTGCAGCAGCTTCATGCAGGAGAGAAAGGGCAGCACACCGGGGCTGGGGGCCACACGTGTGCCTGATGGCCAGGCAGGGGCAGCAGTCAGGGAGGAAGAGGCCGTGTCACTGTGGTGGTCCCTGCTGGGAGCTCACCCTGGTGGTGCCACACCTGGGCATTTGCAAACACACGCTGACATGATCTTCCCGTGCGTACCCACGCCAGGAATTGCCCTTGAAGGCACAGCAGAGAATACAGTCCTGCTTTCCTCATTGTTTTTCTCCTCCCCTCTTCTTTCCAAACAAACACATTACTGCAAGTGGGAAACTTCTGTTTTTGAGAGGAGATATGTAACCTTTGAAAACCTCAACTTCTCCTCAAACCATGTGTGTCATCACTTGTGCAACCTTCTGTTCAGCGGGAGTGTGAATGTAGCCCTTAGGGGATGTGCTAGCAAGAGGGGGTGACTTGAATTTTTTCTCTTTCCCTTCTAAACACTCCTTCTGTCCATATCAGGATGCCTTTGTGGAGCAGCTTGATGCTTCCACAGCCTGCCATGGATTAAGTTGGGCACTGGGATTGATAGGAGCTGAGCAGGGGCCATGTGCAGTGCAGTGCACCCCTCCCACGGATCTCACTGGGCATTGCATGCACAGAGAAGAATACATGCAGCTGGCTCTGAGCTGGCTCCTGTCCCTGTCTCCTTTGGCCATCACCACCCAGGTTGCCCACTCTGGCATCACTTGAGCTGTGAGCACCCAACACATCTGCCCTGCCTTTCAGACGGGAGGGCCCTATCCAATGTGTTTATTGACCACAAGAGAGAAAAATAAACTCCTAACGGAGTTCCCTTCAATGAACCTTTGCCAAGGGGGAACCATCCTTCTCATCTCCCTTTGGGGCTGGTTAAAGGTCGTGCCTGAAATTCTTCTAGAGAAAAAGAAAAGGAAGGTGGTGGCACAAGGGGGATGAATGGGGAAAACAAAGCATTTGAAATGACTCCCAAAGGCAAGTATGGGTCAGCTGCCCCATCAACCAGCACACTGATGCTGTGTTTGTTTGTGTGACCTCTGAGCATGGTGGAAGTGCACCAGCATGGACCAGAGGGCTCCTGGCTTATGGGAACAGGACTGATTTTAACAAAAGGCAGGTGCCCTCCTGCTAGGGCTATAAGAGAGGCAGCAGCGAGGCATTTTTGTGATATTTTGCATTTCAGCATTGTGCACACGGTGCTCTATTGTGCATGGAGGACTGTGTTGAATATGCATGTCTGCATTGCACATGTGGGGCTGCATTGGACTGCATCCCACATGCCCATCTGTATTGCACATCTGGGGCTGCCTCTCACATGTGGGGTTGCCCTGTATGCGTAGAGATCTGTGCTTAGCACTTTGTCCCAAGGCACTTTGGGTGGGCATCCAGGGTGGGATACCCTCCAGGGAAAATGGTCAGCTCCGTGTAAGCCAGCCTTACGTCTTCACCAAAGACTATGACTTGAGTGCCTGCTTCATCAGGAGTCCAAGGGGTGAGGCTCATGGGTCATGCACTGGGCCAGTGGGGACAGTTGTGTGTGTTCCTGCAGGCCAGCTGGGAGGTGAGGGCTCAGCATGCCATAGTGAGCAGTGTTAGGCGTTGCACTTACACCACTCACTCTCAGTTCTCCCTATGCCCAAAATCTCCTGTCTGTGATGTGGTACTGGCTCCTGTTTGCCAGCCCCTCTGTTGCTGGCCTCTGTTTCCCTCCCTCAGAACACCTTGTGCTGGGAAGATGTGCTCATGGCAGTGTCCAGAAGTCTGGCTGCAAACCCCACAACAGCACAAGAGCATAACATGCTACGTGCAAAAGCATGGAGAACATCCCTTTGTTTTGGGCCAGTTTACATTCTGGAGGGTACAATTCCCAAGCAAATTTGCTTTGCCTCAGAAATTCAACTTTACCCGTCTCTTTTATTTCAAGGCGGGGAGGAAACACAGTAAAACTGGCATAAGCTTTTCCTCTGCAGGGCTTTGGCCATCATTTAAGCAGTGATATGAAATGCACTTGGTCACTGCTGCACCAGACTTGGGCTTTTGCATCCTTCTGCAGGCAGAAATGGGAGAGGAACCCTTATTAAAAGATTAAGTTTAATAGCTATTCTTGGCGGGCGTGGGAGCCTGTATTCTTTCTGCAGCTGTCTCAGAGCTGTCCCATCTGGTAAAATTTAGCCGCCTTGGTTCACTTCACCTGCCTGAGTGTTGATCTGGCGGAGGGAGGTTGGCAGCCACAACGCTGCGCTGCTTCTTTCTAATAAAATTCGCTTGCCAGGATCAACATCGGAGACGGTCGCAGTAATCGGTGCAGCGCTGGCGGTCAGGCTGGGCGTGAGCTTCCCCACCTCAGCTGTGCCCAAGAAGGCCACCCCTGCCAGAGATACAGGAGGGAGATAAACCCCCATCATGTAAAGTGCCTTTAAACTGCTGCTGGAGGCACGTGTTGGCCTCCTCAGTAGCATTTGTCTGGGAAAGTCTTAGCATGAGTGAGACTTGGCTGGTTTGCGGGCGCGTGTCAGCTGGTCTGGGAGAAACGCTGCTGCGTTCAAAGCATGTGGAGCCCACCAGTCTCTGGTGGCGGAGGGGTGCCTACGAGGAGTTGGGGAGAGGGTCCAGCCCAGGCTGGTGGCTAATGGCGGGATCTCTGCTGTTGCAGGTAGACCGGTGGGACGAAATAACCGGCGGATCAACCGGGGGATCGTGGAGGAGTGCTGCTTCCGGAGCTGCGACCTGGCTCTGCTGGAAACGTACTGCGCCAAATCCGTCAAGTCAGAGCGTGACCTCTCTGCCACCTCCCTGGCGGGCCTGCCAGCGCTCAGCAAGGTGAGGGGGCTGCGCAGGGATGGTGGCCCTCCTCTGAAATAAACAGAGAGAGAAAAGACGGGAAGGCCATGGGTGGAGAGAACAAACCCCAGCTGCGAGGTCCGATGTTTCTGCGGAGCTTTTGAGAGACAGCCGCCGTTGGCAAGTTGTGCCAAATAGCCTGCCAAAAGTCAGCTCTTAGTAAGGTGGGGAACCAGGGGTGGGCTGGGTCACAGAGTCATAGCATGGCTTGGGTTGGAAGTGACCTTTAAAGGTCATCTAGTGCAACCGCCCTGCAATAAGCACCAACTGGATCAGGTTGCTCAGAGCCCTGTCCAACCTTTCTGTGACCGCTTCCAGGGATGAGGCAATATTTCCACGGGAGGGATGGAGGTCCAAGAAGGGAATCCCCATCTGGAGAGTGGGCAGGCATGAGTGGAGGCTAATATTACTATCCCTCTCCTTGCAGGAGAGCTTCCAGAAGCCCTCGCACGGCAAGTACTCCAAGTACGACGTGTGGCAGAAGAAGAGCTCCCAGCGGCGGCAGCGGGACGCGCCCAACATCCCGCGGGCTCGCCGGTCCCGGTGGCAGGCAGAGGGGCTGCAGGCGGCCGAGGAAGCCAAGGCGCTGCACCGCCCCCTCATCTCCCTGCCCAGCCAGAGGCCCCCGGCGGCGCGAGCCTCCCCGGAAACGGCTGGCCCCCAGAAATGAACCCTGACCAGCTGTCTCGATTTTTGATCTCCTGGGGGAGNACCTGTTTCGTTCCCCCGCGCCCCCAGTATTTCCAAACCTGTACTTGCAAAGGGACAGTTTGGCACTTGAACTTTTTTGCTGCCGGGTGCCGCGTGACATCCCTGGTGCCAACGCCAGAAGACAAAAGAAAGAGCAAGAGGAAAAAAGGATATGAAGTTAAATTCTTTTTTTAATCTTTTTTTTCTCGAGAAGCGTCCATTCCGTGTCTTTCTTGACAATAAAGTGAAAAAAACAATAGACCGGGGAGAAACATTGAGGGATAAAAATTTTTTGACTCATTCCCACCCCACTT
>VYXD01011468.1:565-20964 GCA_013397195.1 Hylia prasina | reverse complement strand
TATATAATATATTATATAACTTTTTTGGCAAAAAAGCACTATTTTTATGGGACATTTTGTGTAGTATCTGAAGAGGGATTGTAATGTTTAAAATGTGTTATGGTGCTAAAGTAAGTTGGAAGGGAAAAAACCCAGAAATAGTAAGGGAGGGTGGGGAGGGAAGGACAAGATAGCGAATACTGAACTTGAAATTTTAGCTTTTCGTTTTAGGAAAAGTGTGATAAATGTGTTTCTTTTCTCTTCTGAAATATAGCTTGGTCATGACCATATGAGCTAGTTGGCTGTTACTCATGTACACAGATGCACGCACACACAGAATACATCAACACGCATCCTTTTTTTTTTGTTCAAAAAAAAAACAAAAACAGCACAACCACCACAACTTAGACTAAAAGGGAACTGTTCTGGAGACAAACTATTTCGAATGGTGAAGGTGTTGCCAGTTAGAACTCAAGGCCCTGCTTCTGCACGGATCCCCCTGGCCGTGGAGACCCCCTGCACCCCCTGGAGCTTGGCTTCCCGAGCCGCGGGGAATCTCGCTCCTCCCTGCCCTCGCTCGAGGTCCGGCGAGCAGGCGGGCAGGCAGCCCTCACACCGAGCCCCTGCAGAAGCAGCAGTTCCACGCCCTGCCATCTCCTTTTCCTTCTCTTGCCCTTCGCGCCCTCCTCGCCGGACCCTCGCGTCCCTGCCCCGGTTCTCCTCCCCGGGCTGCCCTCCGGGGGCCCGCGGGAGGAGCGGCCGCAGGGCTGGGACTGCTGCGCGGGATGGGGGGAAAGGCAAGTCTCCGGCTTGAGGCTCGGGACTCCGTGAGCGGATGGGTTTGAGAGGTGGGCAGAGGGCTGTAAAATAGGTTGGGTTTAAAATAATATATATTATCTGTCTAGGAACCGTAAAAGGGGGGGAGTCAATTACATCTCCCTAATATACTCTCACTTGCTAATAAAATGGGGACACTCTGTTAACCAGTTCTGTACTTGCTTTGTCTTATATATCCATACATTTAAAACATAAAAAAAAAAAAGACTACTTGAATTGTATTCTATTTCGTGGTTTGGAGGGGAGGGCTAGGGGGAGTCTTGAGAGGGGGAGGATTTTAATGTATAATCCTTTTGTTTGTTATTACCTTGCAATGTTGAGCCATGAAGCCTTTGTTTAAAAAAATGGCACTGCAATACACGACAAAGAAAATCCTTTATTTATTTTATTAAATATATATGGAAAAGAATGAAAATCAGTCCAAATTAGGGAGGGGGGAAGGGAAGTGGGTGGGGTGGGAAGGCAGAATAAAAACAGAGAAATTGCAAATAATTGACTTTTTTTTTTCCTTTTCATGTGTCTTTTTTTAAAAAAAACTTAGTTTTTATTTTTTAAAAAGAGAAGTNGGTCTTTGATCACTTACTGGTGAGGATATAAAAGGTAATAAATGTATCTTCCATCTGTTGCTACCACCTGCCTACAGCAAAAAAAAAAAAAAAAAAAAAAAAAAAAAAAAGAAAACCTGTTAAGCAAATAAATATCCATCCAGAATATGAAGCCTGACTTTTTCTTTTACTTTTCATTTATATTTGCTCCTGGGGTGAGAGTTGGGTGGGAAGAAGGCCACACCAAGAGCCACTCCCTGTGGAGGAACAGAGTGCGCTGCAGCTCCTCTTTCGGAGCTCAAAACTGCAAGAGAGCATGTGGTACCCTTAAACACAACCACGAAACCTCAGTCCTGTGGCAGATGCCCCCCTGAAGCCCCCAGTCATCTGCCCAGTGATTCTTGGTGAGATCTGGGGTTGTTTCCCAGCAGCTGTTGGGATTTACTTTGCTTTTACCAGTTTGGGCTGTTCCCAGGGCCCTGAAAGCTGGATGGGAACTGAAGATGGCAAAAAAAGAACAAAGAAATGTTGTGTCAGGTTAGTTTTCCTGATAGATGGAGTTTCTCTGGTTTCTTGGGGTAGATACATCTTCTCATTTTGTTTTTAGGAATCCCAAAGATCTGCGTTTCATCACATACAAGCATCATGCACCACTGCAAATAGGAGGTAAAACACTGCAGTTCCAGTTTGGTAGTAGAGCAACTGTGGGTAAAACAATGCCCAAGCATCCCTAATCTGGTAAACCAGTCTGACACCACATTGTGCAGCCCCACTGGCATGGCCAAGGCCTCTCCCATGGTGTGGGGCAACGACCTTGCCAAGCCCAACCTCCTCTCCTAGATGACTTGGACTGGAAAAGATTTTCCATCTCAAAATTTGGGTTGCTGATTTTGACCCTTGGAAATACATGTTTTAAACCAGTTTCTTTTAAAAATTTGCAATAAACAACAACAACAAATTTTCGCAGTTTTTCCTTTTGGGATTTTTGTGGTTGGTCAGGGAGGATTTTGTACAGATGTAGGGCTGACTGCTTGTTCTAGACATGTACTTTGTTGCAGGTGGAGAAAGGATGTGTGTGCCCTTCTGACCATGTTCCAAGACCTGGCACAGGTTTCCTTCACATTAAAACGCGCGCCCCTTTGAAGAGTGAGGACTGATTTTATTGTGGCTTCTTTTCTGCTCTTTGTTGTGTAGGCCACTGTCATGGGTGGTGTTTAGGGCTGATTAAAAAGCAAGAAAATCTTCAGCCAGATATCTTGCTGCATCCCCCAGGAAGGAAAGCAGCAAAGCTGGAAGCACCATAAGTGTGATGATGATGTTTCCAAACACAGCTCTTCAAAACCCTCTTTTTTTTGCTTTATCCTGTCAGGAGTCACCATGGGGCCAGACCAGAGCAGCTCATTTCTTTGGGTATCAAGAGACTTCAGAATGTGCCATCTTACCTTTTGGCTTGTCAAGGGCTGCCTTTACTGGCAAGGAGGGGCAGGAGATGCCTCTGAGCATCACCCTGGCCAGAGGGTGGGAGTCTGGATGAAACTGGACCTTTGCTTTGTCTTGAGTATCTTCTGTTGCCTGCAAAGGCTCTTTGCAAGGTGCCAGGTAAGTTACAGGCTTAGCCTGGGAATCTCAGACAGCAGGCTTGAGAACAAACCGCAGCCTGCCACGTTGTCTCAGAGGGATGGGCAGAACTGGCTCTGATTTTTGTAATGGTGCCTCTACGTGCAGGCACAGCTCCAAGTGCTTAGCTGCTGGATTGCAGGAGCATGGGAGGCTGCAGCACTGATGGGCAGTGATCCCTGGGGAGACACAGCTGGCAGGTCTGAGCTTTAATGCACCTCCACATCCAGACCAGCTGCTCCAGGGACCTCCACCCACTGCTCTGCTGACATGGTGGAGGGTGGGGAGGCAAAGGATAGTTTCAGCAGAGAAGTCCTAAATGCTGCAGGAGCAACTGGGAAAGCTAACCCTGCATCCTAACCCAGCCCCAGCTGTGGCCCCTGGGTCTCAGCATTATCATGTAGCTCTGCAGGCAGCAAAGGGCAAATGTTTCTTTGCATAAAACATCTCTTTGGAGGGCATTTTCCCAGGTGATACACAGTGGGATACTAGGACAGAGAGAGGGTCCAGCTCGCTGTGTGGAAGTGGCCACAGTATTTTCAATGTATATAAACCAGTGTCTGGATTTGTCTGGATACAGGGAGACACAGGAGAAAAAAAGACACCACTAACCAACAGATACTTTTCTCTTTTCTTCCACATTTTACATTATTTCTTACCTTTTGTTTTTTTAAATCCAGAATGCAGTTGAACTGTTACCTTGCTTCCAGTGAGTTGTACCAGTGCCATCACAATAGACTGAGCCTCCAAACTGGTTCCTCTGTATCTCAGAGCAGCTTCATCCCTTCAGTCTTGCCTGTTCTCAGAAGTCTTTTAATGATGTACCTTGCTGCACTAAATGAAGGATCTAGCTGCACCAGGTGAAGGGGAAAAGCCATGTTTGTTGTTTTGTAAAATCACCTGATTCCTTTGTTGCATCTATAATTGTCCACTGATTTATTTGGCTGTGAGGAGACCTGAGAAAAGTACTGTTGTTCCATGGCTTATTTCACTCGTGCACTCAGCAGTAGGCAAGACTCAGGTGCTTTCTGCACCCTTTGTGCTTTTCATTTATAAAACAAATGAAAATAAAGCATCGATAAAGCAAAGGACTTCTAACAATCTCCTGGCAGCTGATAACTTTCCCCCTTTCATTTTATTTTCTAAAGAGCAGGTGAGTCATAAACTACCCCGAGGCTGGGGCAGCACAGCAATTCCACCGCTCCCAGTGCAGACAAAGGTGGAAGTCTGGTTTTCAAAGATAAATAGATCCCACGTCCTAGGAGGGGTCTGTCACTGCCACCAAGGTGCCAGTGTTGGCTCTCCCTCCCCGGGGTAGCTGAAGGATGCTCTGACTGTCGGCAGGCAACCTGCTGGAAAGGCACAAGTCCTCACAGGAATCTTGGCCTGCTTTGCTGCTGCGCTCCCAGCTGTGCACGACCCAAGGAATGCACTTGCTCATTAAAATCATGTCAGAGTTTGCAGAGAGCCCTGCGAGAGCCTCTTTCCCTGCCTTCTTCTTGTACCTGCCGACAGCAGACTGAAAGATGAGGTTTCCAACCTGCCAGGCGCTGGCTCAGGGACCAGCAATAGTCTGAAGGCAGGAAATTTCTGAATTAGGGTGTTTTTTGACTTGGGCAGCATGGGAAGTCAAACTTGACATGCAAAATGGGCTGTTCTGGTCTTCATCTGGCTGCTTGCAGCTCTGGATTGGGGTTTCCAGGACAGGCACAGCATGCAACAGTGATCAGAGGAGAGGCCCATGGCAGAACATCCATCTTCATGTGTGTTCTGCAAAGGGCAACATGACACACAGCTTTGACCAGAAAGTATTAAGCATATCACAGTTTTAGATGGAGAAAGACACTATTCAAATACCTGAGTAACACACAGGTAGAGCAACTGAGACAAGCTCAGAACTTGCACCCTGTCACCAGCAGTAAAATACCTATTTCACTTTTCAAAATTACTAGGAATTAATTCAGCTTATGCTGACTTTTCAATGCTATCACACCTTGTTCTTGATCATGCTTGTGTTTCTTAGTTGGCCAGCTTTAGAAGGAGCACAGTTCACAATTTTAGATCTGTGAGGTGAAATGATACCTATGATTACAATGTAAAACAATGTATTTGTATGCCTTTCCACAGGAGAAGTACTGGCACAGTCTCTGTGCCTCCCTGTCCCCACAACAGATTGTTTAAATGAAGGTCGTGCTCCTTCTGTACAAGACCACATCCTTCAGCTGTGTCAAACTTGAAAGGAACTGATTTAGAAAGGCAGACAAGAGCCAGGGAGCTTATTACAAAGCTTGTCACTGCAAACAAACATTATTTTAAAAAATAATTTATTAATGGACATCTTTCCCCAAAGCATCCAAGTTTCTTGTCTCATTGCCTCTACTGGCAGGCTCACGGTGACTTATCACTTCTGGTTGGTAGAAACCACTTCCTAAATACCAGATAAAGGCACCTATGGTCACACCTATTCCAGTGGCAACCCTGTCTTCGCCTTCTCTCCCTGGATGGAGGATGCAACTCCTTCGTTTCACCAAGGTGACAGCACTTTGGGCACGCTTTTCTTAAGCTCCACATGAGGAGCACAGAGACCTATGGTGCTTAGCCCTCCAGCTTCTAGGACAGATTTCTCCCCATTATCCCCCCTCACTTAAAAAAAAATCACCAAAACAGGAATTTTAGACACTTGATCGTCCTGTCTCAAGCCAGAAGGGCACACTGATAATGGTAATCTTTGTTTTCTTCGCAGCTGGGGCATAGCTGGAAAGGGAGGAAGCCAATTAAGAGAATATTAAAACTTCATCTTCCAAGACGTTGTTGCCTCTGTTCCTCCTCCCTGTCCCCTCTGTTCCCCGTGCATAGCAGAGAGAGCGGCAGGAGTATTATTTCTCAAGGCCTACACTGACGTCAATACGCAGGGTATTTATTTATGAAATGGAATCAAACAGTGGGGGAGAGAGGAGTGGAGGAAGATGGACGCGCAGAGCTAGCAGCTGCCAAGTTATAATAGAGCAGCAGTCTCCCAGTTTTTTTCTATCCTCTTTCTGGGGGAGGGATGCGATGATCAGAGCTTTGGAGGCCCCAGGAAAGAGAGGCAGAAGAGAGAAACAGGAGAGACAGGCTTAGCATGGAGAGAAAGGTGTGACAAGGAGGAATCATTACTAGGTATACAGCCCATTTTTGGTGCTGGGATGCTCAGGGGCAGGCCTTATGCAGACACCTGCTTTCAGGCAGGCTCTGACCAAGCTCTAGCAGTCCTTTCCTCTCGGCCTTTTTAGCCTTTGCACAGAAAATTCAGAGTTTCCAGCCTAATAAATAATGACGCCCCGTCCTCGTTCCGTTTCAGGCTCAGTCAGCAAAATGGCTGTTTGGGGAGCCCAGCACTGAAGTTAACTTGAAGATTAATTTGCTTCCTGCAGTCAGTGAGAAGCAGTTATTCAGGGTATAAATTCTGTCCACTAATATTACCATGTGCAAAATTACAGAAATATGAAACTCAGAAAGGGAGAGCTGTTTCTTTTCTTTCCCAAGGAGGATACAGACGCTAGCTCAGAGCATCCAGAATGGGGAGGGAAAAAGGAGCCTAAGGAGCACAAACGATCGTGACAACATGATGCCCTTCAGCTTCAACTCTGGCAATCGCTGGGAGAAGATGCCTTTGGCATCTCTCACCATCCTGGAAGTCAGGCATGGAAATGCAAATGAAAGTAGGCGAGGATGGCATTTGTCTTTCTCTCACCTGCTGATGGCCAGCCGGTTAGCATAGGATAGAGCTGAGCAAGGGGAGGAGGGAAAGTGAGCATGGAAATGAAATTCCTCCTCTTGCTCTCTGGGCTCCTCCAGGTTTATTATCGAAAGCCTGCCTGCACAGCTCCTTTCCCCAGTCGGAGGAAAGCCTGCGGCATCGCATGAGGTGCAGTTGAAGGAGCACTGCAGAGCTCCAGGTTTATTTTTAAAGCTCCTGCTTTTCCTGGGATTCCCCTGCTGACTTCCCATTGCCTCGGATAAGAGGACGTGATACTCTGGACAAATTTCTTCCTTTAAGGGAGAGACCTTGCAAGCAGCATCAAGGTGTCAGCCAGCCCCGAGTTTATTGTTTTTCCAAAATAAGGGAAGAGAGACATGCTCTGGAGATCCGTTTACAAGTCGGACTATCTCCCGTTATATAATGACACAAGTCTGGCTGCCAGCAAATTGTTGCTCCGAGCAGGGAAAGACAATTAGCTCGCCTCTCAGGGCGGCGAGCGTGCACAATGCCGGCTTTGTGCCACCCTGCCACCGGCCCCGGCATGTGCGGGATAGCCTGGCTCACCCATCATCTTCAGAGGTGGCAGAGGGAAGGGGGAAAGGAAAAAACCCCGTGCCCAGAGAGGCAGCGCCCGCAGCTCGCTGTCTGCGCCCGCGCCAGGGCGGGGATCCTGCCAGGGCTGGGGGCACCGGGGATGGAGCGCGTCTGCGAGCGCTTTCCTGTTCCGGCGCTGAAGGGATGGCGGTAAATCGGTCGTCGCGCCACAGGGCAGAGACAGCTCTGACCCCTCTGCTGAAAATGGGATGAGAAGCTTCGGTGTTTGGCTTCCTGCGCTTCCTGGTGCGCTGATGGATTTAGGCTTTCGCTGAAACTCCTGGCGCTGCCTGCGGAGTCAGTGGAAAAAATGTGACATCTAGAGATGGGAAATACCTAACCGGCTCAAAAATGTGCTCACTTGAAAGGGAGAGGCGGTTTCCAGGTGAACTTGCATTCCTGCCCTCAGTGGACGCGGATGGAAGCAGGGCTTTGGAAAATTCAGACTCTGGTCTGTGTCAAGGCAGCCGGCAATTAGCCATAGCTGTGTCCCGCTCAGACACGCCCCTGGGCCAAAACTGGCTTCCAGAACTGCATACCTGGCCAGGGAGGAAGGACCTGCCCCTGCCGTCCCCTTGGCACAGTGAGGCAGGGACATGCCATGGAGCTGCACATGAAGAACATCTCTCAGCTCTCCTACATGCAACAGCAACCCTGGTTTCAGCAGGCAGTGACGCATGGAGAGGAAAGATGGTCTGAAATAAGATACCCGATGTCGTCAACAGCCACAGATTAATTCAGTGAAATCGCTCGTTGCTGCAAGGAGTAAGTGAAAGAAAAACACCGGGAAGAGAACGCTGCCTGTGTGACAAATAAGGGTACACAGAGCTGTGTTTCGCAGGGGAAGTGTTGATAAACAACACTAAACCCTCATGCTTCGGAGGAGCTAAGTGATGATAACTTGGGGGGCAGAGGAGACTTCTGCTAGCAGCTTGTTAGTCTCTGAACACATTTACCTCATCCTCTACAGTGTTTAATTAAATACAGCACTGCTCTGAACCATTCAGGCGGTTTCTGCTTGCCTAGAAGAAGGTGCTTTGCAGAATTTTTTCTGTCAAGAGCATGACAAGAATCCTTATGCTAGTACCACTGGTTGGAAATATTATGTGTAAATCTGCACTGCAGATAAACAAGTGCATGCTCTGCTTGCAGAGCTCCCTCACGTTCATGTTGATGAAGCACACCTGCTCTGCATGCCCATCACACAATTTCCTGGGTGTCCAAACCACCCTGTGAATGTCAGTAAAGCCCCAGTGGCAACTACATACATGCCTAAGACACAATGCTACTCTCAGTCCAGCCCAGTAAAAACAGTTCCTTCTGGAAGTGAGTCATATTTCTTCATCTTTCGAACCACTTCAAGCAATTTGTCTTGCAGACTTTCTGACTACATTTACATAAAATGCATCCTTCCTTTCTTTCTATTCTTGGTTGCATGCATGGGGTTATTTTAGATGGTGTGCTCAGAGGTCACTGTGACACACACACAGAGGGGAGAGCACGCTATGCTTTTGGTAGGTACTCTGTAATGTTTATGCAGGTGGCAGGCTCTTGGTTTCCCTGGGCACTCACCATGGATTTACATGCCAGCATAGTGACAGAAAAGGATAAGTTGCTGGTCACTGCCAGAAACGCCACAGTTTTGTCTACAAAGTGCAGCTTGTAGACATGAATAACCTCACAAGACCCCTGGAAGAGAAGCTGGGAGTATGGGTTGCTGGCAAAACTGGGGAGGTGTAAGGGAGGATGGGATCATGGAAAGCTTCCAGGAATGGCTTGTGCATGGTTAGGAACTGTTCCTGCCTGGAATTTGAGTGCAGGCTATTTTTTATATTCTTAAAGCTCTGCCAATGCCAATGCTTGAAGCATTAGACCTAGGACTCAAACCCTGAGCAAGTTGGAGGCTTTCATTCACATCTGCAAGATGCAGCAAGACCCTTTGGAGTCTGAAGGCAAATGAGGCTGGACAATAAAATAGCCCAAGTCCTTTGCAAGTTCCATTTTACGGTTTAGCATCCTTCCCAACTCAGCCAGGTATCTTCAGGCTGGAACAGGAATGACTGGGAGGTAAATGAGAGAGGTTCCTGAGCTTGTGAGTGGCCTAGGAGCAGGGATGGGTCAAGCTTTGCTATATCTTCCTGTACAAGAGCAGGCAGCATTACATGAAGTTAGTAGGATATGGGCTGAAAAACAAACAGGAGGTGGCTCTTCATGCAACAGGCAGAAGATCTGTGAATCTTCTTACCAAAGGATGTTGTGGATATGAGAAGCTTGCATGGATTCAAGGAGAGTTCACTCAAGAGAAATCCTCTGAGAATTACTAAATACATAGAAACTCTATCTGGCTCAGGAAGTTCCTGAGCTGAAAATAGTTGGAGTCTGGGAGAACACTGAGGGGAAGTATTGTATATGCTTGCCCTTGTTCTTACTCTCCCTAGGCTTCTACTTACGGGCTCTGTTGGGGTCTGGATGTTAGGTTAGACAGTCTTTAGTCTGGCCCAGCTGAGCTGTTTTTATGTCCTTATGTAACTTCATATACAGAAAAGATGGGTTCTTGCATGGTTCCTTCCCAAAGCTCACCACCCTCAAGCACCCTCACTCCCTGTTCACCACAGCCCAAGCACCGTGCATACCTTTTTCCAGGCTGCATTTGACTGAGCAGCTGAAGATCCTGACTGCTGGCAGACAGATTTTTTTAACAGCTTAAGGCTTGTATGCCTGAAATACGCTAGCTCTTGGGGTTTGATGCTATGACGTGTTTGGCAATAATATGAATGTCAGTCACCGCTACCTCCCTCACCTCCTTGATGCCCTCTTTGTTCCCATCTTAGCAAAGAGTGTCAAAACTATTCTGAACCCAACTGTTTGTTTGCAGTGAATTCTAATTCTGCTCTGGTCAACACTTGGTACCAGGCTTGGCTATGGAAATTGAGTCCTTATTGACATCTGTGTTAAAAATTGCTGAAAATGCCAAGACGTGTAAATCTGCACATATCTCAGATGAACTGCTTGGGGACTTTATTCATCCTACTTGGGATATGTTGTAAAGGCTTTATTTGTAGCGATAACATTCAGAGCCTTTCTCACCCCTCTCTTCCCTGAAAAACAGTATTTGAAAGATGAGTCTTTGAATAACAACCAAGTGGCCTTGTTAGCCTTCCCTTCACCTCTTCTCAGCTGCTCTCCTGTCCTGGGTCTCTCACTATGGCTTTGAGAAACTGCTGTTATTAAAAGCAAGAAGAACGGCAGTGACCTCTGAAGGGCAATTAGGAAAAAATGGTCTGGAAAAAAAAGAAAAAAACATGGGAAAATACCTGTAGCTCACTGACCCTCTTCTCTCTCCCAGACAATTAGAGGGAGAAGCATGCCTGGTTACTGCAAGAACTGTTTTCTGAGAGGAATACATGAAGATTTTTGGGATTTCATAGCAAGCCATCTGTTGTGGAAACAAAAACCCTAGCTCTCTTGCAGTTCAAAACTTGCTGAGGCCAATGATGTCCCAAGTGTCAGCATGTTTGCAGCACTGCAGGGATTACTTGATGCAGAGTTATGGTCCTAACTTTGCCATCCTTTTTGTCACACCAGCTGTGGATCCCCACTGAGGAAGTTTCAAAATTAGCCAAGCACCACTCAGAGATCTCCAAAAGTGGACTACTGTTGCAATGGGTACAAGTGGGATTCTTGCCTCAGGTGACATTCATATCATTGATACTCCTATTACTTTTTGCTGCTGCACAAATAATGGCAGAAGCTATTCTTAGTAGCTTGAACCCTAATGTTTAAGAAAAGAAAAAAAGACAAAAACCCACCCATTTTTGAGCCATTTCCACAACAATAACTTGTGGCAGGGAGGAAAGAGAGTAGGCCAAAATATGTAGCCCTCTTCACCAAATAAGGACCCTTGTAAGGGCAGGCGCCAAGAGCTGCAAGGCTTAGGAAGGACAGGGAGGGCTTTGGAGTGGAAGAGTGAATCAGCATGGCCATCAGGTCACACCCACATGAATAATACCTCTCACTTCCCTTGAATTGTGCATTGTAATAAAGACCTAGCTGCCTTTTTTGGCATTCCAGCGTCTGCCTGAGAAGAGTCAGATGTGAAATTAGGTTTCCTGTACCTTATTAGATTAATTTAGTTTAAACCAAAAATGAGGGCACATGTACTGTCAGGAGTCAAGAGGCCTCAAATGACATATGTCTCCCTTTTAATACTATTCTTTTTTTGGTGTGTGTGCTTCAGGAATCTAAACATTGATTAAAATGTCTTTTTTAAAAAATTTCTCCCAAGTTTTAGAAGTTTACCGCTTCTAGGAGCCTCACCTGTGCATGTGCCATGTGCAAGCATCTGCTTGGTGATCATGTTGCCAGCTGTTCAGTTTCTTGGAGGCACTTCCATACCAACAGGGAAATATTAACTCCTTCTTTTGTTGTCCTTGAAGTTCTCAGTCTTAACAGCTTGCCCATAACACATCAGCTCACCTGCCTTCCTTCGGAGCATCTGAAGGACAATCCCTGGCTTGTGTTATTCTTCCAGTGTGCCTCATGGCAGGAAAGATGCAGAGTCTGTATCTTAACTACTACTGGATATTACAGCAGGGATAGGACTGCACTTCCATTAGAGAATCACAAAATCCTCATGCTGAAATGTGATGTTTTCCTTCAGAGGCCCATAACAGGTTTCCCTTTTCACAGAGGGAACATCGACGGGAATTTCCCTGGTCACTGTGAGTACACCATCTTTATCTGAAAGTAACTCAAGATAAATTTTTCCATGGAAAACATTTCCCTGTGACCTAGTGAAGGCTGTTAAGTGTCTCAGACAGTCCTGGCTGAACTTTCTTACACTTTCAGGCTCTGTGCTGCTAAAAGAAGCATTTGCAGTTTTGCCACAAGATTAGTTCTGTCCCCTTAGTGTTAAAGACATGTGACTGGCAGGAGACTGCTGTGCCCAGTTAAAAATGAATATATATTACTGGTTACTTCACTCAGAGAACACCAGCTTTTCGGACAAGATACAATGAGAAAAAGATGGAAGAAAAGTTGTATAGATATTAGTGTTGCTGTGTGCAGAGTAAACAGACCATGTCAAAATCTTCAGGTCCAGATACCTTATTGCTCTCCCATTTACAAGCAAACAGTTTTTTAAAAAAATTTAGTCAAAATTAGTGCCAACTCTGAGTCATGGAAAAAAGCCTCTGGCATGAGGCCTTTCTGGAGTTTCCATGCCTCTAAAGATCTAAGATAGTCTAATGGTACCCTCAAATAGCAGAAGGAGTCATAAGGCATGCCACCCATTTTTCTGCCATCTTCTTTTTCACCTGTAAATCCATGCCACATCCAGCAACTCCGTGATATGTTTGGGAGTGGACAGAAGGCTCTTTTAATGAAATCTTATAAATAAATCTTAAGGCTTGTTTATTCCACCCACTATGTATTTTCGGAGGTGGCACTGGCTAACTCACTGGGTTTGCGGCACATATTTTTCTGCATTGGTTCTCTGGTTGCAGTCATAAAAACTGACATTAAGCCACACCTTTTATAACCACTGCCACTTGTCACCCAGTCCCACCTACTCAAGCAAATGGCAGAACACCAACTGCAGGTGCATCCCAAGTTTCTCTTGGGGCCATGCCATATGGTTATGCACTGACATTATCTCCTGAGATGGAGCAAACTCAAACCTAATTTTAAATAAAGTGTGATTTCACCTTGTTAAGAAATGCACCTTCCCCAACAGTGCCATGTTGTATCAATGTACTGTTTCACCCAGTGGTAATGACAGATGGAAAGTGGTAGCTGGTGTGCTGCTTGTGGCTTTTGCTGGCCATAGTTTTCTCCCATGGTTTCCTTGCCTCTGGCCAATATGTTTCTGCGGTCACCCACAGGCTCAGCTGCTAAGCCCACAGGGGCAAGGGCCCTCCACATCTGGAAGCCTTGACCAGACCAAGCTCTGGGGCCACAGCAGGAGCCACCACACTCTTTGCCACCACCTCCTCCTCCCAGCCAGCTGGAAGGAGATGAGAATTTCCATCTCTCTTGTCCTTCTTCCTTCTTAAAGTGGAATTTCAAGGAACTGTGTCAAGTCAACAGTCTGGGACAAAGACAAAAAAAAACCAACCGAAAAAGCAAAACAACAAAAAAAGCACATCCAGGAACACCCTGGAATTTCCTAGTGATTGCTGATAGCAGATGAAAGCCGCTGAAGAACAGCATCGATGATTACAATGATTAATGTTTCTTTCCATGTGAATACTACCGAAAGAGGACAGATTGTGTGCCTTGAGAGAGCAACATTCCTTTGTCTTGCTCATCTGCCCCTTGTGAAGACCTTTATCTGTTTTTCAAATCCAAAAATGGCTCATAAGAAAATAAGTCCTCCCAGCCTCATAGGTTGTGTCATTATTCTAAGCCTGTCCTCTGAAGGTTGGTCAAAATTAAACCAACAATACTTCTGGTCCTTCCCCTCCCATTTATTCCTCTCACTGCTAAGGGGACCCCATTTTAATTATTATTTAGGAAAAGACAGCTGCTTCCTGTTTGTATCATTAATTTATTTTGTTTCCTGAAGGGAAGCTTCGGTGAAAAGAATCTTTGGATAGCTGGAACGTCTTACAAAATATCACTGGCTGCATGGGCCAAGGTTAAATACAATAGCTAGGTTTATTTTTAAATGATTATTATTTTTCTAAATCCATGCCAAAACAGAGACTAAAATTCTAGCACACATAACTAAGCTTTTACAGTAAATTCTGCCTTTCCTACAAAACTCCCCAGAAGGGAGACAGACATTCTTAGTTACAACAAAAGCTAAAATACCAATTTCCCTCCAACTATTATGAAAACCAAGGCCGGAGGGAGATGAGGTGCGGTTCCCTTTCTCCAGTTTCTCAAAACCTCATGCTCTGGTGAATTTGATATGCTGAAATCATTCCTGGCCATTATGACAGCCTTCCACAATGAGATGAGTGGCTCAGTGTGCAGTGAATGTTATTTATGCCAATTTTAACAAGGTTTTCATCACTGTCTCCTATAACATCCTTACAGACAAACTGGTGGAATATGGATAAAATAAATGGATAGTGAGGTGGCTTGAAATCTGGCTGAAGTGTTGGGATCAAACGGCTGTTTTCAGTGGCATGTAGCCCACCTGTAGGCCAGTCACAAGTGGTGCACCCCAGGGGCTGATACTGAGGCTGGCACTGTTTAACTTTCTCATTAATGACCTGGATGATGGGTCTGAGGACACCCTTGGCAAGTTACAGAAACAGCACATGGTTGTGGTGCCATTCAGAGGGACTTCGGGGGGCTGGAGGTATGGGTCAACAGGAATCTCACAACATTTAAAGGGGAATGTGATGTCCTGAACATGGAGAAGGATAACCTCAGACAGAAGTATGGACTGGGAGACTATGAGCCAGCTGGAAAACAGCTCTGCAGAAAAAGACCTTAATGTCCTGGTGCACAACAAGCTGACCATCAACCAGCAACATGGCCTCACGGCAAAGATGCCAAAAACATCCTGGGCTTCATTATGGAGAACATTGCCAGCAGGTCCAGGGAGGCAATCCAGCCCTAGAGAGCTGTGTCCAGTTCTGGGTGTCCCAGTACAAAACATGGATGTGCTGGAACAAACCCATCAAAGAGCCCTAAAGATGATTAGGGGGTTGCAAATCTATCATGTAGGGAGGGACTGGGAGAACTGTGACTGCTGAGCCCAGAGGAGAGAAAGCTCAGGGGGATCTTATCACTGTGTATAAATATCTGATGGGGGAGGAAAGATGGAAACAGACTCTTCCAGCGATGCCCAGTGGCAGGATAAGAGGCCATGGGCACAAGCTCTTCTAGACTGACAGTGAGACACGAGTCATGCCACCAGTGCCATCCTTGACTGCATGAGGAGCTGTGAGCTCCACTTTGTGCCAAGTCAGGTCTGTTACAGCATTCTTGGAGGCTGTTAACACTGTCCATTTCTATGCCCTCCATCCAGCCCCCATGCACCATCTCACTGTTTTGGCCTCATCCCTTCTATTTGTTTTAGCTGAGAGGCGCCCACTGGCCCCGGAAGCCTCTCTGCTGTCCAGTCTTCCTGCTGGGAGGAATTATTTGGCACCAGCACTATAGATCTTTTCACAAGACCAAAGATTATGAGAGGTTTTATTTAATGCACATGAAGTAACCCCTTGCCCCTCACCCTGTTTTTTCTGGTTTCTTTCTTACGTTTGGTTCTCTCCTTCAGTAGGAGCTTTCACATGCCAAGTTCTTTGATGGAAACAACTACTTGAGAAGGAAAAATTGTATGAGCTCTTTCTTCTACTCTTTCTATACTGAGTATAGCCTAAAATTGAATAACGAGCATTTATTTTCATAGAAGAGTATTTAACACTGCAAATTCAGCCATGAGAGGCAGAATATGATAAGATATACTCCAAAGAATGGTGTTGAAAACACTTAATAACAAAGTGGACAAGGTTTTATATATAGGGAAAGCTACACTTTATTCCTTGTGCATCAAGTGACTAAAATAACTGATGATTTACTGCACCCTTCCCTGGCTAAATAACTTCATCTTGAAGTGAACACTTAGTTTGGCAAAGTTGAAAGCTACCGAAAAGCAACCTTTTAGGAAAAGTACCAGATAACTTTTGGTGTAAGCTAAGATTGCTGACAACAAGCCAGTGCAGGATTTCCAGCAGAAGAAGGTGATTGCAGCACATGGGCTTGCGTAGAGGAAGAAAGGTGGAATGAGCAATGTGCTGGAGAAGGCACATCCTCCTACACCACAGAAACGTGGCACCCTTGGGCTGTGCATGATGAGCAGCATGAATGAATGAGTGCCGCAACCGCACGCAGACTTAACTTCTGCCACATCCCAGGATTTCTTCCCCCAGGAAAGAAATAATATTACAATGTGCATTAACGAGCACTCCGCACAGGCCAGAACCGATGTTTACAATTGTGACTGAATGTGAGGTTCGTCCCCCCAGGACTAACTGCAACCAGTTGCGGTGGCTCCCAGTGTTGTCTGGAAACCGGTTAACACATACAGTGCTGCTACAGCATTTCCCAACTGCGCCCATGTCCAAGGCTGGGCTCCCACTGCACTGCCGCAGCTGGCTGAGGCACAGCCCTGGAATTATAAAAGACTTGAGCTTTATTTTTTCTCCAGGAGATGGGCGGGAGACTTTTGATGGTACTATTTCCTGCTGGATGGACAGAATTCAGAAGAAAAATAAAACTTTAACCTCTTCACTCAACTATAGTGAGAAGACAATCTCACCATTGGGCAAGGTTTATTCTGCTGGGAAGCTCAGGCTATTCCCTTGCTGGGCATAACACAAGGTCAACAGCAGCAGTCTCCAGGAGTATTAATCTTTCACCCCTCAGACTGTGCCACGGGTAATTAATCACTTGATTGCATAACTTCTTGTAAGACAGGAAAAATAAGCTGCCTTTGCCAGCTTTTTGGACAAGCTATTTCACATACATTTGAACTTTCTTCCAGTACTTGTTAGGTTTTGATTGCAATGAATGAATTCCATCCAAAGCCTTTCCCAGCCGCAGAAGAGCCAGACAGCATGGAAGCGCACAATGTCCCAGTGCAACACTGGGGAGTGGGTCATTGTGCTGTTTTGAGGGGATCTCTCTGGCCTCCCAAAGGGTGGGGAAAGGTACAGCATCCAGCAGAGCAGCTCAGCCCAGGGGGAATAGCACAGCACCACGTTACCCTGCATTTTACAGCTGTATGCAATTGAAAGCAGGATCTGGCCGAGTTGCTGCCGACCCCAGAGAACTGCAACTTACTTAAGAGCAAGGAAATCATGGAGTTTAATCCTAGAAAGTGAAGTTGTGTTTTGCTACGATCACCTGGGACAAACCACCATGATAGCTGCAGGAGATCTTCAGGCCCTGGCAATCGTGTAAGGCTGTGAGGGGTGTTCACCCAAGTGCATTGCTGGAGTGGTCAAATATCAGCTAATCCCGTCTCCCAAGCATGCTGCTGGACTCTGTCTTCCTTTCTACAGCTTTATTAAATGGCTGTGAGAAACCAAGGTTTTCTTTAAAAACATTTTATATGAGGTGGTAATGAAATGATTACCAAGTGATCCAAGGCCATCTCGTGCCTCATGCTCACAAGGACCAGCCCCATAAACCAGCCTGCTCCTAACCCTGAGCTTCTAATACTGGGTGAAGGTGAAGGCATTCCTGACTGCCTCAATACTGGCACACCCTTCAGCAGCTCTGAGCATTTCACCATCTCCCAAAGCGGGTTGTGGCCATCCTTTGGCTCTTTGGATCGTCCCTGTTAAATATTTGGTGAAGCTTCCCACTTACCATCTGAGTGGCTGAGAACATTTCCTTCCTGTACTGCCTTGACTTAATGGTGATACATGGTGACATGGAAGCAGCCATCAGTTCAACGTTCTCCTGAATCCTAAAGTGGAGGGTTCTTGGTCACACACTGAAAAAATATTTAGTGGCCACAAGAACCAGAACTAGATGAGACTAATGGATGCAAGCACTATTCCTTAACAGGTACTGGAAAAGCATTCAGGAAGCTTGGTTTGAAAGTGCTCCTGTAAAGATCACTTTGTCTTTTAGCTCCAGGCAGCCCTTTGGCAAAATCTGAGAAAATTCCCCTGTATTAAGTGTTTTGAGATCCTTGCAGGAAAGATGTTAATAAAGTGTGTGCCTTAGATATGGCTGTACAAGGCTACTTCCTGCTCCAAGTGCTACAGGTGACACACAGGGAACTGGCACAGTAAAATGTAGTTTTCTCAAGCCACAGTGACTGAGAACAAGAGGGTAGAGCAGAAATCCCATGCACATGCAGTCACACTGCAGATGTTACCATAGAGGGTCACGCTTGCAGCTCATCTGCTTAACCTAAAGCTCCCCAGACATCTCTGGAAGAAAGGAGGCAGAGAGCAGCTCCTCACTTGATCAGGGTGCCAGAGAGCACCAAGAAACATCCTACAGCTTTTTAGCTGGTTGCTCTTCATGGAAAAAAACCCCATCTATTGAGCAAGCTGTGATGAGAGTTCTGATATATTCCCGGCCACGCACAGTAACTTTTGCTCCTCACTGTGCAATGTGTGGCCACCAGTGGGTCACGCTCCATCTGGCCACACTTAAAGGGTTATCAAGAATAGGTCACCCACATGAATTTCCTCCAACTCTGATGCTGCACCAATGTAATGACATGACGCTGCTGAAATACAGACAAAACCAAGGCCAGGCGCAGCTATTCCCCAGGTACCTTTCACATGAATAAACAAGATAAAGTCTGGGAAGAAAAGCACAGGAAATGGTTCTATTTACAGCATGATCACACATCTTCCAAAAGCAACTGAGCCAGCTGGACAACTTACTATCTTGAACCACTCTCCTGCTGCAGGATGCTGCCCCTTCAGATTGGTTGGCAAGGAACTGAAAGTAGCTCAGAAAGCAACCGCCCAGGCAGTTCAGACATCAAAAAGGATAATAACTTTCAACAGGCAATGGTGAGATGTAGGTGAGGACAGAATAGAGGGGCTGATGCCTTCAGCCAAATGGTGAGTAACACAGCAGGCAACTAGATGATTTTGAGACAGCAGCAAAAGAACCAGTAGGAACCAGTTCACCCAAATATCTCAAGGCTCGTGGACCATGGAGCATTTCAGTTTCCAACTGTGGAAACCTTGCTGCCAGCTCAGTTTCCTGGAAGTAGAATCTTCTTTAACCAAAGTTTAGCTACTCCCATGACAGGCACTGCAGAACCAGCTTAGGCCAGAACTTAGCAGGTTCAAAGTAACTGCAAAATTCCTCAAGAAATAGTATCTCATATTCATTTGATAAGAGCAAGAAAGCCTTAACCATCGTCTTCCTCACTTTCTCCACTACTAATAGAGGAGAAGAAAAGAGGAACAGCATGCTCTGATCCCTTGGGGGGGGGATCACCTTATCATGACCAGCTACAGAGGCTTTGGGATAATATGCCATGGATGGGTATAAATCAGCTAATTTACATTAAAAGTAATGGATCATCTAAGATGAGCAAGCCAAGGATTTTGTTTTCTTAAGCAAAATTCAAATATACAGGTGAAGGTGAGGTCACTGGTCACTGCTGAGTGGCATCCTTACTTTGAGTTTCGACCAGTGGTGGACAAAGTTGGTTTTCAGCAAAGTGTCCACCAACCCCAGGCCCCTCTGCCTCTTCTCCAAGAGGCTGAATATCAGAGTCCCGTGATCTGGGTTTGAAGTACTTGCTATTATCAGGAGCAACTATTTCTTTCCTCACTGATTGCAAATCAAACATTCCATTTTGATAAAATAAAGGTTAAATCACCCCGGATTTTGCACACCTGTGCAACACTGTTTGGATGTGTGAGTGTAGGCAGGAATTACTGAGGGCAGCAAGGAAAGCTTCAGGTTGTATAATATCTGGAGTCTGTGTGTTAACATGAGACTGCTGCTGCCCCTTGTATTTCAAATTTTCTTGAGCAACTTTGTAAAGTATTGGTGGGGTAGAGGAAGATTTTGCTTTTCTCATTTACAGGACAGCTCAGCCAATTGAATCAGTGGCTTTGGTGGGACACTTGCTGCCCATAGCAGTGTCCCAGAAACAAAAATATCTGTGGCATCCATTTTGGATGAGAGACCTGTGAGCATAATGCCTGTAGCTAAAGCAGATGATGCAGGGCTGACTTTAGTGATTTTATTTTATTTATTTATTTATTTATTTTTCTCTCACCTCTCCCCTCCAAGACGGTTGTAAATAAATTCCAAACTCCTTGCCAAAAATGCTAAGGCACATGAGGAACAGGGAGGTGATTAAGGACAGCCAGCACAGCTTCTCCAAGGGGAAGCCCTGCCTGACCAACATAGTGACCTTCTATGATGGAGTGCAATGGGCAAGGGAAGGGATACAGGTGTCATTTATCTGGACTTCTCTCAAGCCTTTGACACAGTCCCCCACAACACCCTTCTCTTTAAACTGGAGAGAGATAGATTTGGTGAGTGGACTGTTAGATGGATAAGAAGATGATTGTATAGTCACATCAGTGGCTCAGAGTCCCAATGGACATAGTGGCAGGTAATGTCCCTCAGGG
>VYXD01011463.1:58751-81799 GCA_013397195.1 Hylia prasina | reverse complement strand
TTTTTTTTTTTTTTCTCACAGAGGATAGATGCATAATGGAAGCAAAATATAACATAAACTCTCATACTACAGGGTATACAATCATTACTGTTGACAGGTTTATATAGCAAAATTAGTATGTAATTGCTCAAAGGGAATTCTTGTGTCTTCCTCTGAGGAACTTTTGGAGGAAGAATCTGGATTAAAAGCATTGCTAATTGTATCCAGTGCAACTTTTCCTATATCTTAGCAAATCTTTTCCATTTCTGACTCATATGATATGGAAAAAAATTCATATCTTCTGCAAGTTACATAAATTTCAATAAGAACAGAAGTTTAATTTCTGTGAATGGGATTTCTGGGAAAAGCAGTGAGATACAAACAAAATCAGTGCATGAGCAGTTTTGCAGGGCCATACTACCTGCAGGTATCTAATGGAAGTGCAGTTGCGCATAGTCAGTGAACATGTCCCATTAAATCATTGCCTTAATTGTAGGGCCCCCTGAGACTTCTTTACAGGGTCCCCTGAGACTCCTTCCACTGAGGTTCATTTGTCTTTGTAGCATATGTTAAAATTCCTTTTTCTTTTTTTTCCTCTTTCTTTCTTTCTTTCTTTCTTTCTTTCTTTCTTTCTTTCTTTCTTTCTTTCTTTCTTTCTTTCTTTCTTTCTTTCTTTCTTTCTTTCTTTCTTTCTTTCTTTCTTTCTTTCTTTCTTTCTTTCTTTCTTTCTTTCTTTCTTTCTTTCTTTCTTTCTTTCTTTCTTTCTTTCTTTCTTTCTTTCTTTCTTTCTTTCTTTCTTTCTTTCTTTCTTTCTTTCTTTCTTTCTTTCTTTCTTTCTTTCTTTCTTTCTTTCTTTCTTTCTTTCTTTCTTTCTTTCTTTCTTTCTTTCTTTCTTTCTTTCTTTCTTTCTTTCTTTCTTTCTTTCTTTCTTTCTTTCTTTCTTTCTTTCTTTCTTTCTTTCTTTCTTTCTTTCTTTCTTTCTTTCTTTCTTTCTTTCTTTCTTTCTTTCTTTCTTTCTTTCTTTCTTTCTTTCTTTCTTTCTTTCTTTCTTTCTTTCTTTCTTTCTTTCTTTCTTTCTTTCTTTCTTTCTTTCTTTCTTTCTTTCTTTCTTTCTTTCTTTCTTTCTTTCTTTCTTTCTTTCTTTCTTTCTTTCTTTCTTTCTTTCTTTCTTTCTTTCTCTCTCTTTCCATTTTCCTTGAAAATCTAGAATTAAAGACCATAAATCCCAGCATGAAAGTTAACATTTAAGGAACTGAGTCAGAGGCAAACACATCTCTAGGCTCATAGGGCACCCAGTTTCCCTGGGGGTGTCCAGTAGGTGCTGTTAAGTGACCCTCTGCTGCCTGGGTTTTTAGGTGCCTCGGGTGATACACATTCACAGTGAAGATGAAGGGAACTACTGTCTGATTAGCCGGTGCATTTCCTATGTTTCAAGGAAAGAAAATAGGCTGTTGAGACCTCAGCTGGTGTCTTGGACAAGAAATCCTGAATTCTGTGGCTGTGCAATCTAATAGAGTGAAATGTCTGAAGAAGAAAGGAATAATTATTCTTCAGGATGGTAGGAACATATGATAGAATTCCCCATCCTCTGATAAACATATCTACAAGCAAGAGATCAAACAGAAATACTTTTGGTTCATAAGCAGCTAATCTGCAAAGAAATCTCTCCCCTGTTCCTCCCATCACCTTCACAACTTTATTTTCATTTCTATCTAGATTTGTTTGCTTGTTAGTCTGTGGCCTCCCCTTAAGGATGTAACTGCAGATGGATAAATTATTTTATTTTATTAAATATTATTCTTGGCTTTTTGGAGATTTTTTTGTTTTGCTTTAATGATTATTCCTTCTGGTGTTATTTCAGTTTTCAATTACAACTTGTGTGTGTATGTGTCTGGTACACTACCATTTTGTAAATGGATGTATGCACTTATTGTTAATTGATTCCCCAAATAAAACCAAATGCTTGCATTGAAATAATGTATTATATTTCTTGCATGCCACTGAGCTGGATGCCTTCCAGTTTGGCATCTACTGCTGCTCTAGAGATGGACATTTTTCTCTCCCTCCCATTACCCCTGGAGTGAAGAGAGATGATGTTATGCCAATTTTCTCTGCAGACCTAATATTGCTGGTTGATGTTTCTGGAAAAAGGTGGCCAAAGTTGCACCTCTAACTGTGTATTTAGGCATGTAGACAGACAGTTGCTTTTAAAAATACCCCAACAAAACACTGAACTCTCAGCAACCCACATAGGCTTCAGTGAGGGTTTTCTTCCCTGAATTCAGGCCATTACGAAGGGTATTTTTCAAAACCAGCCCTTGTTGGCCTATATCCACTCCTACCAAAACCACTGTCTGCTTGAGAGTTATAGCAGAAATGAGAATTAATCCACAACTGGTCCTTGAGACAGTTTTTGCAATCCAACTTTTTTTTTCAGGCTTTAGCTAGAAAACACAACTGAAGTCCCTGATGGTGGGACCATGTACTTCAGCAGGTTTCAGCAGGTCATCTAGTCCTTTTTTATGCCAAAAAAAAAGACAATCACCTTTCAACTGTGATTCATCCTGCATATTACAAACATCTATCTTAGGAATAGATGAATCATTTCCTGGAGGTGCTTCTCTTTCTCTGCCTTCTCTCCATTCAGGAAACCTAGAAGAAAGCTTAAGAGAGACTATAAATTGTAGATAGCTAAAAGGAGGGAGATGAATCCCACTGTGCACCAAAAAATCAATGACTGTTGATTCATTGAATTCTAACTTTCAAATACTGTCAGCATTTGTTTTGACATTTTGGAATTTTATATTGCTAACTACTTCCTGCCATTTTTTACAAACCTCCCCCTCCCCCCAAAAATATGAAACTGCCTCATTGAGCTGGTAGGGAAATCTGTGATGGGAATTAGTTGGACAATCACAGGCAACTTAATGTTGTTTTAGACAGTGAGGGGTTTCATATTTGGTCTTCTGCTGCCAGAATGAGTAAAGTTTTCCATAAGACATAGAAGCACTTGTACCTGTTAGCAAGAGTCCAGAGGAGGCCACAGAGATGCTCCCAGGGCTGGAGCCCCTCTGCTCTGGAGCCAGGCTGGGAGAGCTGGGGCTGTTCACCTGCACAGGAGAGGGCTCTGGGGAGACCTCAGAGCCCCTGCCAGGGCCCAAAGGGGCTCCAGGAGAGCTGGAGAGGGACTTGGGACAAGGCATGGAAGGACAGGACACAGAGAATGGCTTCCTGCTGCCAGAGAGCAGGGACAGATGGGATATTGGGAAGGAACTCCTGGCTGTGAGGGTGGTGAGGCCCTGGCACAGGTTGTCCAGAGAAGCTGTGGCTGCCCCTGGATCCCTGGAAGTGTTTAGGGCCAGGCTGGACAGGGCTTGCAGCAGCCTGGGATAGTGGAAGATGTCCCTTCGCATGGCAGGGGCTGGAATGGGATGATTGTTAAGGTCCTTTCTAGCCAAATATATAAGGGAGGATTCCTCTCTGCTGGTCCTGAGAGGATAACTTAAGTGCAAGCCTACATCTGGATCAAGCTTGTGGTAAAATACCTTCAAAGAAAAGGAAGCAAAAGCTGGGGAGGAAATAGATGAAACCATCCAAGGCATAAGTGTCTGGAGCTCACCTGGGCTGAGAGACTTGAGCTAGCTCCCACTGTGGGGTACACCTCACCATGAAGGGCCAACAGCTGAGGTCCTGGAGCACAGCGGAGCCATGGCCTGGGCTGAGCAGCCTGCTAATTACACTGGCCTTTCAGCAGGATTAATTATCACTGAGCTGAAAAAACACAAATGCTTTTGGTTGCCGTACTGGCTTGTTTGGGACCTCTGTTATACATTGCAGTCAAGGCCACAGGCATGAAGGAAAATGTTTTGATGGTGATTGTATAATAATGTGTGTTGATGTCAATGGCTAAAGAACTGGAGAGGAGTATGAAAAGCACAAGTAGCAGCTTGCTGAAAATAAACTGCTCATCTCTGTGAAATCCTTCCTGGTTTAGCAGCAGTGCTTTTAACCTGTAGAGTATAATAATGTCCTCAAGGAAGCTGAGAACCCCCAGAATGATTTAAAAGCTCTTAATCCTTCATATCAAAGTACAGCACAACATCAAAAGATTACTGAGTCTTAATATAAAGGGCTACACATTATTACCTGGTTATCTACTGACAAAGTTGAAACCAACATCTTGTTGTCTTCTGGCTGAGCCACGGTAATGTTTTAGAACGGGGGACACATAAACAATAAAAAACACAGGATCGTACAAGGAATTGACAAAGGAGGTAATTTATCTTACTCCAGTATTGATCATTCCTCAGCCACAAAATGCAATACAGAAATGTCAAGCATTCTGGTGTTGCTCAGTGTGACCAAGTTTTCTGATGTGATCATCTGCGGGGAGCAGGTGCCCTTCTGAATGGTGCTTTCTCTAAAGGAGGGGCAGCAGTGTAAGCATCACAGCATCACTAAAGCCCAACCATGCATTACCCTCCAATCCTGTCTCCAAAAGTAATTTAGGAGACATCATTCCCAAGAGTTGCAGCTAAGGGTTTAACACATGAAAAATGAAACATGAAAAATCTCTTCCAAATTCCTATGCATGTATGTTAGTGACACTAATTGTATCACATGATAAGATTAACCCAATTTGATTTGTGCTTTTCCCTATATCTCTTATTTGGTGGCTGACATGTTGAAACGTAAAGCTACCCAAAACCCAAGAGAAAACTAGAAAACCTTTTTTCACAGGGAGGGTACTTTTTTGCTTAGGTCATTTAAGTTCCCTCTCATAAACCTGAAGGTGTGTGAGTCCGTATTTCCTCACAGCAACCTTAAAGATTTTGAGTTGGAAGGGACCTTAAAAATCATCCACATCCAACCCCATGCCACAGTCAGGGACAACTTCCACTATTCTAGGTGGCTCCAAGCCCCGTCCAACCTGGCCTTGGACACTTCCAGTGATCCAAGGGCAGCCACAGCTTCTCTGGATAACCTGTGCCAGGGCCTCCCTACCCTCACAAGGGATAATTCCTCCCCAACATCCCATCTAACCAAGGCTTTTTCCAGTGTGAAGCCAATTCCCCCTTGTCCTGCCACTGTCTGCCCATGGGAAAAGCCATTCTCCCAGGGACTATTTTGTAGAAACTTTGAGGGTTGCTGACCATATGGATACAGTAGTTGGATGTAGGCATCCATCCTGGTACCCTTTTCTTGCTCCTGACTGCCATGAACCAGGCCCAACTCACCAAAATATCCCCTGTTCTAAAGCCAGTAAACGTCTCAGCAGTTGGATGATGTATCCACTGTCTGCAGAGGCTGGCAGCTTGGGGACCTTAAGAAACCCCCCAGGATTTATTCTAATGTCTGAATCTGACATCAATATAAGTAACCTGGTGCAAAAAACCACTGATGCAGAGCTGTACTTAATTTATTAGTTGGCAGACATAAGCATTTGCTATATGCAAGGGCATATAGCAAGGGCATAGTTGCAAGGGCATTTTTGCAGCCAGACTTTGTGCATCCTTTTCCTTTTGAATACTTGTGAAGGTCATATTGGTCTTGGCTACTCATTTATTTCCTTTCTCTCATTGAATTTTTAACAATTGCAGGCGTTCATCCAAAGCTCTGGGCTCCTCTACACTGCATTAAAATTCACAATGTCATTTGCTTTCAGTAAATATATTCAAATGAGCTGCCTTCAAAACCATAAATGACTCACCATACAATCAATCATAATTGCAGGATCCTGAATTTCTCCTCTACATGTTGTCCTTTAGTGCCCAGAAGAAACACATGATGTAACTGTTACCAGAAACTGGTTGTGGAAAAGAAATTTGATGTGATCATTTTATTCTCTAAGGAAAACTTGATAAGTTAAATACAGGACCAGTTTTGGCTGGAAAATGAGACAGATACATGTAAATTTTATGTTACCACTCAGAGCTCTGAGTTCCTGTACTTAAGAAAACTTATCTTTCTAATCAATTATTAAGTTTCAAAATGGAACGTGTGCTTCTCTCTTACTTTCCCATAAACCTCCCTGACAATTTTAAACATACATATTCACACGCAGAATGTCTGCTTGTTAAAATGGTACATGGTCAAAATTTCCAGCCAGATAAAAATGGTCAAGACATCCTCTTACAGGATATAGAACATTATGCCAGGGAAATAAGTGTCTAACTAGAAATTATCCAAAAAAATTTAAATTTTAATCTAACTTTTCTCACAATTCTGTACAGTTAAAAAAAATACAGAAAAAATAATATTAAGAATCTAATTAGTCCTTATAGATAACAGTGGAACTATTGCCTTCCTCTGTGCTCTTGATAAGGTCAGGAATGGGTTTGTCACAAAATCACAGAGATAAGAGTTAGAAAAGATCTATCAGGAAATCCTCTTTTTATAAGTATAGAATTGTTCCCTCCAACATACTTTCTGAGGCAGTATCTGGTCAAGCATTTAATGTCTCAAAACAGTAAGGCTCCAGTCACTTCCCTTGAGAGATGACTTTGTTACCTAGTAGATCTCAGTGTGAGAGACTGAGTTCCAAACTAAATTTTACTTTTCATGTTGCTAGAGAGTTACTCTGTCTCAGCAACAACGGTCTTGAACCCTGTGCCCTTTATCGTGTGATAAACCCATCCTCTGTTCATACAGCTTTGAACCCACAGTTCAGATCCTGGTTTACTCTGCTACTTGAATCCATGCTCTTTCCCTCAAGGCTGATTTAAGTTACTGTCAGCATTATTTAACCTGCTGGTGCTTGATGGATATGTTCTATGGGATGGTTAAATTCCCAATAGTCAACAGTTTTCCTCTACAGCAAAGCTTATGAGAAACAAGCAACAAATATTGTTAGAAGTGAAGAAATACAGGAAGATTGTATCTGTAGATCTCAGCTGTAGATATCCCTAAGGATAAAATAAACAAGTACAGCGCATATCAGCTTCCCCCTCTGCCTGTCTCATGCATTACTTGTCTTCTTTGGGTCCCATCCAAAGAATCAAATGGAAAACTTTCGCTGACTTCGGTAAGATTTGGTTAACCCCTTACGGGCTGTGATTTTGTCTTTCCAAAGTGTGTGGCCATGATTCAGTGGGATACTTCAGCACACAGCTGCCTCCAGTACTGGAGTTACCTCAGGGCTTTTGCTGAAGTTTTTCATACACTAAATAAGAATGTGCTTACCCAGGTTGTTGATTCTTCATATTTAATACCAAGTGGGCCCTATGGAATGCCAAACATCATAATTTTAATATTATGTATTTTATCTATATCGGATGTATTGAAGATGCATTTTATATGGCAGTAATTAAAATCACAAAGCCAATTACTCTGCTGAGATCATCCTGTGTATTTATACTGCTCAAAAATGTGTCTTGTGGCTTTATAACAGCTTGCTAATACAAGCTTCTTTCACTAACCTGTCTCAGAACATCAAACAAAAGGAAAATCAAATAGAAATGTAAACTTCATAGCCTGTGATATATGTGGATTATATCCAGTGAAAACATTTCTGATAGACCAACTTTTTGTTTAAAATGAAGGCTAATTGAAGCTGGAATATTTTGTAGGAACACAACTATTTCAATGACATTTTTTATGGGAAAAATGTCTCAGCAAATTGCTTTGATTTTCTTATTTGTGTCACTAACATAAAAATTATTTGTTTTGAGAAAAGAAAAAGTGCGTTTTTGAATTTACCATACTGTTTTGTCTTGATGTATAGCAATTACTGAATTCCTCATGTAGTTTAATATAGTGTATTATATTCAATATTTCCTTACAGTGTTTTCCAAAATTGCAACAAGGCATTTCTACTTTTCCAAAGTAGTACTTCAATAATTCTTCATGAGATTTTCAAAATTTGAAAAGAGACTTTTCCCTGAAAGTCTCTCTTAATCTTTTCCAATTTTCTACTCTAGTCCAATATACAAACATAATTTTAGCATGTTCACAGCCCTCACAAAAGCTTGAATTTCTGGGCACTTGTAGTACCAACTCAATCATATGTATTTGCAGACTGAAGTTTCTACAGACAAAGCAAACTGCAGTCAAATCTGTGCACATTAGGTCCAGATTCTTGGATACATCCTATTGCAATCTGAGCTAGTATCTTCCTTCCTCATGTATATCCTCATCACTGATTCTGAAACTGCAGTTTCAGTCACAGAATCATAGAATGGTTGGAAAGGATCTTAAAAAACATCCAGTGCCACTCCCTGCCATGGGCAGGGTAGGGACACCTTCCACTGTCCCAGATCGTACCAAGCCCTGTCCCACCTGGCCTCGGACACTTCGAGGGATCCAGGGGCAGCCACAGCTTCTTCAGGAAATCCATTTCAGGACCTTCCTATCCTCACAGCTAGGTGTTTCTTCACAATATCCCATCTAACCCTGCCCCGGCAGTGGGTTTCCCTGTGTCCTGTCCTTCCGTGCCTTGTCCCAAGTCCCTCTCCAGCTCTCCTGGAGCCCCTTTGGGCCCTGGCAGGGGGTCTAAGGTCTCCCCGGAGCCTCTTGTGCAGGTGAACACCCTCAACTCTCCCAGCCTGCCTCCATGGGAAAACTCACTGAGATAAACTTATATGAAAATGAGATCAATTTCAGAAGAAAAATATGCCAAGTGAGCAAGACTACATTCTGCACATAGATGTGGAAAATCATAGCAAGATACAGGCAAAGGAGAATCCAGCTACCTCAAGCTCCTGGCTGGAGAGCAGCTGCTCCCTTTCCTACTCCACTTGCTTACCTCAAAACGTGGTGGTGGAAGCACATTGGAAATCCTACTCTGGGATTCCACATTGTAGTGCATGGTAGTGAGCCACACATGGCCACGTTTTGTTTATGACAGATGGCTCTTCCCAAAAATATGATGTGCAAGATTGTGCTGACTTGGACAGTTCTGCATAAACTGAGGGGGATTGACAGGGTGTAATATACATTTTCTGTTTACTAAAAGTCTAGAAGAGAATGGGCCAAGCCCAGCAAAGAACAGCCTGTTTCAAAGATATTATGGCTGAAAAATGTTGTTTCTCACAGAGATCATCTCTCTCTATATAATAAGCTCCATGGTGATCCTGTATGGTGGGGGGAAAAAAAAAATCTATGCAGATTAGGAAAGGAGTCAACCACATGATTTTTATTTGTATGCTATCATGGAGATGTCTGTGAGAGGAAAAGAGAACTTCTGCTTGTCTCCATAGCTCTGCACAAAGCCAGCCTAGCTGGAAACAAGCTACCTCATGGCCTAGAAACTGCTCGCGGGAACTATGTGGAATTCAAGTGCAAAAAAGGAGGATTTCTCAGTGATGAACTGGCACCCTCAGAGAGACAGTGTTGATGGACAATTCGCAACAGTCAGGTGTGAATTGGACCAAACAAAACACACATGCAACTTTGCTGGAGTGACCTCTTGGAGGGGCCATGCTGAAAATCCCAGCTAAGATTCTGTAGCTCACATGTGGGACTTGCTCTACCTTTGTTGGTCTTTTCCCTACTCTTTTATGGATGTATGCTGAATGGAGAATGCATGCATAATATGGGGTTGACCAAAAACTTTTTCTAAATCCTAAGGATTATAATTCATCATGAGATGTTGGGGCTGTTCTGATGTCCCTCAACAGCAGGGATTACTGTAGGTCTGGTGGGTTAATGCAGCAGAACTGATTTGTGCCAGCTGAAGATCAACTCCTATTTTAAAAGTTTTACTGGAAAAGGAGAAATTAATTGTTTTGCTCCAGATTTTTCCAGATGTTGGAGACTGGAACCTGCTACTGAAACAGGATCTCTCATCCCCTTTAGCTTTTCAGATTACACAGCAGACAGACAGACAGACAGAGCATAGAGGGCATTTTTGTTGCAGCTTCTATTTTTGTCACTTCCTCTGAACTGTGTAAAACCTCCCATGACTAAAATGTCTTTCTTTGGCATGGGGGAATCGCGTCTTTTGGGGTGATATAACTGAGTTGCGTGGGAAGCATTTTTTTTTCCTAGGCTAAGAAACTGATATTTAAAAAAAAAAAACCAAACCCATTACATTCCAAACTGAGATCTCTGGGAAAGTTCATGGGAAATAGGAGAGCTCTGTCCTCAAAACAGCGGATTAATTCACTTTTAGGTTAAAATGTGGGACTTCTCAGTATTTCAAAGCCCATGTTTTTAGGTACTTGGAAGGAGTCTTCATTTCTGTAGCTGTCACATTGATTGGAACTCCTTTGGAGAAAAGGATTTAAACCATATGTGCTTCTCTTTGATAGATTTAATATCTATCAAAGCTAACGTTTGTTGATGACAAAACATTTTGCTTCAAAAATTCCTCTGATGATAAGAATTCACTAAGTAAAGTTTACATAACCTTTTTGGAGACCTTGACAGAAAAACCATGTCTTGAAAGCAGCTGAAATGACTGCTTGAAGATGACTGTGCCTTTCCCTCTGTAATTAGTACAGCTGAGTTCTGCACAGAAAAACACTTCCAAAGTTCTTCACTGGCCTCACCAGGTTTTTCTCTCAGACTGCATAATCCCATGATTACGTGGTGATGTTGATGCAAAGTGACATGGTGTGTCAGTGGAGTTTTTAACCACTTATTTTGTACCACTGAAGGGAAAACCCATCAGGCTGGATGCTTAAATTGAAGCAGAATTAAGAAGAAGAAGGAAATCTGATAATTATTATTGAACTCTACTTGCAAATAACTGGCAGCTTTTTCTGAAAATCTCAGCTGGCGATCGTGCTCACAAAATGTTTTGCAGCCTGGCAGTCCACTCAATAGATATCTCTGCCAGGCTGTTCAGTAGCTACCTGTATTTAGCAATAATTCAAGAGGATGCTTGCCTGCTTGATAAAAGCTCCCCCTTGTTTCAACCTTGTGTATGGTCACACAGAAGAAATCCTCGAGCTGATAATTACATAACCTTGGATATTCCCTCAGCTGTCCTGTTGGCTTTTTCATGCTATTCTCAGAAGCGGTGGCTTTTCTGATCATGAGTGTAAGGGGTGGGTACAGTGGCCTTGCAGTCACCAATTAGGTCACTGCTAGGGGCTTGTCAAAAAGGGCACTGCATCCCTGCAACCTGAAATTGCAAAACCTTGCTGAAGATTTTACCCTGCAGTCGAGAAAATACATTTTCCTCCTTTCATTGAAAGGGAATGCAAGTTAGCTGAAATCCTATTAAGAGAATAATAAAAAAAAATCTCTTCAAATAGCATAACCAATAAAGCATCCATCCCAGCTTTTCTGAGAGAAAGGTTAAATCAGTATAAGGCACAACAAAAGATCAGGGGAGATACTGAATGTTGACAACATTGTTGAGCGACAGATGAATGTCTCCAAACACTCTCTGGTCACAGAGGGAGTGCTGAATCCAGCATGAAGAATGGCTTTTGAGAAATGTCAGCTGGCAATAACGCAGTGTAGTGTGTGAGGAAGCACTGAAAAAAGAGGAAAAAACCCAACAGAGATGAGATACCAGATCCAGTTGTGCAAAATTTGCTATACTAACTAGGTAAAAATTGTTAACAGACTTGATTTTAAACTTCTTTGCAAATAACATAAGCCAGGACTTTTCAAATTGCATGGTCTTCCTCCAGATTATGTGTTTTCTGGGGGGAGCAGACCTCATTGTTTCTCAAGGAGCAATGTTGATATGGTACCTTAGCTCAGCACCATGAAGTTATATAGAAGAGTTGGCATGAACTGGCTCCTCCCAGAGGTGAAAGAATTCCTGATGTGTGAGTATTTTAGTATTTGAAGTTCTCTCTTTGGAAAAGCCAATGGAAGTTGAGCATCTCCAACTTTAAAACCATAATTGCTATTATTTTTCTAATTCCTGAAAGTGCTGCAGTGCAAACAGATCTAGCAAGATAACAGTTAAGAGTCAGTGCTTAGCCCTAGCAGTAGTGAACTATCTTGTGTGGTCAACCAAGCCTATTTTTCTAAGGCCATTCATATAAGTGGCAATAAAACCTCATCTTCAAATTTATCTAAACTTAAAAAAAATCAAAACAAAATTCCTGTATGAGGAAATGACATCCTGATTGAGAACGCTTGAGATGTAGCAGTCTGAGCTGTGATTTTTGGAAGTGTTAACTGTGCATGATTTTCAGATGAAATAAAGAGGAACAGGAGGGTGCTGTTTAGCCACAGTTTCACACCTTCTTCTCTGGTGAATGCTCACTTTGCTGGTCTGGTCTACACTGATCTTAAAAGACAGCTGCTGCTCTCTGACAGCTCTTTGGAGTGTAAAGTGATGCTCGTTTTAGTCTTCACCTTGCACTGGTCAGAGGAACCAAACTCACCTTCAACCTGTAATGGCCTGGGAGCACCCTGAAGGTGCTCACAATGTCCATGTCAGTGCCCTTTTGCTGAGATTTAAAACATCTCTCCACTTACAAAGAGTCCCAGAGTATCCGGAGTTGGATTGGAACCACAATGACCATCAATGTCTACATCATGGCCCTGCACAGACCCCCCAGCAATCCCACCCTGTGCATCCCTGAGAGCAGTGTCCAAACCCTCCTGAAGGTCTGGCAGCCCTGGGGCTGTGCCCATTCCCTGGGGAGCCTGGCAGTGCCCAGCACCCTCTGGAGGAGGTATCTTTCCTGATATCCAAATTAACCCTGCCTGGCACAGCTCCAGCTGTTCCCTTGGGTCCGGTCTGTGGTCATAAGAGAGAAGAACAGAGCACATGCTCAGTGCATGGGTTTGGTTGTTTTACCCCATCTGACATGAATCAAAGGTGATCCTTTGCTGCAGTCATTTCAACATTTCCCTGTACCAAAGGCACAGGCAGCTCTGTAGCTCCCAACTCCCTTCATTGACAATACATATAACACTTGTAAAGCAGAATTCAACTGACCTGCTTTAGGTGTATTCTGCAGATCAGAAGAATCATGACCCCAAAAGTGCTGCTTCTAGAGAACAAGCTCAGATGTATCTGTATTGTTGATGTCTAAAGTCGAGCAGAATGACTCCATTTTAGGGGGATTTAAGATATGATACCATTTGAGCCCACAGTCTGAACCCATGCAACCTCTGGCCATGTGAATGGCCAGATAAAAAGATAAAAATAATAAAACACTGGTGCAATGGTCAAAGGCAAAGCAAACAGGATTGGTCTTGGCTCAGGTATTAAGATAGCTAAACAACCTGTGCAACCAGCTGACTCCTTCCAAACAGCTCAAAATTCAGCCAAGAACCCCGAAGGTTTCATCACCAAACTAGTGAAAGCTTTGACATCTAAAGATGCTCTTGAGAAGGGCAGTCTTTGTAGGCCACCAGATTACTAATCCACAAAATCTTGTGAACTGCTGGCTTGACATACTATTAGTATGTTTTATTAGCTTGTCATGGAACATTATTAGTTTAACTATAAGAGCTAGAGATGGATAAACATGAGTAGTGAAATTTGGACTTTGTTCTTCAGCTTCTGCAATATCCCTGTATTAAGCCTTTAGAAGAAAAGCAGGGCCCCTGCATGTGTAAATGTGTGTTCTCTTTTCCTAGAAAATTAATGCTTTTTACCTTGGATTAGCTTGGAGAGAAGCAGGACAGTGTTTATTGGATAAGGCACGTTAATACCTTCACAAATAGTGACCTCTTGCAAACTGTGGATGCCGTCACAAATCTGGTTAAAAAGATAAACAAAGACAGAGAAAGCATCCAGTTGTCAAGAATACATTCCTAAAGAGATGAGGGACCACAGCTGAAGAAGAGCTCTAGGTCTTTTTTACGTCTGCTTTTTCTCTCTATTTTCCCGGAGCTGGTATGTGGCGTAGATGCATCTTTATTTCATGTCCCTATAAATGTCTTTTTTTCTGTTCAGGCATGATTTTTTTTCCCCCCCCCCTATTGCAATCATATTCACCACTTCCAAATGGAACTCTGAAATTTTTTTTGTTCATAACAAAAGGCAGCTTTAGAAGGAAAATGTGATTGTAGAGTCTTGAACCTAAAAGGGAAACACAACACCCAGCAAGGGCTGTTTCACTGCTGCTGTAAGTCTTTTTCAGCAGTGTAATAATTTCATCTGGTTTCAGCCACAGGCTGAAGAAGTGCATGCTCTAGTTACCTCAGAAAGTCATTTTTTCTGGGAACATTTTAGTAAGGACTGCAGTACATCTAACCTGTCTTGCCTCACTTGAACTTTGAACCACTGCATGCTGTGGAGCTGTCAGTGAAAAGCCTGTCCTGAATGGGCAAAAGATTTGCACTCCTCCCTTTCCTGTCTGTTAGAATGGATCTGAAATAAGATGTCTCCAGGTCAACACCTGCAAGTCCCTGGGGAAGGAAATCACCACACTCAGACCACTCCCGAGCAGACTGCTGGGAGGAAGGGGATCAAGAACAGATGCTGATCCCGCTCTGTGAGTTTGGCTTTTTGTTTTCTGATTTTCTGGAAGTTCTGTCTGAAAACAGTCCAGCTCAAACAGCATCTTTGGGGGCTTTCTCTGTTTTGTTAGTGTGTTTTATAAAGTGTAACTTTATTTACTGCTCTTCTACTTTAGTTTTTGTTTCTTGCTTTTCCAGCCAAACTGAAGAATTAGCTCTTTGCCCAGCCCAAGTGCTCTCCACAGATGGAGGAGCAGAAGAGAAATGAAAGGGAGAATTAAAGAGTGAGAAAAAATTTTACTCCTAGAGAAGAGATTTCTGTGGAGAGTATCATGGTGTGTCTCTATCCTGATGGGTGCAGACAGACTGAAGCTCCCTTTCATGAGCAGCACCGGACTTGAAAGATGTTTTAATTCAGAGAAGTACAGGATCTTGTTTGGGTTTGGGTGACCACTGGGTCATATTAGGCCATAGTTAACCCTGAGCCATCAAACCTGTTGTAAATTCGTCTGAAATTCCAATCAAATGAGTAGGCTGAGTTAGGACCTTAGCTGGGAATATTAACTTTCCTACCTCAGAGCTGGGGTCTCAGTCCGATGTGTGCATGAGGGCAAGCTATCCCTCTGTGCCTTTTTTTGTCTTTTTGTTGCAGAGTGGGACCATTCATCTGAGATCATAGTGAAATCACATATATTCCTATCAACTGCATTTTCCCCTAAAATATGTGGAGACAGACCCTAGGAAAAAATTAAGCTATATTCCTGCAAAAAGCAGACATTTGAAGCTTATTATTTTCCTACACCTTGAGCATCATCTTCACAGAAAAACATATTCCAGGTAAATTTTAACCAGACTACACTCTGGAGTGCTGTCTTTTAGAGCACAGCTCATAAATATTACAGTGGAAATGGGAGATTTGACATTTGAGACATGGTCTTTATTTGACATTGCCATGTTTTGGGGAATGTTTGGCCTGTTGGAGAGATCAGAGCCCGTGGTCTTGTTAGATCTTGATTAACAACCAGCTTTAATGCATGACCAGGCTGCCGTGTACCATGGCAATCATTCCCTGCCTCTGCACTGACTACATGACCCCAGCAATAAAAACACTGCTAAGTGCTGAGAGCAGCTAAAATAGAAATAACCCAGAAATGCAAAGGCTGAGAGAGTGGCACAGGGAATGAATCTTCACCAAGTTACTTGCCAGAAGTTTTTGAGCAGGTTTGAAACCTGCTGACTCAGAATCTGAATTGTGGCAAGGCCTAAGAACCATGGTGGGGCTGGAAAATCAGAGTGAATATCATCTCCTCAAGTGTTAGGTTGCTTCAATAGTTTATTTTTTGTTACTTTGGATGTGTGACTGACATTTTCACATGCAGTGAAAATCAGTTACTTGGCTACCAGCAGATTGGTTTGAAGCAAACCAGGAATACATGAGTGTGTGGGGCATAGGCTGGTGTTTGCCCAAGGCTGCACTTTACAAACCCATGGCCAGTGTCATGGAGCCAGGTCTCACTCCTTATCACAGGATATCCTGAGTTGGAAGGGATCACCAGGACTACTGAGTCCAACCACTGGCAGAGGATCCCACCCTCAAGGGTCCCATCACTTGCCTGAGTGTTGTACGAATGTTTCTTAAACTCAGCCAGGCTTGGTGCTGTGACCTTTCCTTGGGAACCTGTTCAGCGCCCAGTCACCCTCTTGGGGAACAACCCTTTCCCAATATCCAACTTAAACCACCCCTGAAACAGCTTTGACCGTTCCCTCCAGACCTTTTCCTAGTCAAAGAGAGCAGAGATCAGTACCTGGTGTCTCTGATGTCTCTCTGATGTCCCTTGAGAGGAAGTTGCAGACTCCAGAGAGGTTTGAGCTCAGTCTCTTTTGATCCCAGCTGAACAAGCCAAGTGACCTCCTTGTATGCAAAGGAGTATACAAGAGTAACAAAAAACCACCTTAAATATTTTTCCTGTCCATACTACATGTCCTTTGTGTACAATCTGAACTGAGTTTCTTGCCCTGGCCTCAGGTCTCTGCTTTCTATTGGGAACCATCAAAATCCTGTTAATTTTCAATGCAGTTCAGATAAAGTGCATGGTGACCCAGGCTTTATTTTGTAATGACATGTATAAACTCCTCTGATGATGCAGAAAATGCCCAGGACACCTTTAATGACTGACAACGTAGCTGTCTGGGCTTTCTGCTCTGCTGAGAAATGGTCTCTCCAAACTTGTGGGCATGGGTTCAGCACTGAGTCAGATGGAAGAGATCCAGCAGCTGAATCACCAGTGCCAGTATCTGACATCTACCTACCTGCTAAGTTTACCCTGGCTCAGCCTGGGAGGTCTGCTGGGCACAAACCCCATCACAGCAGATGCGTTAGAGCACTCCTCAAGCTCCTCCCTTTGCCCCCAGGAAAATAGATTTCAAGACTAAAATAGTGGAATAAAGGCTGAAACCCTCGATATGCTCCAGGAATGGTAGTTTCCTTTTCAGTTCTCTTGCACAGCTGAGAATGGAGCCCTTTTCTTTGTTTGTTAAAACAGGACGGACTATTATATTCTTCTCTGGAGTCACTTTGAGTTACAGAATGTGGAGAGATACTGCACTGCAGACCAACTGTGAAAGCTTATTTTCCTTATCCCACAGCAATAAATGCATTCCATAAATTGCAATTAGAGGTGCAGTTTGGGAGTCTAGCTAAATGAGTGGCAGTCCTCCAAACATGTTGGCTTTTATTTTAAGAAAGGGCAGAGGTGTTCTGTATTTTGGCAGTGCTTGTATGCCTCCTTGTGCCAAGCAGGACCCACTGAGCTGGAGAGGTGTTGCCTTCAACGCAGCTGTAATGGCTTAGCATAGCAAGGTGTCTTAGATTTTCTGAGAGCTCTTCTCATTATCCATTAAATCAGGCTTGAGAGGCAGGACTAGTGTTAACTACCAGCAGCTAACACAGGCCTAAATTTTGTTTGTACTGGGTGCGAATTTAAAATTGAAATTGTGCTGATAAATTGCAATATGCAGATTATCTTTGCAGGGTTCATAGTTGGATTAATTTAAGAAATAAGGGGAATTTTGCTTTTCCACATTTCAGAACTAATATGGGAAGGGAGTCTAAGGACAGTCTGCCTTTCATTCCTCATTTAACATTGTCTGATGCAACTCATGTCGTCTTGATTATGGGACAGCAAAAGCCCCACATGACTTCCCAAATCCTTATTAAATTGTAAGTCTCCTTGTCCAGCAAAAAGCCCAAACCAAACCAAAAACAACAAACATTTTCTAAACTTCAGTGACATGTCACCAGTTCAGCCAAGGTTTCTGGGTTTGCTGAGTCTGAAATGATAGTTCTGTCCTGTAGTCCTAGGCCTTCATTTCAATAAATGCTATCAGATATGCACTGAAAAGTCAGAAGCTGGTGGAGAAATGACAGATACATTGTATTAGAATATGCAAATATTATGCAGAGTTTTCATGTTTTTAATAGTGATATCAGGAAATGTTTCTATTTCAGAGTCCAGATGGAAAAATTTGGCTAAAAATGTAGAGCAAATCTCATAAAAAATTCTGCTTCCACACTAAAAGCTGCATCTATTTTCCCAGCTAAGCTATTTCTGAAGGATACAAGAAGAGACAGATGATGTAAGGAAAGAGGAGTTTGTTTTAAAAAATGATATTTACTAATGCATATGTGTGTTTGTGTTATTAGTGCAGAAAAGAACTTTTACCCTTGAGACTGTAAATTCATTTATAAAAAATGAAGAGAAACAAGGAGATCCATATGTATCCAACTTCAGTGACAGGTTGCCAAGCCAGATCACTTTTTTTTTTCAATTAAAAAAAATTTATAAACAACACTTTTATGGTATGTAAAGCCCTGGACTTCCAGTTTTCCCTCATTTTGCTAAACTGGAGCCTACCTTGTTGCTGTGCCCAGTGTGAACAAAGGCAGGGATTTGCTGTTTACACACAGGCTCAACCCATCCAGGATCTACAACAAAACTTTTTCCTCTACCAGAATGTTTTCTCAGGTAATATAATTTTTTTTCTTGGAGATGTTTTGACTGGTGCTCAACTAGGCAGAAATATCATCTTGGATTTGAAAATTACTTCACCTGCTCAAGCTCATAATCCTGTGTATGTCCTGTGTCAGTTCTGTAACTGAGCTGGCTCCTGGGGGTGTGGGCTGTGTGTGCTCGCTGCAGGTGAGGACCTGACTCCTTCCAACAGCTGTTGCCATTATGTACTCAAATAACATCACAGCCTTTGCATTGCTTTGTTTGCACATTTTTTGCTATTAAAGTATAAACCTGCCCAACCACCTGTGTTTGTCTTTCTTCTCTCTCTTTTTTTAATGTTTCTTTTCCTTTGGTATTCTCCTCAAAGTTTTTGCCACCTCTTCTTTTTTTCTTTTCCCAATGCATGTATCTTTCTGTTTCATTGGTCTATACAGAGAAATTCTACTTTCTGTTGTCATTTTCTTTCCCTCTTCTTTTGTCTTCTGCTGTTTTTTGTGACCTTTCCTTCTTTCCATTCTTTTTTCTCCTCACTGCCCTGTGAACTTCCCCAGGCCTATCAACACCACTGATGTAAAGGATGCTCTATGGAAAAAAAGACATAAAGAACTTATGAGCAACAAGGGATCTTGGTGAATGTAACTTGGCCAATAACTAGCTGCCAGGTGAACTTGCTGTAAAAAGTACTTTCCACCTACAGAATTCTCCTCCTCCCGGCAGGAGGATGTTCTCTGCTGTTTGGCTTGTAATATGGGTGTACAGTATTTGATTTATGGGCCAAAGCAGCCAAAAAAGCCCATGAGGGATGCCATGGACAGGTACGTGGGGACAGTCCACAGTTAGTTTGGTTTGGTTTAGTTTGGTTTGGGTTTTTTATTGTGTGTGTGTTCAGAGCCAGAATCATTGTCTCAGTCTGGGTGAAGCTAGCTCAGGAAGAATATCCATCTTGGGGTGAGACTAGTTTATATACCCACTTTCACTGATTGTACCTGAATGGAAGCCTTTTCCAAGTAAAAGCTGTTTACAGGCCCTGAACTTCCTGCAAAACTTGGCATCTGGGCTGGGAAGGAAGGTAAGAGGACAAAACAGTTGCTTTTGACGGTTTTCTTTCAGCGCTTCTCTAATGGATAATTTTCAACAAAATGTCTCCTTCTTGGTCCACTGGTCACAGTTCCCAGTGGACATATGGAAGTAGGCAGGGTCTTTATGGGCTATGTCATGCCATTTTTTTCCATAGCAGAGGATTTATGGAATAACACCGAGCACTCAAGAGAAGAACAAACTCTTCTTTTGCAGAAAGTCTAAATATGGTACAGGAGTGCCTACCATAGAAGAAGAACCATAGGAGAAGAAGAACCATAGAAGGAGAACCATAGAATCATGGAAAGATTTGATTTGAAAGGGATTTTAAGGATTGTCTGGTTCCACACCCCTGCCATGGGCAGGGACAACTTCTACTACCCCAGGTTGCTCCAAGCCCCATCCAACCTGGTCTTGGACACTTCCAGGGATGGGGCAGACACAGTTTCTCTGGGAAGCCTGTGCCAGGGCCTCACCAACCTCACAACCAAGAATTTCATTGTAAAATCTCTACCTACTCTGACATCTGTCAGTGTGAAAGCCATTGTCCCAGTATAAAATATACAGGAAATGTGCTTTCTGTTTCTTTCAGGAAAGTCTAACGAAGGTTGTACTTTTAAGACCCACAGATTTTCGTATGTGCATTTTGGTTACCTTTGTTACATATGTCACATATGTTTTCCACAGACTGGGAAATATCAGCTACAGGCAGAAGGCCTTTTTGAAAGATCAGCAAAGTTCAAAGTAGTAAAATGGATGTTTCCTCAAACCCAAAGTTTTTGTTTAGAACATGTCATTGTTAAAAAATAAACAGGGAGCCCTCACAGGTTTGAAAGATTTGTCTGCACTATTGTAAGGCAGGATGGTACCCTGTGTGAGACTAATGGGATTGAGGTTGGAAAGAGTGCTACCAGTGCAGCTGGGTTGATGCTACACAGACCAGCCCTTTAGGCATTTGCCCAGTATTTTGGGCAAAGGCTGAGCTCACCCTCTGCTGTGCTGCTGCTGCTCAAACAAGCTGGTTTGAAGCAGTGGGTACATTCCATGAGCTGCAATTACAGCCCATTTGCTCTGTGGTCATGCTGAGAGTCACCCGTGTTGTTCAGGGCTGCCCCTTCTGTGATGGGCTTGTCATGTCAGTGTGTTGCAGTCATAAACTCACTGGGGTGCTCCAGCTTTGGGCATCATCAAAACAACACACCACCAGGTCAGAACTGACGTGTTCCAAACCTTCCACTTGCCCAATGTCAAGTCCCTCTACTGAGAAGGATTTTTTAAGGACAAAATTCCAACACAGGAAAATATTTTAGGAGAGAAGTGGGGCATATGCCCCATAGAAAGAGGAAAGAAAAAGACTGAAAGCACATTGAAAAATTAGCTACCTCAAAAGGAAAAAATCCCCAAAATTTCAATATAAGAAAACTGAGGCAGAGTACAGTTGGCATGAAAGAAGCAAGGTTGATACTATTTTAGAGCATGACTTTGTGCATGCAATAGCAGCCAGCATGACACAAAGGGCACAAAAAAGGAAAAATAAAATAAATACTAGATGAGAAATTTATGACTCAGATGATTAATGAAGTGTGACAAAAGCATCTTTCTTTTCAAAGATGTATTAAGACAGCAACCAAATGTTATTATTGAAGATAACTGGAACAGTGGGTAGAGCTGGGACATAATTTCGCTGCTGTGTTGTGCCTCCTGAGTAGCTGATCAGAGATTTTCAATAGACAGTGCTGTCACTCTGACACCTTCCCTAGACAATAAATAACCTGCAGACCCATAGCCCTGGTTGGTGGAGCCAGATGCCAGAGTCACTGGGTGAAGTGTGTGGTCTGCACTGTGAAGTAGGTCAGACTATTGGTCTCCTCTGACCTTAAAACTTATAAATCATAGTCAGAAATGAACACTCCCCATATAAACCACCATCCAGAACTATGAGAATTGTAGGATCACAGAATCCCAGAATGGTTTGGGTTGGAATGGACATTCAAGATCATCCATTTCCAACCCTTTCTATAAGTAGGCACACCTTCCACTATCCCAGATTGCCCTGGGCCCTGTCCAACCTGGCCTTAGACACTTTCAGAGATGGGGCAGCCACAGCTTCTCTGGGCCTCAGCACCCTCACAGCCAAGAACTCCTAATATCTAACATAAATCTACATGCCCTCACCTTAATGCCACTCTTTTTTGTCTTGTTACTCCAGACCCTTGTGCAAAATCCCTCTTCAGCTCTCCTGGAGCCCCTTTAGGCACTGGAAGGAGCTCTAAGGTCTCTTCAGATCCTTCTCTTTTCCAGGTGAACATCCCCAGCTCTCCAACCCTGGCTACAGGGCAGATGAGATCCAGCCCTTGGAGCATCAAAGACAAAGACAGTCTGAGCCAAAATAGACCTGGAAAGCTATATAGAAGCTCAAGCTGTCTCCTTTCAAAATGTTTTCGCACATGGATTTAGCATGCAGCCTGCCCAGGGGCTGGAGTTCACCGCCCAGGAGCTCCTGCTGCTCTCTCAGTGCAGATGTAGCTCCTCCTGTCACAGAGCAGAGGGCCTAGAGCCTGGGAAAAGGAGAAGTGCTCCAAGTAGGATTTTTAAAGGCCTGAATACAGAACTGTGATGCTGATTCAACTGTTATTTAGCCCCACAGGCAGTTATGTTTCAAGAGCACCTCAGGTTTTTATGGTTAATTTTCCCAGATGCCTTCTTTCTCACTTCTTTCTCACTCCCAATAAATTTCCAGAAATCAACAATGACTTTGGTTTTTCTCCCCTGGGAGGCATGAGCCAATGGGTTTCCTCAAATTACCTCCAAGGCTGTTTCTTTTTGACTTTTGCCATTTTTTACCACACCAGAAGGGAGACCCTTCATTCATACAAGAGAACTCGTGCACAGAGGGGATACCCATACCCACCCTTTTCCCGCCACAAGGGTGTCAAATCCCTGTCTCTGGCATCTCAGGAAACTGTTGTAACCACTAGTCTGTAAAGTGGTGTAGGAAAGAATTCACGATTCATGGTCAGACTGAGTGAGGATTGTTCAATTCACTTCCAGCAGTGTAAGAGAGGAGCTGGATGTGCTATCAAGAGTAGAAGAAATTCAAATTTTAAAAGAAAACCACTAAAAATGGCCAAACAGAAGTGGAAGATTTAGGTAGATATTGTGTTACTGTTTATACAAACAGTTTAGTCAATGTTGGAAAGCAAGAGGTTAGTGTTGGATCTCATATCTATTCAAATCACAGTAAGTGGTATTTTGTCTTCTAAAAGAGATTTTAGTTTTTAAAAACAGAGAAAACCACAAAAAGACACCAAATTGAAGACCGCATTTAAAGTATGCATCATTAAAATGCAGTGTTTGCTGTTTAAATTTGTCTGTGACTGTAAGCTGATATCTAGCTTTTTTGCTCTAAATATAGTATTTCTTTTCCTGTTGAAGTCAAAAGATAGCTTTTTTTGTTCAAATAACCATTTATATGTACAATAAACCAAATCACAATATCAGCATGAACATCTCTCAAAATTCTTTTTTAATGAATGATTTCTGTTTTCAAAAATCTTTCCCTAGCACTGACCAGATCCCAGAAACTCCTGCAGAAGCCAATGGGAATTTTTTCTTTAATATTCACACGTCTTGAATCAAATGCCTCAGGAAAAA
>VYXD01011463.1:9815-36693 GCA_013397195.1 Hylia prasina | reverse complement strand
ATGATTCTGTGATTCTGTGATTCTATGATATGTCTTCAAGGCAGCCTTCCTGTCTGTGACTTTTATTCTCACAGTGCTCTGTACCGAATCTGAACGCCTTCCATGGAGAACCAGCAACATAAGTTTCGTCTTTCTGAGATGAAAGTATTTTTTCCTCTTTTATATATATATATATATATAATTTGAAAGATCTGATCATCATCTTCTCTTGTTGCTGGCAGCACAGACACAAGTCCAGGTGCCAGTGTTGTACTGCTGGGGATCACAGCTCTACATTGCAGCCTTAAGAGAGTAAAAAACCCCTCAATCTACTCATTCTTTTTAATGTATATCTTGCTGCCCTTGATCTGGAAATGCTTTGCCCTCAGTCCTCACAGCTCAATTATTTAAAATATGGTCATAGCCTTATTAAAGACAAGAAAGGACAGGGCTTTGGTTTTATGTTTTGCCTCAAAGACTTGGACATTCCAATCTGCATAGAGCTTTGTAAAATAATTCTGGGACTTTTGTCAGGTTTGATTTATGACAACATGTGTCAGATGTAATTGCATCATCACCCTATCCATTCATTACCAGTGTTTCTCTGCAATGCTCCTCACCAGGTCTCCAATGGACAGAGTGATCTGAGCTTGTTTTTCCAGTGAACAACAGGATTAGAGGTCCCCATTCCATCATGTGTCGCAGATTCGTGACCATCCTAAAACTGAGGGGTATGGTCAGAGAGTAGAAAGCTGCATAGAAGGAAGATGCTGGGAATAGCTTTGCCTGAGTCTGCCCCAATAAACTAAATCACAGTGCCTGCTGAGAGGGCTGGAAGCAGGCCTGCCTGCTGTGGATATGTTCTTTGTATGGAAATCTAGCATACCCATAGCAACTCTGGGTTGCATTTTATGGTGCACCAATTTCACCAAGTATTGGATCTAAGATCTTTGAACCATGTTATATTATCCAATAATAGACAACTCACAGGACTCTCAATTTGATTTTAATCAAAAATCTGTGTCCCCCATCTTTTGTATCCCATACTTACCAAGAGGAAGTTTTTGATCAATTCCAACCCCCTCTTTTCTGATGAAAAGTAGAGAAAATATAATTGTGGAACTACTCTACTGCTTCAGATCAGCATTGCTGTAATAACCAAACTCATAAAAACTTAACTCTTACTCTGGTGGTTTAAATTTATGATCAGAACACAATGTTGGTGGGTTTGTTTTCTTTTTTTTCCTTTCTTCTACTTAGCTTTGAGATTTGATCTCTCCTCAGCTTTAGATTTCTTTACAGTCATAAATCGAAATAACTGTCAGGCTATCATGGCAGCCAGTTCATCACTGAGCAGTGACTGAAGATCAAACACAGACTTTAATTAACATTGGACAGTATTTGTGCAATTTTTTTTTTTGTGGGATCTAAAAATAATCGTTTTTTTCCCTCTGAAACATTTCATTCTCCTGAGAAATTTGTTGTTTGAAGCTAAAGGCCTGAGTTGGAGCTCTAAACAGCTGAGTCCAAATTTGCATTTTGTATCTTGGATGAATTTCTCGTAGTTTAATTTGAGGTAAGCATAATAAATGTCACAAATTTATAGAGTAGTTCAGGTTGGAATGGAACCTCTGAAGGTCACCTGTCCAATCACTTGATCAGAGCTTCAGAATAAAATCCAGCACATCAGGGTCTGGTTCAGGCAAGTCCTTAAAAGCTCTGAGGAAGGGCTGCACAACTGCTTCTGTGTATTACCATGCTCAGAGATTTTCTCATATTCAGTGGATATTTTCGTTGCTGCATCTGGTGCCCTCTGAGGAGAGGCTGGATCTCTCATATCAGAAGTCCTCTTTGGTAGTCAAAGGCTGTGACTATGTCCCACTTTAATCTTTGGACTGGCTTCACATTTCTGTTTGCATGTAAACTCAAAGGTCTCCAGCAGAGGGGGAGAAAGTTGGGTTCCTGAGGTGTGCCACTTCATTTTGGTTTTGGGTTTGTTTTTGTGTCATTCCATGCACCCCCAGTTTTAAAATGCCTTTGGGCATTATGTTGAAATGCCCAACCTAAATTTCCTCTTTTGAACCATTTGAATTCTTTGTTATTTCATGCAAAGTCAATCAAGAAAGTCAGGGATCACTGTACAAGCCAACTCTGTCCCCCTTTAGAGATATGACCCAGTCTGGATAAACGACATAGGAGTTGGGTGTCAGTGATTCTTGAGGGTCCCTTCCAACTCAGGCTATTGTATGAAAACCAAAATTTTATTTCTTGCAAAAAATATTCCCCCAGACTCATACCTCTCACATCGTACTTGTCAGATGGGTAGAGACATTAAGTGAATTTTGTGAAATCTTTCAATATTAAAGAGGTTCAGCATCTGGTTCTGGGACACACACGAAGATGAAAACACAGACTAAATAATGGACTATGTACATTCATGCAAAAACCCCCAACAACCCTAGAAACATAAAGCCTTGGATAAATTGAAAAGCAAAAATTCAAAACCGAGGAAAGGCTGAAATTCTGGCAACAGATTGTGCAACTCCTCACCACAAGATGTCATTGAGGCCAAGAAATTAGTGAGGTCTGCTCAAGCAACAGGATATCCAGAATGATCAAGGGATGCAAGACTTCACATTCCAGGGTTAAGACCAATCTGTAACTGTTATGATTTAGGATGAAATTCTCACTGAAAACAAATTACCCAACATCTGCCTTCTACAGACTTAATTCACATTCCTTAGAGGCATCTGACCCAGATTGTTCTTNTTTTTTTTTTTTCCCCCTTTTACCAGTGCTAAAACAACCAGAGAAAAACAGTTAGCTGTTCTTCTTGCCCCAGAGCACATGATTTTATGCACAGAATGGTGGAGGCGAATAGAAGGCAGGACCACCCTGCGCCATGATATCTCTGGAGCTAGAATTCTCCAGAACCAGTGGCCATTGCCATTTTTCTCCTCTGTTTCAGCCATTCTGGTAGCTGTGCAGCCATACATTCCAGACTAATGCATTTACCACCATCCTCTGTGCACATCCATGCAGTCTATCCCTGTTCTTTTGCCTAATTTCTTTGATTTCCCTGACTACAAAGGAAGTCTAGCTCACAGGTTTCAAACCTCATGGAATTCCACTGTCTTGGAGAGAACAACAAGCACCCATAGCATTATCCCTCTTCCTACTGCATTACTCACCACTCCCTCATTTCACCTTTGTTTCTGGCAGGCTGCAAAAGCTCTGGGATAGACCACAGCTCCAATGTGCATGCAGATTATTTTCACCTAAATTCCAACACTGTGTTAATTTTTGTGCTCCCTGCTGTGGATTTAAATCAGTGGGACAATTTTGCTTGCCATGTAACTCAAACTAAGTCTGTGAGAGTGGAGAATAGATTAAACGAGTATTCTATTTTTATATCTTGAAGATCATCATTCTTTTAAATATCACATGAGTTCTAAATATTTAAGTGAAGATGATTGATATGTCTATTTTCCATACAGTATAACACAACTTAATGGAGTCTTAAGATTTCTGCCAACACATTACAGGATTTGGAATCTAAGTAATCTTAGATTACTGGCATCCATGTCTCCCACCACAAGTGATCAAATATCATGGTGGCAGCTATGATATAAATCACAGGAGTATCTCTCTCTATCTGTCATTGCTATAACTAGGTTCCAGGAAAAGGAAAACACTATCTACAAGCAGGTAAAATCCACAGCATTTATACTTGGAAGTTTCAGGCCTCAAAGTTTAATAAATTGCAATATTACACCACACAATATTTTTTTCAGAATTGAACAAAACCACTTTTGCTTTTCAAGACACCCTTCCACATCCACATCTCTCTCTGGCTGATTGAGGCTGACTCTATGCTAAAAATATTCAACTGTGTTGAATCTTCCCCATCAGCTCTACAAGACCGTGGCTGTATTGAGGAGGGTTATGCATCTAAAGATTGAGACTTTCAAGTAACCTGAGCTTTTAGACAACCAACCTTATTTTTTCAGATATTATTTGTGCTGCATTAAGATGGGCTTTTCATCAGTAGGAAGGTGTTGCTGAAGTCAGAGGATTTCTCCAAAGCGAGGGGTAGACCAGGTGACTCTACTCATACAGACCAGATTTTTTAGGTTTCATCAGGAAGATTATAGGTTGCTGCTGCTCACAGCTCTTCCTAAACATCTCTTTTCTTGAACTGATAACTATTCACCTAAAATGGTTGGTGGGACTTGTCTTATGTGGAAAAAAATACACAATGGAAAGCTACGAGAAATTCCCTTAAAGAGCAAGTTTCTCTTTTACTTCTAACACTCTATGAACATTGATATATAATCAAAAGCTCAACATTTACAAATTCCAATCCCAATTAAGGTCTGAAATGCAGCAGTGCTGATGAAATAGCTCTACTCTTGACTCTCTTCAAAGTTGACAGCATGAAGCTCTCTGGTACATGGAGAAGTAGAGATCAAATCTCCAAAGAAGAGTTTCCACTACTGCCTTGTTCTACTTCCACCACGTGTCTCCTGTTAACCCCTCTGCTCTCTGAAAATTGCTCCTGAGGACAGACCACATCCCTCCCCAATACCTGTGAGCAACAGCTCTGCAGGGAGGTCTTACTCAAAGTGCTTCAAACTCTGACCCAGCTGCCAACAAATCCTGTGGGAAGAGAGGAGTCACTCCAAAGAACATAAGGACTATTTGAAAAGGATTCAGAGATTGATTTTGACAGGAGGAGAAGAGCCTGTCTCTGACCCATCTTAAATTACAGAGAGTAATGTCAAGAATTGTTTAGCCACACCGTGTACTGTATTTTGCTGGGACAGAACCACTCTGCTCATTGTGAGTTTGACACCATCTGAGTCATTAGAAATGGTTTTCATAGGCGACCCATTTCAAGCCTTGTAATACAAAAGTTCTCTCTGTGAAGTGTCTGTGAGAATTCCTCCAGTAATTTCACATTTGGATTCTATAGCTGAAATGAATTATGAAATTTTCTACACTGTCACATATTAAGAAGGAACTGTGAAATGCTGATAAGATGTCAAAACGAAGGCAAGGGGATTAAAAGGTCATTCTGCTGCACTTTTTCATCTGGTGAGGATTTCAGAGTGAGCTAATTACCATAGTACCTGAACGCTTAATAGACTGTGCCAAATTTGTTAGGGATCTCAGTAATAAGCTGAGTACACAAACGTCTCTATAAGGTCTCAAAACATCCCCAATACACAGGTGAAAACAGGGCTAATGGGTCCAGTCCACACTGGACTGGAAGATTCATGTTTAATTTCTTAAATAAATGACCTGTTGAGAATTTTCTCCCCATACTCGTTATCTTCTCAGTGTGGCTCAGGAGGGAAAGGGTAAGTTCAAGTCTGCACTGAGTCAGTACAGCTGGGTCTCTGGGAGCTACTATAGTACAAGGAACAATTTATTGGAAGGAACATGATTCCTAAGCTGCAGAAATTGGGGATGTTTGTGAAAACCTATCAGCAGGGTTTGGGTTTGAAGAAGTTCTAAATTCTCTTGGTTTTTTTGTTTTCCTATTCACCTGCTTTCATTCTATAAAGAAGACATGAGTCCTTAGCAAATAAATTAAATTTGGTACAAAAAAACCCCAAAACAAGCCCAAACCCCCAAAAGCTACTGATAAAGAAAAGCTGATTATTTTTTTCATCTTGAGTTTTGACTACTAGTACAGTATTAGCATAATATTCAGCAGCAAACAATCTAATTTATAGAAATGGATGCTCAGAAGCTTTGAAATGTGTTGTTTTTATACCTTTCTTCCCCAAAAAGGATTATAGATTAAAGAATTTAGAAGCTGGCTACATACCTACAGCATTTATTTTATTCTAAGCTATGGGATCAGCCATTTGTGAAAGAAGGAACAACCATTTTGTGTATTTACCCAAACCCCTGTACAGATACTTGTGTTTCAATTATATCCTCACTGCGGTGCCCTGGGTATTCAGTGTGGTCATATGAAAAAATATTTGTCTTGTTTCTCTTGTTTTGACATGAGATACCACCCTTATTTGAGGCCCATTTATGGGTTTACATGATACTTAGGGTAAGTTTCTCAAGAAAAAATATTATGGAGGCGCTGTCTACAGACCTGCAGATCCAAAAGTCACCCCTGATGGCGCCTGTTTATTTATACTTATGAGGGGGTATGTAATTATAAGACTGCATGGATTGCATTGTAGGGGACAAAAAGAAGCAATTTTAAATCAACAAAATCTCCCTTCAGTTTGTGCCATGGCACGCACTTATTTTTTTTTAATGTATTTTTTGCTACATTTGTCCCTTTATTAATCTTCATTACATTTCATATTGTAGCACCTCCAGTATTCTCTGAGCTGCCCACACTGATTTATATGTTCCTCAGAATTTGATCCAAGTAGTAGGTTTTTCTTATATTTTGGGAGATGTATATTGACACAGATGTAAAACTGATATTAAATTAATCCTCTTTGTTGCAATTACAAATCAAAGCTTTGGACAAGAATATTAGAAAGTGAAAGGAAATACATAAAACCCAGCCCAGGACCCCTCCCACAAAGTGGCTGAGCCATATTTTTGTTGAATTCAGTAGTAAGTGATGAGGCCCAGAGTGTATGTAGTGCATACAGACAGGGCTCTTGATTTTAGGGCCAAGTTTTTGTAAAAGAACTGGTCAAACATTTCTTTATGAAAGAGCAGACTCATGGTTTTAGCTGTTTGCTTTCCAGTGAGTGCATGACCTATAACCTGGGCTGTTGGATAGATTATTTCAAATGAAATAGAGAATCCATTATATTTAATAATTTTCAAGGACGGAAGCCAGTGATTGGTGGAGGATCTTGATTACTTTTGCACTGACTCTGCTTATTTATGAACTGTAATTTTGGTTTTTGACAAGAATTAACTTTCCTGATTATACATACTGATATTTATAGTGATTTTTTTTTTCTGATTTGATAACCAGTACCTGCTGCTTCCACAATGATTTTCAGAGGGAGGGGAAAGCATAACAAAATATTTCTCTCTTTTTTTTTATTTCTCTTGTAGGATTGGAACAAAACCACCAAAATTTTCCTTTCAAAGGAAATCTGAGACTTTATGTATTCAACACACTGTCTTGAATTATTGCAGAGCTTTGGGTCATGAATGGCTTCTTTCCATTAAAAGTAATGGTGTTATTCCTGGCTATGTGAACTTGCTGAATTTTGCTTATAAGTAGAATCTGCCTGTACATAGATCAGTCCCTGCCGTTTCAGGAGAACAGAGGAAGAGGAAGCACAGCTCATTTCAAACTTCCAAGCTATACTGGCAATTTATTTTAGCCCCCTATGCCACTGACATTGCCATACCTGTTTTAATTCTGCTGAACTCAGGCTTAGACTGAAGGATGCAGTTTTGAGACCTGTCCTTCGGGGCCTAAGAGGTGAAGTTTTGGGGAGAGCAGCTCATGAATAGGTGTGAGGCTGGAGTCTGCTGGGAAATGCACACTTGCCCCAGAAATGCACAGTTAGCCCTGGCTCGATCAGCCCTATTCACATCGTGTCTGGGAATCCCTCCTTGCCCACCTCTAATCAGGGCTTGGCATGTGGAGAGGTGAAAGTGGCCTCCACTCAGTGTCTTCATTCCTCAGTGCTTTTACTTTCAATTTTAAGAAACTCAAAACATAAACTCTACCCCGTGCCAAAGCTGTTGAAGTCTGCCAGGACACAAAGGATGGATCTAATCTGGTGTCTTCACCCAGGCTTGAAACACCTCATGGCTGGGAAGGCTATGTAGTATTTGGCTTTTTGCCCAGAAAATCAGACCCTACAAAAGGTCATGCACACACACACACACACACACACACACACACTTACAGAGGTGTCTCATGGCAAAATGAAATGGGAGAAAAACTACCTCGTTTCTGCTAATTGACTTTGGGCTGAACTTTGTCTGAGAACAGCCCCTTGTGCTGATTGCCTCTGTTTGTGATTTGGTTGGAGGGGAATGGATTTTGCACTCAAATGATCAGGCATCATGGAGGAATGCAACACGTGGGAGAGCTGGTTTATGTCACCTGGACATAACAAATGGCAGACAGGGCTCAGAACATCTTGTGGTCTGCTCTGGACACATCACACTCTCTGTGGATATCAGTAACGAGTATTAAGAACTGGGCACTTTTGAAAATTAGAATCTCTCTGTAGGTTGTGAAATATGGACTTGGGGGCTCTAATTCAAGGCCCTCTGTCAAGATTATTCAAAATATATATAAACCCATTTATTACAGATTTTCAGTGGAACACTGGTACCCTTGAAGATCTTGGTTCTGAACTCTACGAGGGAAAATTACAGAGGTGTGAGTATATTAACATATTAAATCAGTCACAGGCCGTAAGCAGATTTTAGGAGAGGTGGTCTACATGTCCCTACGGTCTACATGTAGTTTCTAGAGACAGAGAAACTCTGAAAGCATCTATTTCCATGCTGTCATTTTGATGGAACTTAGTATCCCCCCTTTTTTAGGTACCTTTTTAATTTTAAATGGGACACATCAGTGCACTGATTTAATTTAAATTTAAATTTAAATTTGCTTTCCCTGAGTTCCCTCCTTTTCCTGACAAAGCAATAGGGAATGGTGAGAAGAGGGGTGGGTTGTTGTGTGCAGGAGGAGAAGCCCTTCAGGAGGCAAGACCTCAGGAGTCTCTTGCAGATCCTGACCCTGGCCCAGTGCTGCACTGACCCTGCTCTGGGATTTCCAGATCGGATCAGGACCTCACTCACACAGCCTGGGAAAACAAGTCTGGGTAGTATCCTTACAGATGTGTGTGTCAGTGCTGTTAACTATTTAAACCTTTTGGCCTTAGGGAAAATTAACCTCACAAAGATGAATTGTTGCAAAAACCCAGGCTCTAAGAGGAAGCATTAAAGATTCACATGCAGCTTTAAGGAACAATGATTAGTTGTTATTTATATTATAGGAGTACCTGGAAATCTCAGTTGGACTCAAGGTCTTGTTTTGCTGGCGGATGTCCACTTCCTCTCTTATGTTTCTCACAAAATTCACCTTTCACTATTACCAAAGCACTACTGAGATTACACTCTATTATGGCCAAAACCTATTCCTCCAGAAAGCCAATCCTCACCACCATCTTATCAGCCACACATAATTTGTTTAGTTTTAAGGTTTCATCCTGTCTGTAGAGAGATTAACAAGTTACAAGGTCCAGTAATTATAACCCAGAATATTTCCAGCAAGACTCTTTGCTTCTAAAGGGTGGTAGAGGAAGAAAAGAAATGAAAAAAACACCAGCTTGAAATTTGACCTCCAGGGACCATATCAAAATTTATAGATTAAAAAAATTATATCACATATCATAATGAAGCCAAATCAGCAGTTTCGGCCTTGCTCCTCTAAGCAGAAAGGCTTTGCTGTCTGACTTCTCCTTGGCCGCTTCTCTAGGCCTGAAATTCACAGCTGCATTGAAACGGAGCAAGTCCAATAACGCCATTTGTTTTTCACTTAAAAAAAAAAAAAAAGAAAAAAGGAAAGAGAAAACGAGGGACATATAAATGGATCACAGAAGAAGGGGGCCATTAGCAGACATTTAGTCTGACCATGGCTAGAAGTGCAGATGGTTCAGAGGAACACAGCCAACTTGGCGTTTATATAAGCTATCTTGTATCTCCCTCTTTTTTCCCTACATTGGCACTCAGATTGATTAAGAGGTCAAATAAAGGCTGCTTCAGTGTGAGAGTGTGCATGATGTATGACAAAAAATCCTGTCTCACAGTTCAGGCTTTCTAAACAACATAAAAGACAAATCAATGTATAAATTAATTCTCAGCCTGTTTAAGTCTTTTCTTCCTGAAAGCCATATGGACCTCTCTCTCTCTCCCTCTTGTTTTTTCTTTTCTGTTTTTTTTTTTTTCTTTTTATCTTTTCAAATGTCCCAGTGACAAAGTGGTAAATGAAGACAAGTAGTGGAATGCGAACATAAGGGGGTAGAATAGGAAAGTCCCCTTTAATAAAGCAGTTGAAAATTACTCTATACTCAATAGACAATAAATATTCTCCAACAAATGTCTTTTCTGAATTATAAGCAAGAAAAGAAAAGAAAAAAAAAAAGAACGCAAAGGTCTTTTTAACTGACAGCTTCCCTCGTGGCAGTCTGTCTCCTGCACTGCCTAGACTTTTTGTACAGGGGTTCTACATGTACCTGCTTTGCAAAGAGCCTGTGAGAGAGAATGGGAATTTGGAGATGCCTTCTGTAATAATAAAAGTAATTATCTTCATATGAATTTAGACACATGGGATTTTGATGGCGTCTAGACATCTGTCTTTCAATTTCTTTTAGGATACAGAATGTCTGGACACCTAATTGGTACCTAAATCACAGTTTCCTAAGAAAGAGACTCTCTCCAGGCATAGCTGGTGACCTGCCTGACTCCTTGGAACCTCCTGGATGTAGATCATCTCCCCTGAACTTCAGAACCTGAAAGCGCTTCAGCATCAGAAACCTGGGCTAAGCCACAAGCTTTATTAAAGGCAGGAGCCCACCCCTAAGCAGATCTAAAGGCTTGGGTCTGAAGTGAGGCTCAGGTTGCAACAGCTCAAGCGGGCTAACTGAAGTCCTGCCTGCGCTTTTAATGCTTAATTAGCCCAGGTGCCACGGGGATGAATACATTGGAAACAGATGGAGAGGTATTCCTGAGCATCTGAAGATAAGCAGATCGGTTAGGTCAGGTTCTGTGGATCTTGTTTGAATAGTTAATCACAGGAACACAGAGATGAAGAGAACCACATGGGTCACTGAACTCAGGTCTGTGAAATTTTCTCATTATTATTTACAACCTGGAGAGTATCAAGAGTGTGCCAGGTGCTTCATATAGTCAAACAGTCTGACAAGCTGGTATATATTTTGGAGCCAAAGGAGGTCTGTTTGTTTTATGAATAAAGGTTGTTGTTATTTTTTGAGACTGGGAGGTTGCTAATCATTTTGTTTACACTGTACTTTATGACGGGATATTTTTGCTCACCTCTGTTACTGTTGACTCTGCATCATGGCCTAGCATTTTAATTTAAGAACTGTGACTTTTAAAGCCTTCTTCTGAGCTACTGAGTAGCCTTTGAATATATTTTTGCTTTAGGCTATTTAGACAGAGCTACACACACACACACACACACATACACATACATGTAGATACTGGAAATTAATAATAAGTATACATATATGTCATATATCCTTAGGATCACACCATGGTCCCAAAATTTGTATATGGTTTAAATACCTACATGCATATAGCATAAAAACTATTTGAAAATTCATCTGAAAGAGAAAATAATTTTTTTAACCAAAGCAACTGATCATTATTTTTCCAGACAAAACCAGAAAACAACAGAAACACTTTTTTTAGTTGGGATTATTGATGTAGTTTAATCACTTTGAGCATGCACTAAAGAATTAATGGCAACCTGACGTTAAAATTGATAACCAAAATTCTTATTTGCTGAGTATGAATTTAAATGAAAAAAACCACATTGTTATGTCTGCTTTAAGGAAAAGTCTGTCAGAGAGTTTGACATATTGGTACAAGTTTCCCTATAAATATCCCAGAGAAAGCAAGTGTGGATGATTTTAGAAGCATTTATTGGACTATAAAAAGTGAAGATTATGAATAGGTCAATATTTTTTGAAAGGTGGTAATATAAAACAGTGCTAAAAGATTCAGAAATGATCAGTAGATATTTTAAGCTTGCTGCTGACAGAAAGTGACATCTGATAAAGATGGAGATAAAAATATCATTAAAAGATGTTACCTATACTATTCCATCCATTTATTTGTTTGAGTTGGTAACAATTAGATTATTGACTATAAATAATTTTGTAGCTCTTGGTAAATTATTTATAGACATGCCCTTAAAAAATGCTTTTGTTCATATGATTTTCCTTCTGATACATAAAGTGCCCAACATGTTCACTGAGCAATTTTTGTCTATTAATGAAAAGCCTCTGAAATCTGGCCAAGAATACCAAATTTAAATCAGTGAAAATAACTTTGTAGCCACCAGTATGATCAGATGAGCTAAACATCTGAAAATAGGGACAGAATGGTAAAAACCAGGCTTGGTAGGATGTTTCTTGCAGCATGAATGTTTTCAGGAGTACTTACAGATAGCCAGTGTAAGACAGGAAGTATTTAAAGGTAATTTGGTCCAGGTATTAAACTTTTCCGCAACTCAGAGTCACTGGAAAAGTCCGACATACCATTCAAAGCTATCTGAGGAAATCCTCAGAAGTAATCCTTGGACACACAGCTGAAAACACAAGTTCTCATGTGTAAGCAGAAATGAATTTTCCAGGCAATAAATTACAACAATGGGCCAGAGGATGACAGTAGGTAGGCAGGCATCTGCCACACATGAATACAAAATTGAGCTGGACCTGAGCTGCTGTGCTAAGGCTTCCAGCGTGTGAGGACACTTTATTACAAGAAACAGATCCAAGAGACATCCTGAAAACTCAGAGATTCCTGTTAGCCCTCCCTCCAGGAGCAGTACAGATCTGTTATGGTGGGACAGGCTGCCTAGTGGATACATACTTAGCTTTTTTAGCAATGCAGAAGTATCCAGCACATTAAGCGATGATGTACTGCGGGCTTGTAAATGACACATTGTTCATTACAGGACTTCAGAGAAGTTAATAATCATGATAATGAACCACAAGTCACAAGTGTCTCTTGTATACCACTTTCACTTTTATAGACATGTATAAACTTAACACATCAAACTCTTGTACTACACAGTCAAGTGGGAGTATCAATTAAGTCGGTTGAGAGGCTTTGCAGTGAAAACTGAGGGAAAAATTTACTCAGCACACTCCCCTGCCTTTGTCAGACTTCCAGAGGACTGGGGAAGGAAGAGCAACTTCTTCACATAGAATATCTTACATAATTTTGACGATAAAGGCACTTAACTCTGAGAAGCTATTTAACCCTTTTGTTATAAAATGTCTCAATCCAGTAGACTAAAATGATAACAAAAAAAATGACGTGGAAAAAATATCCAGCAGAAAAAAAAGCTGAATTTTTTATAGAACTAACTGTAGGGATTACTTACAGGGGTAACAAAAGGCTTGTTTTCTAAGGACAATTAGAAAGGTTGCTATCCATTACCATATCTTCATTCTTTTTTTCTCCCACTACAGTGGAGTGAAAATCAGTTCCCATTTCTAATTATTCAGAATTACTCTAATTATTCCTTGAGAATCATCAGAGGAAATAAAAGGAACATTGGAGGCTTCAACACCAAAAACAATTACTAAGACTTTTGTCAGGTTTCCATATAGATGCCACAAAAGTTTCTTGGATGCAACAGCGGAGACATGGAAGTCCTTCAGGAATGCAAATATTGAGATGACAGATGCCCAATCTTACCAAAACCCACCAAGAGTCTGCAAGAACACCAAGTCTTGGCCCTGCCACTTTCCCTAGAAATCACTTTCAAGCATCAAATTTTAACTTCTAGGCACTAGTTCTTGGCATGTACATGTTCACAAGACTGGATGGCTTTCCACATATATTTTCTGCATGTCTTTTCCTATAAAGTTATTGAAAAACTTTTTCATTGTTAAGAGGAGAGGACTGAGTTCCTAAATCCCTGCACTGGAATGGATTTTAGGAAAAACTTTGCTGAGAGAAGGGTCAAGCATTAGAATAGGGAGCTGATGGAATCCCCACCGCTGGAAGTATTCAAAAAAGCCTGTGGGTGTGGCACTTGGGGACATGGTTTAGCAGTGGATGTGCTGGGTTAATAGTTGGACTCCATCATTTTAGGGGTCTTTGATGCAGTTGGACACGAAATGATCACACAGAGACCTGGAATCTTTTGAGATGCAGCGCTGAGCCGAAAAAGAGGCCTTTGTTTATTAATTTCCAAATATATACTTTTATCAAGGTGACAATGGATTGGAAGGTGAAATTCTCACCTCTCAACCACATTGGTCAATCAGACTATCAATCACATTCTCCTCCCATTTGAAGGAATGCAAACACTGGCCATATTTACAAAAAACAATTCTTTGTTTATGTTAAAAGGTATGGGAAAGTGAGAAACTCTGACTCCAATATGAAATATCAGAAGGCTAAGAAAATTCTGGGTGACAGGTCTTTTCCAACCTTAGCAATTCTATCATTCTATGATGTACTATTTGAGATTTGTAGGTATAGTTACCCAGGACACCTTCTGGATCTGTTGTGGGTCCCTTCCCGATAAGGATATTCTATAATTTTTACTTAAAGTACAGGTGAGTAGGATGTGACAGAGAAGTTTTATAGAGACAAAATATGGCTTTCACTTAATCTAAGACAAATTGATCTAAGAGTGATTCAAGGTATTGCTAAAATTCTAGTTTGGTAATGTGTTATACTAGGCTATTCTTTACTTCACAATTGCTAAAGGGAAATATGTTATGAGTAAGCGTGCTGTTTTAAAGAAAATAACCTATGCCTTAGATGGACAGAGGTCTTTTGTCATCAAAGAAACACTTTTTCAATCTCTTCTGCTGTTCTGTAATTTTTTGATATAGGAAAACCTCAAGTATTTAATATATTTGGAAAATCCTTTTTCATTGTAAACCTTGGAGTTTCTTGACAGAACTCTAGGGTCCAAATTGACCCCATCAGTTTTTCAGTATTTATGTGATCTTCCTAGTTCTGCTACATCAGGGTTTTGTTCCTAGACTGGAGAGAGCAGGATGAGTGCATTTAGAAACTGCATTTCACCTGAGATCTCTTTTCATCTGTTTCTCGATCTGGAAATATGTTTTGGGACAAAGCAGGTGGAATACATGCAGAGCAAACCACACACACTGTGTGGCACACACTGTGTCTTTTGTATGGCAAACATTTACACTTTATAGTTATATTACAGAGTCAAGGTTTTTCCACCAACATTAGAATGGAAATTTGGATTTTTATTATAAGTGAAAAATGGCAGCATTTTTTTAAAACAAAAAACCCATCCCAGAAAGTAAAAAATATCTTTCTACATTAAACTTAAACTTCTTGGGTAGTGTGGATGAAAAGAAAGTTAAAAAAAAATAATATTTTTTTTTCCCCCAAAGACTACCTCTTAAAATAATTTCTATTATTTATACAATTCTGCAGATTGATTGCAGGTCATTGGATGAGATGGAAAAGAAACTGTCTTTTTTAATGCATCTATTTAATAACAATTAATATTAAAATTGCCAGCTTGACCTTCTAGACCAAATGGCGCAGAGTGAATTACCAACACAGGGATTTCCTTGACTTCCTAAGCCCCATGATGCTGCTTAGAAACTTTTAGACAAACTTCATCCTTGCTGTTTTTGAGCATTTTTTTTCCAGTGGTAATGTTTTAGGCTCTTCCAGAAACATAAAAGGACAGCTGGTATTGCTGATCTCCTTGTTTATCCTCCTGCTATTAAATTCATTATATTCTAATGAATTCATCTTAAAGTGAAACTGTTCAGGAGCTCTGCAGTTGTTGCTGTCAATGTGAGTCAATTCTGCTCTCATCTGAAGACTCTGATGTGTAAATTACTTGCTACCAGTGCTCTGATTTTATGTGTAGGCTGCGACTGTCAAATGCTGGACAGACACACTAGCAACCTAAATTTTACTGACTCCAGAGTTAGAAAAAAGATCATGCATAAATGGACTGTCAATGTAATGTAGTCTATGGTAACAAAATTCTGACTCCCCTCTTCTTACATCCAAGGAGAACTAAATAGCGAGGAAAATCCAGTAAGTAATGCAAGCAATTATATCTGTTTCCCTGCAGATAATTTATGTGTTATAACAATACAGGAAGGCTACCATCCCTGCTTGTAACCACAGGCTGAGGCTATTTTATAAACAGTGAAACCACCCATTGCTGTTGTCCATCATTTATTACTTGCCTAATAAATACTTCAATTACATTTAATAAATAATGTATTCAGGCTCAGTGAAGTGATAATTCTTTAAATTAATTATTAAATTCATGCAAAAAGGTTTTATTGCAAGCACTACTAAAGGAAATTTCTCTCTTCAATCTAAAGTGATTATTCATTATGTGCAGTAAAAGGCTCCATTTGCATATTATTAGTGAGGTAACCTTTAGCCTTCCTGGCAACAATAAAGATGCATCTCGATGTTGCTGTGCATTAATGTTCTGGGTTAGCCTTCCAAAACTAAAGTGATGATAAACAATATGTAATAAAGTCTTTGTTTATGGCCTTCTACCAGCTGTTTTCTGATATCTCAAATATACTACAATGACAAAATGTCCAGTAAATGTATTACAGCAAGTTGTTAAAAGGTGCTGCCTGCAGATGGTTAGTTGATGGGAAACAGTAAAAGTGGAACCAATTAATGCCCTGGAGATCTGAGTAGTAAATTCATCTCAAACAGACTTTTTAAAAGCCCTCTCTTTGATGGTCTCCTGCATGCTGTGGTACCCTGTACTTGCTGTCCTTGCCTGCTACACAGCAGAGAGTCTGGGAGTTAGCCATGCTCTTCAGCAGGGCTCAGTTCCCCAGGCAGTAGGTTTTTTTCCTGTCTTGAGCAACTCTCAGTACTTACATAAGGAGTTTCTAACACTATCATGTACCTGCCCTAACCTAGATGTCACGAGGAAGGACTTGCTGTGGAAGGAAGTCCCAGTGATATTCATTGAGAGAAATGAGAGTGACTTCTCTTTCCACTCTCTTAATCTTTTGTTTCCTCTTAAATCCTTAAAGCAAAAATTCACAGGAATATTAAAGGAAAAATGACCCAGGTTAGTGAGTCCGTAGGGCCTGGTTCAGAGCTGTGAAGTTTAGAAGCTCATGAGTGGGAAGACCCATCCTGTAGATCCACTGGTGTGTTGGAGCTAAGATGACAATCTGATGCAGGCTGAGCTCGCACTGCCACTGATTCACAATGTTCCCTGAAATCAATCTTGAAAGTCAACCTGACTGGTGTCAATGAGAACATCTGGCCAGGAGATGACTGGTGCTGGCTGGATTCTCCAGGTCTTCATCTGTCAGTCATGAATCCTTCTAAGACCTGACTGCTGGGATCTTGGGTATGTGTAGAGTCCAGGATTCTGTTCTGCAGGGGAACTCTGACCTGTTCTCCCTTCCGAGATGTTTTCCTTTCAGGGATCCATTTCACAGTGTAGTGTCCTGATCAAAGCTTAAATTTCATCTAGGCACGTAATCAGTGCAGGTAATGCCCCCCAGCCATGTCATGGTCAATGAGGACCACAGGCAGGAGTAGAAAACAATCCATCCCTGAGATAAACCCACAGACATTGACCATTCCTTATACTGTCTTAAGCTAGAGTTTTCATTAAGCTGTCTGCCCCTCCAGATGATGGAAATCTAGACAGCATACAGGTCCTCAAAGAGCTTTAAGTTGTGTCCTGAGAGCTATTGATGAAAAAAAAAAAAAGAAAAAAAATAAAAAAAAAAGGGAATAATTATAACTATTAAATTATGATCATGTTACTTCCCCTACAAGTCTATATTCTCAACCACAGTAAAATTTTTAATGCATGTTCTCCACATCCTGCTTTACTTTTTATTTTAAGATGTTAAAAAAAATGGTCTCCAGATAGACAAAATAGATGCTAAAAATTGACTACAAGCTTCTTTTTACTATATGCCAGGTGAAAAAGTTTTTTTTTTTTAGAGTGTGTACCCTGTCTTTTATTTTTCTAGCATTTGGAAGTAAAAATGATCTTTAAAGTTCCTCCCAAAACATAGTATTCTATGATTTCTGAAAAATTAATTCACATAATGCATCCCAGCTGGGCGATCATTATTTTAAAGATATGTATTTAGTAAATCTACATGAGGAAACACATACTCTTTCCCAAAGGCTAACTGAGAGGTCAGATGGGATTTTTCCCACCAAATGCCAAGAGATAAAATTTTTTTGTCTGTTTTTTGGTGGTCATTAAAGAAAAGCACCTTCAAAAGGCAGTGCAATGTGTCATGAGGTGTTTATCTGAGACAAGCAGGATAGTTCCCATTGCAGTGGCCAAACTCTGTAGTGGAACCCCGGTAAATCAGATTAGAGAGTCTGAAACTACTGCGTTTAACCAGGATGAGTCCTGCCCATTGTAAAATCCAAGAGAAAAACCTTAAAATTTATTGCTTATTGTGCTTCAGCAGATCAGGACAAATCATGGGAATGCATCATGGTGGTTATTAACCTGTTAGTGCCCAGGACAGGAAAACAGCTGTTGTACATCAGCATTTGACCCTGTGTTAGTTGCCCTGAGTTAGCTTTGTTGAATCTCCCTTTCCTACTCAGGAAGCAAGACCCATTTTGCTCTTTAGCGAGATCTTTTTCTCAGATAAGGATGCTGCCTGAAGAAGCTGCTGGACTCAGTTATCTCCCTTTCCAGATCTGATTCCAAATTAAAAGCATTTTCATTTACAAGTTACTCATTAATTCATACAAAAATAAAATGTATATCAAATCACCCTGACCCTTTCTTATCTTGGACATAAGAAAGAATTCAGCATTTTATGGACCCAGGCTCCCTTCCCCCATCCTGCGCATATTCACATCTCTAACACTGAGACCTCTGGTTCACCTTTGAATCACTTATGTTCTCTTCACCATAGCAATCAGCTCAGTCCTACATAAAGTGTAAAGTGCTGACATTTTCAAGCAGCCTAATGTTTCTTGCAGTCATCTAGCAGCCTTTCAAATGTAGAATCCTAGATGCCCTTGCTTTCCTTAATCAGCTAGCAGTGAAAAAGAAAAATGGAATAAAAGGACCTCATATATCCTCTTCTCCCTCCCTCCTGCAATTTGCTGACTGTCCAAACTAATCCCCCCACATCCCTCCCATTACACAGATGCAGCGAGATCTCTGAACACAAATGTTGTAAACCTCAACATAACTTCACCAATTCACACTAAGGGAAATAAATTTAATTCACTCAGCTTCTCATCATCTTACGGCCCCTTTAGGGCTAATCATCTGTATTAACTTTCTCTGGAGTCTTTCTAATGTCTAAGTGCTGCTGACTGTTTTGTAGCTGAAATGCATGTGACAAGAGAACAAATTGCCCAACAGTGGATTTCTTTTCTACAACAGTGGTTTTAGTATTTAAAAAGAAAGAATAAGGTTTGGAGTGGTGTTGGGTTGGGACTTGGATGGCCAGTTATGTGGCTGAATATGTGGCTGTTCCATCTTTGTGCTGGAATTTGTAGCTAATATTTCTTTCCTGAATAAAATTGTTCAACATTTATGCAGCAAGGTAAACTTTTATTTCTATTTGAGAGCCACAAATGATTTTCAGATTTATGATTTTGAGAAGATTGATTTTAAGAAGAATGATCTTTTTTTCAGCAAACCAGTTTCTTGAGTTACCAAATTTTAATAGCTAACTGGCTTTTTCTTCTTTTTTCTTTTTCTTCTTTTAATTGCACATCTGCAATAAGTACAGTTTTTTAGTAGCTGGTCTTGAATGCTGATAAAAGCTCATGCTTGAATTCAAGCCTGACTGAAATGTGCCTTTTTGAGGTGCTACACAATGTCGACACAGTTTTGTTCAAGGCTGTGGATTCAAATACTTGTTCTTCCACAGATTTAGTGTGTTCTTCTGAGTAAGGACTTAGAAGTACTGCTGACCATACATTTTTTTCTTTACAGTCTGCTTAACATTCTCCAAGGGACAGGGGTTGTTAGCATGTATTTATATCAGGATGTGAATTGCATACTACAGAAATCAGCAGAATTTATTTTCCTGCTTGTTGACTCTTCACACCTACTTGCCTTTCTTTCCCTTGACCTGTCATATTACCCTTTTTGATCTAAGGGCCTCAATCACTATGGAGAGTTGAACTCCCAGGATTAATCCTCATCCTCTGGTCTTTTAAATTCTGTTCATTCCTTGGTAAAAAGTGCTGTTTAGACATGTTTCTCTGTAACATGTCATCACCAGTGTTGAATCTGCATGGTAAAACCAGAACTTGATACTTACCCACTTCTTTCCTCCTCCATTTTCCTCATGGTTTCTGAGCCCTAAAGAGAATACATTTCTAATGGACATTTATCTCTTCTCATTACCGATTTTTTTACCCTGTCTGATTATCAGCTTCTGATCTGAAATCTCTTCCAAGGCAGCCTCTCACTTTTCCCTCTGAGTTTATGTAGCATCTGGGGATATGAAAATTCTACTCTGGGTTAAATTCAGATGCACTAAGAAACACCCTATGGGGTCTCACCAGTTTTCAAACAGACAAAAAACCCCCTCTGCCTCACTAGAAATCTGATAATTCCTTTTCCCCCTGTTTTCACGTGGGGACATTCCAAGGTTTTTAAGGAAGACAAACCCAAAAGCTATGTTAAGACCAATGCCAGGAGGTGCTTGCCTGCAGTAAATGAGGGTATAACTACTCTGTTTTGCAGTTCTGTGTGGAGATAGGAGATGGGTGTAACATCCCTTTCCTTTCCAGCTACTCTGCTTTCAGTGGAGAGAGCATTCCTACAGACATCCTCATTGTGGAAAATTATCAGGAAAGATTGGGAACAGCCCCATCAAGGTCAGCTGCTTTCATAGCTGGAGAGATGCAATGTTTACTCCTAGTTTTTAAACTGCTTCTTTGCCCATTTTTTTTGCTTTCCTTCCTTCCCTTTAGATCTATTTTTTTTAATCAAAAATTAATTCCAGATATTAGAGATATTCCAGAAACCAGTGGTTTCTTCCAGCTGATCACATCATTCCTGTCTAGTGGTCTTGATAAGGCTTTTCCTTTCACAACAAAAAAAAATCCATTTGGGGACTGAACAAATTTCAAAAATGAATAGACTCAGTTTTAGAAACTAGAATTTTCTGTTGAAGTCACAAAATTCCCAACCAGTTTTCACTACAGAGTCAGGTTTCCAGGGCCAGTGGGAGCTATGCCTGGCACACCAAGCAAGATCCTCACTCTTTTATCTCTAGAGGAAGAGTTGCAAAACAGGACAAGTGTTTGGTTTTCAGACAGAAAACTGCAAAATTGTGGCTAGTGGCATCATTTGTGCCTTTCATTTTTTATCCAGCAATCAATCTCTTTAATCATCAGCTAGGATAAGAGAGTTTGATGAAAATCATGACTAAGGATGTAAGTGGGAAAAGTGGGGATTGACTATTTGGCTTAGACACAGGAAACCTGTCTGTGTTGTGAAGGGCATGTGGTAGTAGAGTTAGGATTTTTCCTTTTTCACCCAATGCAGCCCTATGGCTTTATCATTTTCTTCCTGCAATCTCCAGACGATGCAAGTGCTGCTATAAATGATATTTCAGCTTTTTATAACTTCAGACACACAGATTACCTCCCCAGCATCCTTTTACTGCTGAGTGTGGGTGGGGGGAAAAAAAAAAGTTTTTAAAAATGTGCTTTCCACTCACCAGGTTCACTCTATTTCAGTAAAAGAAATGAGTGGAAAAAGAAAGGCAATGATTGTACAGCAACATTTATACACTTCGGGTGAAGGATTATATTTTGCTAAACCTGCTAGGAAAATAAACTTCAGGAAAACAAGAATGTTTTATAGAAGTACGAGACTCTTTTGTCACCAATAAATGATATTTTGGCTTGCTATGATTTCTTCATTGCTTCTCTCCATCTTCAGCAGGATGTATCATTCTGAGTGATCTTGCCTTTTTTGGCCACTTTTCCTATCAATTTAGCTAAATTAGTAGCAAATTCACCAGAAAGTCTGGCTTCCAATGTTACATTTATGTGTTTTTCTACTGAAATTGCGGCTCATGTTTGATGGCTAAGTCTAGAGTGGTGGAAAGAAAGGAAAGGTGAAAACAAAAATATGTTTAATAAACTTGTTTGGAGGAATTGTTGAAGCTAGGACTAGACAGAAATCAGGAACCCTATTTTTCATGAGCATATACTTCCAAGTTCATGTCAACAACTGCCCTCTCTGGTGTTTTTCTGTTTTGAGTAACAGGAATTTAAAGATATTTGGCCAGAATTTGCTTTTTTGAGTTGAAGAGGTAAAAAGAGGGAAAACAACCTGTTGCGGTGTGTTTTTATTGTGTTTTCAGTTGCAGCTCAGTTTCGATGGTTTGTTCTATAACCCCCTCCCCCCACTTTTTGTATTTTGTTGTATATTTTATCCCTAATGGATTGTTCCTTTCCCTCTGTATTGTTGGTTTTGCCCTGATTGTCTGTCTTCCCTAGACCTGCCCTTCTCTCTTCCTACAGAATTGTCAATCCTTCCCTAACCCTGCCCTTCTCTCTTCCTACAGAATTGTCAATCCTTCCCTAACCCTACCCCTTCTTCTAGACTGCTCCCTATCAATCCTCCAACCTTCCATGCCCTAGTGGTTCCCTCCCCTTGTGTTACTTCCTTGGTCCATGTATTGTACTCCCTGCCTTATGTTCCTCCCTCATGTAACCCTTACTGGTTGGAAATTGTATCCTCTCCCAAGACCTCCCCCGCTTATAAGCCTCTGTGAGCCCAGGTTTCGTGTTTTTCTGTCCCTCACCCTCCTGGGAGTAAACACCTTTGGAAATCACACATAAAGCCTCTCCTTGTTCTTTGTCCCTGCCCTCGATGCATTCCATCTGAGCCGCAGAACAGTTGTGCCCCACAGCTGCCCCCCGGATTGCGTGGCTTTCTCAGCACGGCCCACTCCTGGCGACAATGCCGGGAGCTGGCCAGGCTGAAGAGCTCCAGCACGGCATCAGCTTGGTGGCCCATAGGGGCCACCATCCAATTTCTGAATTGGCACCAGAGCAGGACCCCCTGCTTGCTCCTTGTCACCATTAACAAAGAGGAGCCCACAGTGGCTGCACTCCTAATTTTGGCACCTAAGTTTAGTGGCTATGGTTGTCTGGAAGGCATCCCAGATTATGCCCTCTTTACCACATTCTTCCATTTGTACTTAAATGCTCCTGCAGCCATTCTAGCAGGATCACGAATTACTTAGATGTGCTGAAAATGAGCTGTAACAGGGACATATTAAATGATCCTGTTGAGCATCATTATCACTAGGGACTCAAATAAGTGAGACATGGCTAATTATACCACCCTGTCCACAGCCTTCAAGCTGACTAGAAATTTGCATTGAGGGTAAGAATTTGATTTGATTTATGAAAAAAAGGAAAAAAGAAAAAGAAAGAAAAACAAATTTTATCAAATAGTCTTCCTTTAGCCCATCCTTTATGCTTTCTATCTGTCAACCAGGTGGAACTGGTTCCTGTCTTTCCATCCCACAACCCAAATTCTCACGTTCAGCCCTTTTGACACAGACCTGCATATTCTCAGTGATGAGGACATTAGTATTTTACTGCCAAGACCTCAATTCTGAGCAGATAGGATTTATGATACTTAATAAGGGAGGATATTTGGAAATAATCTCTAATGTGAATATCTTTTTTCCAGACCTGAGGGGGCAGGTTGTGAAACAGGAAGACGAGCTGTGTACTTAAGCTGATCAAGTGTTGTCCAGAAGAATCGTCACTGTAAGTGTTCAAAAAATGTGTAGATGTGGCACCTGGGGACATGGTTTAGTGGTGGAGCTGGCAGTGTTAGATTAATGGTTGGACTCAACATTAGAAGGCTTTTTCAACCTTACTTATTCTATGGATTTATGATTCCAAGAATTCTCTAGTGGAAAGTGTTGATTCAAGGTTCACATTTACGAAATGTGCCTTGAGAATGTGTGATGTCACTGGAGAATTTGACTTGTATCCAGTGGGGCTGAAGAGTAAATGCATGCTCCAGGGAGTCTGTGAGACCCAGATACATGGGGTAAATGTGGGTGTACAGAAAAAAATATTCCTGTACCCCATGGGATTAAATCTCTACTGTAAAATGGCCTGCAAGAGAAGAAAAAACCCCACTCCATCATCTCCAAATATGACTCCTGAAAACCATGCCTTTGGGATAACCCACTGTCTTGGGTTATGGAACCAAAAATGTGTATTCTATTCCATTTGTTGAAAGCAGTTGGGGAGATGATTTTCTTTATCTCTTGTAAACTCCAGGGAGGGAGGGGGGCGGATGCCTTCTGATAATGGGCCAGCTTTTAAAACCAGCTGGAGCAATGTTCCTTATCTCTCCCGCAAGCCACCTTCCCTCTGGGGGATATCTGCAGTTAATGGGCCATTAAGGCTCACCACATGACTGAAAACATTCCATCATCCCATTGTGAGCTGCTCCACCCAGTGGGGGGAGCAAACTGTTCCTACCTCAATAAAACCGAGACTCAGGAACACCAGGACATCCTGTTTTCCACTGGATTCCAGAAGAAGATCAGACCCATCTCACCACCACTGGACCCTTTTTGATGGGATCATCTCTACTCCAACAGAACCACATCTGTTTCTCCAGGAGGACTGCTTCCAAACACCCTGGCCAACAGGGTGTCAGGTCATATTCCTGACTCTGTCAGGGTTTCTGGGATTTTTGTTTGTTTGCTTGTCTTTTTGTACTACTACATTTGTATTTTTAATATTCCTAGTAAAGAACTGTTATTCCTATTCCCAAATCTTTGCCTGAAAGCCCTTAATTGCAAAATTACAACAGTTTGGAGGGAGAGGGTTTACATTCTTCATTCCAAGGGAAACTCTACCTTTTCTTGGCAGATAACTGTCTTCCCAAACCAGGACAGTCCCCATCAACAGAATTGCCAATATTAGCAATCATAACCTTTTCTATTTCTGGCAAGCATTCATTTCATCACTTTAAAGGAAAAGTTAGTGTAAAGAGGGAGGAGTGACTCGGTTCCTATTAATGCCCTCTTTGTCTTGTGGCACAGATGGAATTCATATAGATAGCTAAAACTGCTGAAAAATATGAGAGATTATTATAAATAAAGCATCAAAAGGTAGAAAATACCAGAGAGGATAATTACATTGTCATATTTTTATATGAAAATTATTTCCCAGGCAAATGTTGCCTGTTTGGAGAAGTTGAAAATAACTATAAATACATCCTTCTGCATGTCACAGAACAAAACAATTTTAAAGTTTAAACCCCATTATTTCAGAAGAGCCATTTATTTCAAGTAGGTGGCAATTTTCTTCCCCTCCCCCAGCCCACAGTATTCAGTAGCTATTCACCTCTCACAATTTTCATCTAGCCTGCTCTTTAGAATCCAATTGCAACCTTTAAAGTAGTCATCTATTTCTAATGGAAATCTCCGCATCCAGCTCTTTGAGCTGCTTTTCCAAACTCTTAATGAATTGCCTCAGGTTGCAGAGTTAGTAATGACACTAAGTGGTGGAGGCCTTTCATGAAATGTTCTGAGCTTCAATTCTCTTCTTACCCTTTCTTTTGTCCACTGCTGCGTGCATTTTTGCAGATTTCCAACAATTGCACAGTCAAGTGGAACTGATGACTATTCTCCTGCAACAGAATTTGGGAAATTTGCCAGGTAAGTGGATATGAGAAGGAGCGTGTAAACGGGGTCAGCTGAAGTAGAATTGGTTCTTGAAAGAGCAGTAAATACTCAGCTCCCACAAAGTACTTTTCTTGGCAAGAATGATCTCTTCAGGGAGAGAAAGAGGAAATCAGAGGATGACTTATGTTACTGATCTTGCCTCCTGCTGCTTTCTTACAATGGGTGTCTGCAGTGAACTGGAAGTTTTTGAAGGCCAGGTGGGGTATGACAGCACTCAGAGTGCTCTGTGGGCACATTCCTTGTAGAAGTGCTGGAATAAGAGGCCACCTCAGAGGATGCAAGAGCATTACCTGTGAAGAATCTCAAGTATGTCCAAGTGCCTGTCTGAGATGCTGGAGCTGCTGGCTGAGAAATGATTCAGAACAATAAGTCTCACGTAATTACAGGCTTCTCTGGTACGCAGCCCTTGACATAAAGGAGCAAAAATTCTAAGGGCAGTATTTGATTGCAAGTTTCTTCAGTACCCATAAAATGGCATAAGATGGACAGTCAGGAATAGAGCATCAAAAAATCATGGAATTGTTTGTGTTGAAAGTGATTTTAAACTTTGTTTCACACCCCTGCCATTGTCAGGGATACCTTCCACTATCCCAGGTTGTTCAAAGCCCTGTCCAACCTGGCCCTGGATATTTCCAGGGCTGGGGCAGCCACAGCTTGTCTGGGCAACCTGTGCCAGGGCCTCCCCACCCTCCCAGGGAAGAATTTCTTCTCAGTATCCCATCTAAACCTGCCCTCTGCCAATACTAGAAAAGAGAAATGTTTTGCTGAGATGACTGTATTCTGGAACAGAAGGCTACACGGACAGCATAAAAGAAGTACTTCTCCTGCTAAAAAAAGATTGTGGGAATGTAGGTTCTCACATGTGTATAAGTACCCAATGTTGCCATTAAGAGGACAAATGCAACCCTGAACATCTGAGCAGGGGAGTTATCAAACAAAGAAGAGAAGCAATGTTCCTTGGTAAGGAGGATGGTATCTTAGTCCTGGTTTCTACACTTTAAAAGAGGTTCTGTGTGAGTCTGAAAGCAATCAGAGAAGCATTAAAAGCATGATTTAGAGCAGGGAAAACCTGTCTCACCATAAGAAATTTAAGAAGTCAAATCTATCCGGTTTACCCAGGAGTATAGTAAGAGGTGAATTGGTCATGGTCTACAAATATCTGTGTTAGGAGGAAATTTTAGAAAACAGACAATTTTTTAATTATGGAGAGCAAAGCTTAATGAGACTTGGTAGTCTGAAACAAAGCTATTGTGAACCCAGAGTAAGACAGCAGCATACATTTAAAACTGTGAAGATAATTAACCATTGAAACAGTTTAACTGAGTACACGGAAGACTTTCTGTCACTTGAAAATGAGCTAAAGATAAACTGTTATTTAAACTCAATTAAGTGCCTGGTGCAGACAGAGCTACAAGGTTTTGTGGTCTGGTGTAACACACATCAGATTGCAGGCTATGACTATCCCTTCTAAATTA
>VYXD01011462.1:267517-283246 GCA_013397195.1 Hylia prasina | reverse complement strand
TGGCTAGCAATAAACCTTGGGGGCAAATTGGAGCGAGGGTGAAGGTAAAAGACAAAAAGGTGCTCTTACTCCTTCAGGGACACAGTCCCACAGTTTTGATGCAGAACCTACACCACGGAGCCCAGGAAGAATAAGAGACCGAGCCCCTGTGAAGGGTAGATTTAAGTCCTTGGCGAAGGAGGGGGGAGGGGAGGGGGTCTGTTAGCCAATGGGGACTGACCCTGGGGGAAGTGAGGGATAGGTGGGATCAGGTAAAGGGGATGCAAAGGTTCATGGGAAGGTACAACAAATATTTTGTGTGAATATATAAAAAAACACCCAGTTTATATAACAAAGTGAACTAACTACTTAGTGCAATAGAACAGTTTCCCTTTTCTCAGTTTTGTTAGAAGTTGGAATCACAAATATGGTCATAGACAGAAAAGAAAAAAATACAGCACTGTAGTATCTGCACTTATTCAATGTCAGTAACCATTGGTTTCAGCTGGTGAGTATAAAGATGTCTTCTTTAACTTTTAATATTAGAGAGGAGATCAGGGATATGAAATAATGTTTTCCCATCTTCAATTATTTTTACAATACTTCTACTATCTCGACTTAGAAGACAATGCTTATTATTATGAATTTAACTGTATGGTATACATATATAGCAGTTGTATACATAGATATAGTAAACATATATAGCAACTACATAGCAGCTATACTGACTTTTCAGAACTGATTGTTTTTTCTTTCTCATTCATTACAAATGAACATAAAGAAAGATTTTGCAAACACTATTCTTTGGAACCAGTAACTGATAAGCAACAAGCCTGTAAACCTACATAAAAACATGTGGGTCATATGATGCATGATCCTGATAGGAGAGCATGATAACATAGCCATTCCCATGGGTTATTAAGAGTTCAGGCTGCTGCCATAATTTAGTTGCTGACACAGATTAGAATTAAATTATACTGCAAAGCACTGACTGTTCTCATCAGAAGTTACCAATCTAGTAAAAGGAACAATACAGACAAGGATAAGAAAAGTGGAATTGCATCATATTACCAACAGCTTGGGTGGTGGCCCTATCTTCCTATTGATCTATTATGTTGCCACGTACCAGAAGATGAAGCTAAATATGTAATGTCATAAACATCTAGATCAATTAAGACAGTCTTCTTCCTGTTAGCCCTTTCCCAACATATATACATTTTGATGTGAATGTTATTTATCCACCTAACTTGTATACTATAAAAAAATAGCAGGAAGTCTTTCCTCTTAACTACTGTTTTCTTTCTCCAAAGGACTTTGTTTCCTGAATGACAGAACACATTCACCTTTTCAGCGTACTGGTTTGCCTCTGTTATACACTCAGCAGGATACACCTCTGTCAAGAGACAAATGTAAGCTATCCTTAATGGGCAAACATCTGTTCTGTTTATCTTTACAAAGGTAAACAGCTTGAGTGTGTAATAATTTATGTCTTGGACATATACTTCAGTTTCCTTAAACTCTTTTTATTAAACATTACCCATGTTTATACTATGTGCTGGGATGGAGTTAGGAGATTTTCAAGCTAGTGCACACTTGATCCCGTAAATCCAGGTGGCAGTGGAACACTGTGCAAATGTATAGCACACGTCCTGAATCAGTACAACTGCATTCTTTGGGACATAGCACCTGCAGTGATGCTGCTTTCTGCCTTGGATAAGTTTGTGCAGACACATCTAACCATGCATTCCATTTTCAGTTCTGACACTGACTCATACTGGACTAGTGGATTATCTTGCCTCCCCTCCTTCAGTTCTACATACATAAACTTGTAAAAACTTACCTAAAGGTAATGCTATAATCAAACACAAGCTTTTTTTATTAAATTGACTGAATCTTGATGACAGGTGAATGCTAGAAATATCAGAAAAATTCTGAAGGTGCTTTTCCCATAGACCCATAAAAATCACAGACATAAACATGAGTGAAAACTAAAGTTTCCCTTTCCCAAATAAAGCTAAAAATGATGAATTTTCCTGTCACCATTTGGAAGTCTTTAACTGACATGGGTGTTGTTTACCTTCCTGAGCTGGGTAATAGAGACTCAACAAAAGCATTAAAGGCACACATGATCCATGAACTTCAGTGTTTCAGCTTCTCTCATCATGGGTGGTCTATCCAGGGTAGATTAAGACTCAGAAGTTGCTGACACCATTAAAAAACCACACATATTGTTCAAGTTTCTTGCTTTTAAAGGGATCATTTCCCATTTTCTCATCTCAAGGGACTGCCTTTGCAGCTGTAGCAAGGGAGCATTTCATTGCTCTCACTTTTGTGTATCATTTATCTTGAGATGTCAGATGTTGTCATGTGCATTTTCAAAGGTACAAGACACAGATCATGGTGAAGCATCATTGCTGAAAGAACATGATCTTACCCAGATATTCTGCAAATTGAAGCACATGATTGTTGCTGATGCAAAAGTCATGTCCTAACCTCTTGCTTTAGTTTATATGATGATTTTTTTTCCACTTCTTGCTTTTTTTTTTTTTTAATTTCTTTCCCCTCCTTCCTCTACTTTTCTTAAACCTCACTTTCCAGTCTCTGATTTTTTATTTAAACACTCATTGCACCCTCTGATGATCTCTGATTATCTTGGTGTTTAGTCATGGATGCATGATTTCCCTTTTCCCATTAGTGTAAGTAAATTCCCATTCTCCCAGCAATTCTGTGTGGAAATAAACATGATCATTAATCACTTTACAGCTCACAGACTCAGGATAATAGCACTGGCTGAAAGAATAGTGAAGGTAAGAACTGCAGGAGTTTTCCAGTATTATTCTAGAGTAGACAAACTTCTCAACTTGTCTTTAACTTATGAATTGTCATCTTAGCGTTTCATGTGAGAAAAAATTATAACATCTCCACCTACTTTGCATCTGAGTAAAACCAGTGGAGCAGCTGAGAGCTTGCTTTCACTTGAGTCAGTTTTAGTTGCATTTATGTTGTTCCTTAGAACAACAGGACCTTCTAAAAGAATCTTTAAAAAAAAAAAAAAAAAAGAGCAATGTAGAAAAATTAAATTTTCAGTTACTTTTTCTTTAAAAAAAATTTTAAACAATCTTGTCTAATTGTACTGTGACCACATATCTGCTTGACCACATGAAATCAAATCTCTGAAAAGGCAAATAATTTCTGAATTATTTACGGAAAAGAATCTTCTCCTGACAGAAATAATACCTTACATAATAGAGAAGAGCTATAAAAGCAGACTAAATCACTGTCAAATATTCTTTATCACTTTGACTAAGTAATTAAAAATTAATTTCTTGCAGAGAAATACTTTGTGGGAGAGTGGATTATATGCCTTCTTTCTTTGTGGCACATTCAGCAGCAAGGGACACTATCGTGGTGCTGTTGTGCTCCAGTGGTTCCTAGCTGCAGAGCAATCTCTCAGAGTTGCAAGCTGGGTGTATCATTCCTAGGTCAAGCCATCTTGAAGTGTTTGGGACACAGTGAATATGGAACCCTAACGAAGAAGGAACCGAGTATCAAGCGTACAACAATATGATTAGGTTTGACCTCATTGTTTATTCTTTATTCCCCATATTTATATATGGTTATGGTNTTCTTTATTCCCCTTATTTATATATGGTTATGGTATATAAAGCAGGCACAGCTAAACAATTGTTGATTGGTTAAAATCTGATGTCCAGGCACCCTAAATAACTGCTCATTGGTTCACATCTTTTGGTAGTTAATTCTTCTTCGTTCTGTCTTATGAATAACACTTCTGCCTTCAGCATCTATGAGAAGGTACAAGTTGTTACATGTCTTCAGCTTCCTTGAGGAAGTATCCGTGAAGAAGGGCCAATGAGTTATTGCATTTGCTACATTTTTGCTACTTCAAGGCAATGTAGGAACAGAACAGCACACAGCAGGCACAGTACAAGGCCTTACACTGTTCCCTGATAGCAAGGATTGTTCAATCCCCCTATCAATAAATTGTGGCTTCACTCTTCTAACTATTCCTCTACAGAACCCATTCTTTGAAGAAGCAGCACACAGTTCTTTACTGTTGATCTATATTACAGATGATTGGAACATGACAGGCTATATTTATTCATTTAAAAAAAGGGGGGGGCGACACACTGATAAAGTGCAAAAAAATTTCTTCTCAAGAAAGGCAAAAAGGTAGAAATACAGATGCTTCATTAGTCTTGTCCATGGAGATGTGTTTTTTAGTTAGTTGAGCTGTTAGCAGTAGTATAATGTTTTAGTCCTCTGCACTGACATTTGTAATCATAAAAGGTTGGAAAAGATCTCTATGGTCATTGAGTCCAGTCATCAACCTAACACGGCAGGTCTGTCAGTTCCCCATGTCCCTCAGTGCCACATCTGCGTCTCCTAGCACTCCAGGGATGTTGATTCCACCACTCCCCTGGGGAACCACCCTTTCAGTGAAGAATTTTTTCCTAATACCCAATATAAACTGCCAAGGACATAACTTGAAGCTGGTTTTACTTGTCACTTGGGAGAAGAGACCAACCTTCATGTTGCTAAAACCCCCTTTCAGGTTACTGTAGAAAGCAATAAGATCTCACCTGACCCTCCTTTTCTCCAGGCTAAACAACCCCAGGTCCTTCAGCTACTCATCATTATGTTGCAAAATGTGGAATATATAAAATTTCCTTAAGAAAATATATATTTTGATGTTTGATCTTTGTATATTTTCGAGACTAATCAAAAAGAGATTTAATCTGTGAAACAGAAAGCAGCTAACAAGCAAGCTCTAAGTGATGTCCAGGTATTAAAAAGACAAATTAGTTGTTGGTAGAATTGCCTTAAGGTTTAGGGCTTGACATGTTTCAATAATCTCAGATCTAAAGAGAGGTGAACAAAGCTTGGGGATAAGGATCTACAACTGATAGTGGACACAAGGAATGTAGAATTTACATGTCACAGGGACATTTGGCAGAACCCCCAAGATAAGAAAGGAACCAGTAAAGACAACTCAGCAACTGTGCTGAACCAGCCCCAGCTGGGTAAAAGGTAATTAGCAGTGGGTAAATTGTGACAACTGACTCACGGCCACTAACCCAAAACAGAAAGACTGAGTGTGTGGACTAAGCAGCATGAAAAGCAAGAGGATCATTAATCAATAGAAAACAGAATACTGATTATTAAGGGAACTATGTAACTTGCAGACAATGGACCTTAACGCCTTTGTTTGCTAATATGTATAAACAATGAAAAGTTTTGGTAGTTGTCATGCTGTCTTTGTGGATTTGCCACCTAGCATCCCCTTCTGTGCAGAACTGTAAATATATCAAGACTTTGATTCTGTGTGTGGTTTGGCCTCTTGAACACAGGGTGAAAAAACCTATTTTGGGACAATTAGACTGTTGCTCCAGACCCCTCAGCAGCTTTGCTGCCCTCTTTTGGACAAGCTCCAGCCCCTCAATGTCATTCTTGTCGCGAGGGGCTCAAAACCGGACAGGGCTCGAGGTGTGGCCTCACGAGTGTACAGGGGCTGGCCACATTTTATCTGACATAAGCCAGGATGCCACTGGCCTTCTTCGGCCACCTGGACACACGCTGGGTCATGTTCAACCGCTGTCAACCAGCACCCCCAGGTGCTTCGCCATGTGGCCACTTTCCAGCCATTCCGTCCCAAATCCCCGGTGCTGTTGCGCCCCACAGGCGGGACCCGGATGTTCAGACCAAGGCTCAAAGACGAGGAGAGGAAGAGCCACGGGTTTGGGGGAGGAACCAGCGCGGTTCTGACCGAGGGGGACGTCGCAGAGAAGGCGGAACCCTGGGGACGGCCCCGGTCGTCACCCGGCGCCCTTTCGCCGCGGCCTTCCGCCATCCCGCCGTTGCCCCGGCAACGGCGCCGCCGGCACCGCGCGGAGTCCAGGCCCTGCCGCAGGATGGTGAGGGGCGGCGAGGGATCGCAGGATGGTGAGGGGCGATGGGGGAGGCACCGCCGAGGGACGGCCCGCTCTAACGCTGCTCCTCTCTGCTTTCTGCCCAGATGCTCTCGCGAGCCAAGCCGGCCGTGGGGGGTACCCCGCCGCCAGGAGACAGGCGGAGGAAGAAAGGGAAGGACGTGCCACAGTTGGAAGAACTCTTGGCCCAGAGGGACTTCACCGGCGCGATCGCCTTGCTGGAGGTGACGGGCTCCCCTCGGGAGAGCATGTGTCGTCGCTGCCGGCCCTGTGCTCTCAGGGCTGCAGGGCGAGGGCACCCCTTCCCCTGCCTTGTGGCCCTCCCGCCCCCTTGGGGTCCTGCAGCGGCATTTGTTGCTTCCCGCTTCACAGAGCCGGGTTTGGTCTGTGGGGGCTGCCTGCTGCTGCCCTCCGAAAGTGAAAGCAGCTCCACCCCAGTTGCATCCACAGCTGTCAAACCTAGTATTGCTTTGGTTATCTGTGAGGCTTTAGACGCTGTGGCAGCTGACGAAATTCTTGCATTCTTTATTCTCTACAAAGTTTAAACAGCACGTGGGTGAGGAGGAGGATGGCAGCCTTTGGATCGGATACTGTGCGTTTCATTTGGGTGACTACAAGAGAGCTCTGGAGGTAAGGTGGGGAAATCCTGCTTCCCAAGGTTGGAAATTGGGATGGTGTGATAAAGCAATGACAACAGGAGGAAGGTGGTCTGTAATAGGGAGCTGTTAGCCAGTTAAGGTACAAATGTACAGTAATAAAGCTGATACTGTGGGAAGTTTGGATTAAAAAAAAAAAGGTATTTTGCATATGAAAACAGAACTTTTTTAATGTTATGTACTGACTTATTTGATACTAGGCTCAGTAGCTTAATTTATTCTGTTGAATGTCATAGTTCATGTCCTAAATCCATGATTCCCTTTTTGCAGCTAGGTTTCCACAGTTTCGTTTTTCAGGTTTAATAATGTTTCTATCTTCATTGTGTAGCTTATCTGTGATAGGTATGAAAAAATTCTTTCTTTAGAGGTTGATGTCCCTGACCATTTAATGTACTTTATTGCTCTCCTTGGCATTTTCTTTTATTAGATAATTCAATTAAATTAGGTGGTCTTTTTTCTAAAAACTTTAAGTCACTAAAATATATGTTAATTGTTCAAATACATACATAGTAATGTTTGCCTCTTAGAGTTCTATTGTGTCTCTATTTACTGTGAAGAATAACTGAAGTATAGCTGGTTTTGCAGTCTTTGAACTTGCTTTCCCCGGAATCAATATTAAAAACAAATGTTAATTTAAAGTATCAACAAAAGATAATAAAAAGAAATAAATAGATTATAGAACAATGATGATATTTTCTCTCTTAAATGGTCACATGCTCATGAGGTGAAAGCGCTAAATCTTCTAAATAAGAAAGGTACAAGGCACTCTGCCCTTTAAAAAATTGAAGAGAAAAACATCTTTTGGAGATATTAGAAATGCTCAGTGAATCAAACTGACAGTATGCACAGTATAGAATGTAGAATAGTTGTACAGGACATCATGGTAAATTAATATTCATCTTTAGACTTGTGGAACTTAAACAATATGAATAAAACAATCAGTTGCTGTAGTTAATTTACATGTAGGCATTAGGTGTTAAAAGGGAGTGAAAGTTTTAAAAAAGGAAAAATGTTCATATACAAATGAAAAAAACTTGCAATTTCTTTGAAATAAATAATTTGAAAATAAATTTGAAATAAATTCTGCTTTTTGAAATACCCAGTAGATGCTTTTATAGTCAGAGTAGATGTTACATATTTCCTTCAACGAAAAGGCAAATGCTTTTTTTAAAAATTTTCCTAATTCGTTTTTGCATGTGGTTTTTGAGTCACCACTAGGTGATGCTCTTGGTTCAGGCTTTTAAAAATTACAACATAGTCGTCTTTTTCCCGTTTTTCTACCCAAGAAGGGACAATAAAAGGTTTGTATGAGCGATTTGTAGTTTGAGCGTTTGTGTATGTTTTAAGTGAGAGATCACAGGGCTTGTCTTTCCAGAAGTAATACTGGTTTTTTGCACAGTGATAAGTCCTGATAGCTTTGTCATTTCGTGGTGACATGTGGGAAATGAGCCTGCGCATCTCAGCCTGGTTTCAAGGACAGAACGTTCTAGTTTTAATTTCTAAGGCTGTAGGTCTCATTGCACTGTGGAGACTGAACTGCCTTTCAGTTATCAACTTCCGTGTTGAAGTGTAAAATGCTGTTACCTCATCTGCTATGTTACAGAGGTGGTGTTGCTGTATTCTTAAGGACAAATTCCTTGGTAATCTATAGCCTTGAGATCTTGGAGCACTCTTTGGGGAGTGCCAAAAGCACTGTAAATAAAACACTAAGAGTCAAAGATTCTGCAGAATTCTCCAGAATGACATTGCACACAATCTAAATGATTCACACTCTTATGTGTTCCTGCAGGTGACAACACATAGTCTGTGTCACTGTATTCACAGTTCATGGTTTGTACTCCATGTACCTGATGAGGGTCTTCAGGAATTACACTGTTCAATGCTTTTATTAATAATGACATTTTCATAGTGAGCTACACATGTTGGTTGCATAGGAACTTTTGGAGAAGCTTGGGAATTGCAATGAAGTGGCCATCATGCACCACCAGGAGAAAAGATGAAGTGAAAAACACACAGATATCCAGCTCCAGAAATATCTTGAGAAAGAATGACAGCAAAATCTCTGTCACATTCATGTGAGAGAATTCACATTCTCTTACCACAGGCACACCACTAACTGCTAGGTATCCTCTAGGTAGAGCACTAACTTCAGCCTCACTAGGGTCACACCATCCCCTTCTTATCAGCAGATGCCTTTCTCAAAGGTTATGCCACTGACACTGGTCTGATGGGATCATCCCTACTGCTGTATCCCAGTTTAAAAATGGTATTGCAATGGGATTGACTTTCCATGGTGCAGTTCTTCCTTGGGGATTGACTAGCTTCCCTCATGGACAAACTTATTTGTACTGAGTAGCTAATGTCTTCCTGGCATCATATGGCAACCAGAGCCATAGTATATGGTGACATCTAATTAGTTTTCTGGAATCTTCCACATCTAGTATCCATAATGACAAAAACCCGTCTGTCTCTGTCTCTCTCCAGCAGCTGCCACTTGTTCATGGCTTTAATCTTAAATCTTCTGAAAAATTTCCCAGTGTCACCCAAGTACCAGAACTAGAGCATCAAGCCAATTATTCTGTTTCTGAGCTGCCTGGTCTCATAAATTGAATCAGCTTGGACCTTAAGAAAGTGCGGGTTTATTATTCTTTTTAGTATATGTATATTTATATATATATATGTATATTTTAAAAAAGTTACAAGACTAATTGGCACAGGCAGGTGCACTTCTTGGCTGGATTCAGGAACAAGTTTCATACTTGCAGTCTGCACCCTCTGCCTCTAGGGATGCTGGCATGGTGCAGCTGCTGGACATGGTAATGGCATTTTGGTCCATCAGCTGCACACTTGAGAACAAAGAATGATCCCTAGGTCAGAGCCTTCAAGGCATTGTTTCTGTCAAAATCCTACAACCAACATACAGCCAACGGCAGTCTCTCCAATCTGCCACCTCTCTCCTGGCAGAGAAGTAGGAGCCATTCCACCACTTGACTGAACAGGACCTCCTGCCAGCTTGACTCGGGTAATTTTAGTCAAATAGTAAATCATGGAAGGAACAGGGCTGTCCTAGGGTAATTGTTCATCCATGAGCAGTATCTGGTTGTGCTTGAGTAATTCTGTGGCAAGTGTGAGAATGGACTGACAGGTACACTCCAGTTCCTGACGGCTGAAGATAGAAAGTAAAAAGTGGATCTTTTAGCTCTGGGAGTTCTCTAGGCCTCTGTATCAAGAATGTAGCCAGGTTGCAATAAGTATCTCATTGGAGCACCTGTGGAGCAGCCATATATGTTGGCTTATTTATTGCCTCTTCAGCATCTATATTCATGGGCTTGGAGAATCCGGACAAGTAGTAAGGGCACTGAGCTGGTCCTCTTTTGAGGAAAACTGCATGTGTCTAGTGATAGAAGCATGAGGAGGAGGAGAGTAAATTAGCAAGGAGTTGTTAATACTGCTGGATGGCAAAAGAATGCCACAGGTTGACTCTTAGGTTTGAGAGTATTTAGTTTGTTTGGGTTGGTTTATTTGGAAAGGAGGGGGGAAAGTTCTTGTGAAGTAGTCTTTGAGAGACTGATGTTGAATGGCTTTCAGTGAGGAAAGGGGCAATAGCACATAGTCTGGGCACGTGGCCCAGAACTAAAGGATAAGGAGCACTGATAGTCCTAATTTTTATTTACTCTTTCCATAAATTCACATTGGTACTGCTCTTCATATATTGCTTGCTTTGAATGGCCAAGCCAGAACATGACTTGTCTTTTCTAATTAGTCTGCCTGAAGCCGTAGTCAAAAGAGACCTTTGGGTGCATGTAATCTGAATGAATTTTGAAAGATTCCAGATGGTCCCAATAAACAGCAATGGCCTATCTCTCAGAGCTCCGTGACAGGCCTATGTCAAGATTCAACTGGCCTCAGTAGGAAAGGTTGGCCTCTACCTTTGTTTTCTTTTAAAAAATATTAATCATTATTTTTATGATATTTATATTTATTTATTGGAAATACTGTTGGACAGCTAGTCCCTGAAATAGCAAGACTGAGCTGGCTTTTAAGGGTACTCATCAGTATCTTCTCTGTTTGCAGTTTACTTATATTTGGCAACAAAAAAATAATTCTTTACACTTGCAAACTCTAAACTTGATTGTTGTCAGCGTGTTTGTGTTCTTGGGATTTGCTGTCCTGTGGGCAGGGCTTATTTTATCTCATTCTGTACATATATCTGTCCTTTTCCCCAAAGGTAAGAAGTCCCCCGCCCACAGAGACTCGAGTTGCTGAACTCTCCCTAGGTAGAGAGGACTTCAAATTCATGTGTTTGGAGAACAAGTACAGAGTCAGCAAGGGCTTGTTTTGCTGGGAGGGATGAGCAGCTTGCAGTGATCTGGAGTACATGAATGACATTGCTTCAGCAGGTCTTGTGAGAACCTTGCATGACCCTGCCTGCTTTGCCTTATGCTGCCTGTCTCCATGGCTGTATGAAGAGCAGGAGTACCAGCAGCAGGCACTTCCATTGGGATGGTTCTTCCTAGGAATTTATCAGAACTGTGACACAGGAAAAAAATGGCAATTAGAGATCTCCATGCCTCTGGTTTTAGTACCTCCTTATTACTCTGAGAAAAGATGTTTATCTCCAGGGATATAATTGTTTAGTGGCTGCAAAGGTTTTTTTGTTTAAAAGAAGTAGATAGAAAGATTGATCTGTTAAGTTTTTGCTGTTTCACATATAACAAGAAATGAAGCAGTTTGTGTGGCAGAATTAAAGGATGTGTAATGAATGTGGATGTGTAAGAAATATTAGAATATGCTGTCTAGTGCCTTTCTATAGCTGTTGGCTGTAAATCTTAAAATGGAAAATGGTAAAGTTAGGAACAGGTTATTAATATTTACTACAAATTACTAATCTTCATCTATAAGGAAATCTTGAATTTGCCCAATACCGATTTAAAGGCTTGTATACAGTGGTCTCCAAACAATTTTACTTTTTGTAGCCCTCTTAGGAAAAATGCTTTGAGTACATACCCCCAATGTATATACACACATTTATATATTTATAAATTACATACATGTACCACTGTAGTAACATGTAATTATAAAACATACACCAAAATAGGAACTAAAAAAAGGATGTGATAAAATTAAACACTATTTTAAAATACTTATTTTAGTTATTAGTAGTACAAAAAATTTTCTTCCTGCACTTGATGTTATTATATTGCATAACCTCAGACTTAACACACATTTCCACAGGTTTAATATACACTAAGACACTACTTACAGGTTTACAAAAACACGTTTAACACTTGCTCCAGTAAGTAGTCACAGAGAGATTTCCCTGGTGTTTATGGCTCCCAGGCTTTGACTGGAGGAGAACTTAGGAAAGCAACAAAAGTTGGTTATATTGATGCGTTTATAACTTACATATATTGGGGCTTATATATCTAAATAGTTTTATAATAATATATTTACAATATAAATATGTTTTATATCTTTCTAACTTCAATATTGACAGAGATCAGGCTTACATGTGATGATTATGGCACTGCTTGTCCCTGTGGTCTGTTATATTGCTGTAAACAAAAAAGTAGGGACGTAGCTGAAAACATAAGAGTTTTAGTGTAAGGACTGCAGTGAACTTCAGAACAAATTGTTTGATCTCAGTAATTTAATGATAAATTGTAAAATTGTGGAAGAAAAAAATGATATTTAATACAAGTATGTGCTATTACGCATTTTTTAAACATGATCCCTCTGTTCTGTTACAGGAATATGAGGCTTTAACCAAGCAACCAACTTGTAATCCAGATGTTTGGGTGAACCTTGCCTGTACATACTTCTTTCTGGGTATGTACATGCAAGCAGAACAAGCAGCTTTGAAAGGTGAGATGTATGGCTCTGTTGGAAAAGACTGCTTATTGATTTGAACACTTAAAGTAATTTCCAGACAAAGTATGCAATAAAGGATACTTTTGAGCAAAGTTTTGTGGGTTTGGGGTTTTGTTTAGGGGTTAGTTAATTTGAACTTTCATTTAACAGGATAATTATGATGCAGTTTCCTTCCTAAAAATACCTTGGGCATGTGGAGCAGCTGGAACTAAAAGAAGCATCTGGAAAATAATTTCTCTTGTTAATTTCTAATTACAAAACCCAGCAAACTATACCAACCAGCAACAAAAGGTTACTTTTCTTCTGACTGATTCTGTGTCCCTGAGCCAGCGCAGATGAAGCAAATTAAGCCAGTGAAATGATAAAAAAATAAGCATCTGAGAGAATTCAGCATTCTCCCTGATGAAGACAAGAGCTCTGTTTGCATAGAGTGACTTAGTAGCTGGTCTCATTGCCTTGTAAGTCAGATGTTAGGTATCTGGTTCTTCAAGGCATGGAGCCCAATAGTCACATTAGTACAGTTCTACTTTAATCTGAACATGCATGGGATCATTTAAAGAGGAGAAAGGAAATTAGATTCCAGGGCAATTTTTACTGCCTAAAAATGTTTCTGTAGTTTAATTTTGTTGCCCATCACTTTTTATGTATCTCAGTGATTTATATTGTTTTCTATAAGCTTAGTATCTCAGTGCTTTTTAAGTAGAATTAATATTAGTGATATCTCACTCAACTTCTGACTCTTGCCTTCTTAGGATAAAACTCTTTGTGAAGGATGGGTTTTCTCCTTTGTTTCATCAGTCTTCTTGTCTTGGGCTGAAAATAGGATAGGAAGAAAAATAATTGTGTACTTTCCTCTGCTGTGAAGGAGTGCCTTCCAAAAGGACAACAGCATTTTTAAAAAATAATTAGGTTGTCATATCCCTTTAAAATCCTCAGAGATTGAGCTTGAATCCCACAACTGGAAATGTTTTGGTTTTTTTATTTTCAACTGTAAAAACAATCTCATATAGAGCTTTGTGATTTGTATTGTTCAAGAGGTGTGTAAATTTCTAATATTCACAAATAATTTAATCTTTAATGTACCACAAATTTGAGCTTTGGAGATTGCAACCTAGGATTTGAAGTGAATCTAAAAATAAATGGGCACCAGGGCTTTGAGGTGTCACTGTGACCTAAAGCATGGAGGAAGCAAGCAGCTGCATCCTGTACTAGATGGAGCCATTGTCATCAGCTTCACATCTTGTGAGTTGCAGCAATCCATTCTAGAGATGACATATACACAGCTGGGCGTGCAGTTATTAACTGTGAGCTGGAGGCGACGGAAGGTTCATGTTTGTCATGCCCCTTCAGATTAATTAATAGTAGTATGAGTGGCAGAGTAAGGGGTGCAGTTAGTGGTACTTGGGTGCTGGAGGCAAGGGTAGGAATATTAAGAAAGCAAGAGGAGGGAGGGAGTCTAGCTGAGGGAGGGAACCAAAAATAATTTAGTGGACACATTAGTTCAGTTCCTGATCAGTTCTTGATTTTGCATAATTGTTAAAGAAGGACAGCGTGCTAGTTTTTATAATGAGGTGCTAAACCTTTCTTATGAGTACTGTAATCCTGGTGATTTCTAGCTACTTAAGTTTGGTGGGGAAGCAGTCACAGCTGAGGATTTGTAACACATGTTCTTTCTCCACTGAAAACTTCCAAGGGTGGTATATTCCCCTTTCACGCTTCCTTATATTGAGTTTAAACCTTTTTATTTTTGCTTAAGTCAGATCCTCTTTTAGGTTTAACAACTTAGGATTGCATCAGTGGTGGCTGTTTCCAATACTGAAATTCAATTCCAGTATTGACAGCTGAGGCCATATCATCATGTGCTCTCTTCCATGGTTTTGCAAAGATCTTGAAGAAATAAAATACTTCCTTTGAATAGGTAAAGTCTTTAGAAGAACACCTATTATATTGCATAACCTCAGACTTAACATACATTTCCACAGGTTTAATATACACTAAGACACTACCTACAGGTTTACAAAAACACATTTAACACTTGCTCCAGTAAGTACTCATTTTATCCAATCAAGTTTATCCAATCAAGTTATCAAGTTTATTCAATACTGCCTTGAATACCACTTGAAAAAATGATAGTGTTAATATTAGGCTGCTTACCATTGCTATTTTGGGATTATTTTGCCTGAATTCTTGCATAGTGTATGCTGTTTATTGCTGCAGTTATGCTAAACCCCTGAAAGTAGCATCCTGATAAAACAAATTAAGGAAAACTAATTTGGTTTAGCTAATAATTCTAAATTTCTACAGTGACAGAATGTCTGTGTGAAAGGAAGCATGAATCAGCTAGCTTTCTGGAAGAGGTTTTCCACACAAACGTATAAATGTCTTGAAATCAAATCAAGTTCTTTCTTGCTATATGCCGTTGCTTGCTGTTGCTTAAGGAAATTATTGTTAACCATCATTCCATTAAGGAGGAAAAATTTGCAGGATACTTAAAATTTAGGAAAATTTAGGAAGCTATCATTAAAAGCCATAAGGTAATTAATGTATTCATACAGATACATAGTCCACAATGTCTTGTGGAGCACGTTTTTATCTTTATTTTATAATGGATGTGAATTGATCTCTTAGCTTGTTATTTAATTCAAACTTCATGGAATAGAGGAGACGGGGAGGTCATTAAGGACAGCCAACATGACTTCACCAAGGACAGGACTTGCCTGACCAACCTACTGGATTTCTATGATGGAGTGACTCCATCAGTGGACAAGGGAAGGGCTATGGGTATCATCTATCTGGACTTCTGTAAAGCTTTTGACACGGTTCCCCACAACATTCTTCTCTCTAAATTGTATAGATATGGATTTGATGGGTAGACTGTTAGGTGAATTAGGAATTGGTTAGACAGTCAGATCCAGAGGGTAACACAAACAGCTCAGAGTCCCAGTGGGCATCAGTGACCAGTGGTGTCCCTCATGGGTCCCTGTTAGGACCAATGTTATCTAATATCTTCATTAATGACACAGACAAAGGGATCAAGTGCACCCTCAGTAAGTTTGCAGATAACACCAAGCTAAGTAGTGGGGTTCACATACTTGAAGGATGGGATGCCTTCCCATAGGGATCTGGACAGGCTTGAGAACTGTATCTGTGAGAACCTCAAGAAGTTCAACAAGACCAAGTGCAAGGTGCTGCACCTGGGTTGGGGCAACCCCCAGTATCAACAAAAGCTGGGGGATGAAGGGATCAAGGGCAGTCCTGCTGAGAAGGACTTGGGA
>VYXD01011462.1:247550-267368 GCA_013397195.1 Hylia prasina | reverse complement strand
TGAGACCTCACCTGCAGTGCTGCATCCAGGTATGGGGTCCCCAGCATAGGAAGGACATGGACCTGCTGGAGCAAGTCCAGAGGAGGACACCAAAATGATTAAAGGCCTTTCCTACAAGGATTTTTCAGCTTGGAGAAGAGAAGGCTTCAAGGAGACCTCACTGAGGCCTTCCAGCACAATGCTTACAGGAGACCTCAACAGGGACCATTAACACAAGCATGTAGTGATAGGACAAGGAGGAATGGCTTTTAACTGAAAGAGAGTAGGCTTAGATTAAATACAAGGAAGAAATCCTTTACTGTGAGGGTGGTGAGGGGTTGCCTAGAGAAGTTCCATCCCTGGAAGTGTTCAAAGCCAGGCTGAACAAGGCCTTGAGAAACCTGGTCTAGTGGAAGGTGTTCATGTCTGTGGCAGGGGGCCTGGAATTAGATCACTTTAAGGTTGCTTCCAGTCTAAGCCATTTTGTGATCATCTCAGAAAAGAATAAGTCTAAATATCAAAAGTCATATAAAAAAGAGTTACTGCAAATATAACCTAAGAAGTAGAGCAAAAAGGCAATAAAGAAAAATCCCTCCTTGAAGGTTGTGTTAATACAGTTGTATTTTACCTCCTCTAGGCTTTCTTCCAAATTCCTTTCAGATATTTCTGGAATGTCCTTTTCCCCTGTTGTCCACATTGCAGTTCCTAATGTTCTTGTTTCTGAGGTGAAGGTAGAGTTCGTTCCAAGGCAGCTACTGTTATTTTGTAGTCATCCCATAGTGAAGCTGCCAGGTGATGTTTTGTTGACTCCTTTTGCATCTGTGTTCTCATACATTGGCTGAACATATGTTTTCTGTGCTGTGGGTAGCCAATCTTGTCTTGAGAGAATGAGGCTTAAAATACTGATCTTGGTTTAATATATAAGAATAACAAATTATTATTTTTCTCATTATAAAAACTAACACTCTTCTGTTGCATTCACAGTTCCTGTGCCTTGCAAAGGCCAAAGAACAGAAACTCAGCCTGGCACACTTGGGCTGTGATCCTGGCAACTAATTCAAGACTTTAGAATCCCGCATAGTGCTCTCAGAAGCAATTGGCTTGCATTAAGAAAGATACTAAGAACAAAAAGTCTAAAATTGTTCTTTTAAACCACAAAATGTGCACATAAGTGTGGCTGCAGTTAAGTCTGTTATGAAAAATAGTCTTTTTAGGATAAACAGAATCTTAGAATTAAATTTAAGATTCATGCACAGGCAGGGTTGCATTGCTGAACCATTCATTAAAGTTGGGGGTTTTTTTCATTCCAATTTTTGATGGGAAAGGCTTTGTAATTACTTTGCTTCTGCACATCTCTGCATATGTCAGATCTGAATGTGGTTTAACTGAATAGAGAACTCATTTTACAGCCTATATTGAAAGGAGCAATATTGCACAAAAGCAGAACAGAGATGGGTTAGTAAGAACAATGACATTTTCCAAACTGGTTTTGCTTGTTCGTGAAGTAATGTTTTTCAGGTGTGAAATAGTTATCACCAGTGAAAATGTTCAGTTACAAGCAGGCATGGAACAGTTACTAGGTTTTCCTTTTCTTAGGATTGCATGTTTGCCTACAGGATTTTAACTGACTTGTTGCTTGTACTCTATTTCTTGAGAACAGTAGTTATTTTTTGGTGCATTTTAGCTGAGGTTTTGAACCAGCTGTTTCATATATGGAACTTTGAAAGTGCACAAGTGAAAATATCACATGTTTAAACTCTAAAAGCTACTAAGCTTATTTTCTTGTTTTGTTGGGTTTTTTTTAAAGTATAGTGGAACCTACAGCCCAGGAGTAATTAATTTGATGATCTTTCATTTACTGTGCATAGTATGACTGAAATTAAATGTGTGTGTACTGCAAGTAATTGAACATAGCTGAACTGCCATTTAAGTTTTGTGGGAATGGAAAAATTTCAGTGAATATCCTCTGTAAATTTCATTCAAGAAAATTCTGAACAGTTGAGCTGTTCAAATGGGTGTAAGTGTAAACCTCACTGCTGGACCATTGTTCTTTTTGAACATTTTCCCCATTCCCTTTCATTTTCCCTTCCACCAGTGAAACTTTGGTTTTGAGGCACACAGGGCTTCATTCAGCTGCTGTGTTCAGATGAGCAGTGTGTTGTTTCTCAGGGACAAAGAGAATAAGGTTTTCCTCTGGTCATATCTTCTACTGTAGGATGGAGCCTTCTACGCTCTGCTCCATTCCTACCAGCTGCAGCTGTGTGTGTTTAATGTGTTCTAAGCCTGCTGATGTGTGAAGGGCTGCTATAGATTATGCATTATGTGCTAGATGGGATTTGTTAATGGAGGCATGACCAGCAATGCCTTGCACTCTTATGAGAGGACACAAATGCCAGATTGTCCATGACTCTATTTCATCATGTTTTTACTGCCTGAGACAGCAATATGGAACCTACCAAGAGTCTGAGCTGTCACTTCTAGAGAGTTTGATGTTTTGCTAATAATTAGTGAAGATGTCTTCAACAATGTCTGCATTCTTATTGTAGTTGCTCATTATATTATTTTAACAAATACTTCTGTAGGTGCCTGCCAGTGTCGGTACATAAAAATATACAGAACACTTTTAAGATCGATAACAGCTATGATGCTAGTGTCTGGAAAAACAGCACTGATCATGACAAAAATTGTGGCAAAGGAATATCTGTGTGTTTCCTAGGTGGAAAGAGATATATCCTGTCCAGCTACTCCAGTGCTTTAGTATAAGGCCAATACTAGACCTGGAGCAGGCTCCGGTTTGTTGCCGTGCAGCATTGTCATCATGTATGTTATGATCCCAAGACTGCTTACTGCTGATTAAAAAAAAAAAAAAAAAGAAAGAAGGGCCATGGTTGAAAAAGTAGAACAGGAAAAGAAGATTGTACTTCCTTGTAGCATTAATAGATCAGTGACAATGAAATTCAGTAGCAGCAGAGAATAACGAAAGAACAAACTAATGTCCCTTAAGTATCCCTTAAAAATCATTATCTCTGATGAGGCAGTTGCATCACTTCCTGCTTCAGTGATTGACAATGTCTTTATCGGATATTCAGGACCCCATTCTTTCTGAAAACTAATCTGACCTTGTTCATATGTTTCCTTGTCTTCCTCAAAGAATGCATTTGGCACCAAGAGAAAAGAAACTGCTGATATTGAATGTTTCCATATTTCTGCTTACTATATTGACAGGGCTATATTTTCATGGGGTTTTAAGCAATTTATTTTAAAGAATATCGGATAGTATCTTAACGAAGCAGGACACTTCTCCACCCTCCATATATCCATGCACACCATCAAAATTCAGATTTCATCTTTTGCCTGTTTTTAGTGTTAAATAATGTGGACTAACCCTCCAGCTTTTGGCAAGAAAGAAATAATAATTTTGATGTCAGATCAGATGCCAGGTTTGCAAGGGCAGCCTGCACTCACTGTTTGACTAAAACCAAAAATTCCTTGGTTTAGATTCTTGACAGTATTGCTTGCAAGTCACAATTTTCACAGTGAAATTAATGCTTAAACACACTCAAAAAGGGGGGAAAAAAGAAAACCTACTCAAAAAGGAACACTGGTGTCTTTACCCATAGTACTGTGATTATACGTTATTTTCGGTATAAATGCCACAATCTGCCCTGCTTGTATTTTTGGAGTCTTTGATGACCAAATGTTTTGAATTGTGAAGGATGGTTGTGGTTGAAGTTTCTCATAAAAGCAGATGTAAGGTCCATGTACAACCCTTTTAAACTTTGATATTAAAATCTATCAGTTAATGCTGGGGAACATGTAGAGTGAAGAGCATGCATTTAAAAATTAAGGTACTCTGACTTTCTAAGTCAGTGGATGAAATATCCATAGTATCAAGTCAGTTACACTACTACAGCTGCCTATGCAATATTCATTGTAGATCTTTAATAAATACCTTAATTCCCACATATATCCTAGACTGAAGACCATTTAGCTTCTTAACAACTTGATGCTCTGTTAGAAGTGTCCTAAAAGATGTTGTGGTCTTGTGAGAATGTTTTCATACCACCTTTGTATTTTGGACTTCTAGTAGTTTTTTTAAGATACAATTTACTGTCATCATTTTTCTAGGAACAGGATTAAATAACACAGCTTGCTAAGGAAAAAAGGGAAGTAGTTACTGTTCTTACTAGCAGTAGGTGGTCAGCCTTGTGCTGCCAATCTGATCAGAATGGACTGGGTTTTGGCACTGGCCACTGTGTTACAAAGTTTACTTACTATGTGGAGAAAGAGTAAGAAACCTGGAAATCTCTCCCTAAATTGTTTTAAAAAAATAATTCCATCTTCAGGGGGTGGTGGGGAAGAGGGATTGGTGGTTTGAGCCCTCTTTTATGGTTTAGGATGTCAGAAGAATTACAGCCTTGTGTTACAGACTATTGCTGTGCTAACTCTACACTTTTGTGGCATAAAGCCACACAGTAATTCTGCTTTTTGTAAAGATTCCATGTACCCCCCTTCTGTGGAACATGGTTTGCCAGCTGGTTGGTCTGAGCAAGAATTAGAGTGCTCATTAGACTAGGAAAAATACAGGAAACAGGGAAGGCTTTTTGGAAGATTGCTTGCAAAAGAAATGAACGGCTCTGTTTGATGAGGACATTTGTTGCTCTCGGTGAAGCAAAAGGCTCTAGTGACTTAAAACTCTGCAGTTTACAATTTGTGTCATTTGGAGTGAATTCAATGGAATTCCTAATCCTGATAGAGCAAGAAATTTCATTAACTTTACTGGCTCTAGTAAGAAGATTTCCCTCTTAAATCTCTTGCCATATCTTTGTTTGAATCTTACGTGCTCTGGTCGTAGAATTCTTTTGTGTGCCTTTCGTTCCTAAGGACAGAAGAAATATTAGAAGTATAATGTAATGTGCATGCTTAACAAAATGGTAGCAGCACTGGGTTTTTCAATACACTATAAAGTGTTGAGATTCCTGGAATTATAAATCAAAACTTACTTCAAATGTGACACGTCATAGAAGGAGCCTTATGGAGTTTATCTGTTGCTGCTTTTTATTTTGAAAAGGCACTATTCTTATGTGTCACAAAAAAAACCCCCAGAGAATTATTGAGAAATCGCTGCAGGGAAATGATAATAGAAGATAATAGAAGTTTTAAGGCTCATGGAAGGTAGAGGCCAATGAAAAATTATTTTCAAGAGGAATTAAAAAGAAGTAAGTCAGGGAATGAAGATAAAAATGAGGAAGACCTCTAAACCATTCTAAAATTGGTAGAACCTCCCCCAAGGCATGACCTACAAAGGGCTCTCAGTGAAGAACTGTACTTGGGCTAGTTAATGAAAGAATAGGGGTGCATTCATGTCTATTGAAAAAGTTAAAAATATAAAGAGATACTCTGAGTCATTACAATAATAATTACTGAATTTCTCTTTCAGCACCTAAGAGTGGTCTCCAGAACCGTTTACTCTTTCACCTGGCACATAAGGTATGATGTCTTTTCTTCACTCCTGCTTTGTTTTCTTTTCAATTTGGTAATGTGTAATTTATGCTGGCAATCTGGCAGAATAATTAAAATGCCTGTGGTGGCAGAAGAACAAACATTTTTCATAACCATCCTACTGTATTAAAATGTGGAGGAGAAAGCAAGTGTGAAAACATGATCTCAGAATAGATGCTCTCAATATGTTTCTAAGGAAAGTATTACCAATACACTTCACATAAGACATACAATAGGAATGGTAATGGTAATGGTATTTTTGAATGTAATGGTATTTTTGATCATGAGGAGCACGAAACCTTAATAGAATCAAAAATGTAGAAGCCACTATTTCACTTTTTTTTTCTAAATGTACCAGGTTTTCCTAAATTGCAGCTCTCTTATATGTAGCAATTTGACCAAAATTATGTATATGCTATTCCTGATCCTCTTAAATAGTCCAGTGTCCAGGAAATCATGTTGTTAATAGCATGAAATTTAATTTCAACAACAATTAAGTGCTTAGTTCACTTACCACACATACCAGTCTTCCCTTAAATTAGGTTTTTTACTATCCTGTACAGAATACTTGAGAAGTATTCTGCTACTAAAGACACTGATTTGAAAGGAAGTATAAACCCTGAATGTTAACTTTGATGTCAGATTCTCTTTACTTAAATATCTGTTTGTTTTAAGAGAGAAATCTTAAAGCATTTTTACAGTGGCACTGGCAGTTAGAGATGTCTGTGATGAACTAGGAATTATGCAACTTTTCTTTATCTAATTAGTCACTGAAAATAAAGGGTTTTACCAAAACTATGAAGCCCATTGCCTTTAGTTCTGTTAAGCAAATTATCTTGCCTTTTAACTTTGTGATTAGCTCAAAGAGGGAGGAGAAGTATTTGAGGAAAACTAGCAGATAGGTCAAAAACCAAATATATAATATTAGAATTTGTGTCTAAGAGAAATTCATAATTACTGTTGAATCAGCAAAACCAGCAAAGGGAAGCAGTGGAATAAGTGATCTGAGCAGACTGATTAGGTAAATAGCCTTAACTTCACTATTGTAATACAAATATAATGGGTATGTTTAACTCTGTTCCTTGTTTTTAGCCTCCTGTGTGTGTTTTATGTGCTATTCAGCAATGCTTTGAAAAATTAATAATTTGCTTAAAGAAACTGGAAATTGGAGGCTAGTGAAAGTGAACTTGTTAGTGGCGTAAAGAAGACATAAAAATTAGGTCTTGTCTATTTGCAAGTCTTGTGTTTTTCTGCTATTCATGAGACATTAGATTTGGATCTACAAACAGCAGAATTTTTGCTGGCTTGAATAATTACAGTGAAATTTTGTGTTGCGAAATTCTGTTTGTGAAATAATTAATTCAGCTCTTTCTCTGTTATCCATCAAAGCACATGACATGTAATTATATCTAAATCACAAAGGAAAATGTGTGTTTAGTTTCAGCCTAACATTTATCCAGTTTGAACTCCTCTGTCTCTTTAATGTTTGTCTTTCTCCATTGGTCCAATTAACTTTAAAGTAACTGGTTTTCCAGATATTTAATGCTGTTTACCAACAAGGACAAAACTAACCTGGTTTATTAAAAAGCCTTTCCTGCTTAACTCTTCTGAGAATGTGTCCCACCCTTTTTAGTTTAGTGATGAAAAGAAACTGATGAGCTCTCACCAGAACCTGCAAGATGTTACAGAAGATCAGCTGAGCCTGGCATCTATCCACTACATGCGGTCCCACTACCAAGAAGCTATTGATATCTACAAGCGCATTCTGCTGGATAATCGGTGTGCATCTCTAAACCCTATTGGAGCATCTGTGTTACTGGTGGTATTTAAGTTTCAAATAGTTGCTTAGTTTCAGAAAGTAGGCATTTTCCACAACTACTATGTCCCTTTCCCATCACAGAATGTGCACCACTTGCAGCTCCTCAATTTTGTTCATTCAAAGTGTTATTAAAAACCCCATGTTTAAAAGAAGTCTGCTCTCTCTTGTTTTCTTTTTGTGAAATTGTTAGTTAATTCATTCTGATATCTTTTTTATTTTGTAATTTATTTCTTCTGAAATGATATATGGTTATGTACTGCTTTGTCTTTTTTTTTTTTCCCCTTCTGGTGGTCGATTTTGTGACCTTGCTTGAATTATTGACTTCTGTTTCACCTCGTAGCCTTTCTAAGAAGGGTTCATTTCTTGGGTTTTATGTAGAGTTCCTTGCATTCATTTAAGTCTGAAATTATTTCCTTTTCTGTTTATCCTCTATGGCACTTGTTGATGGGTTTTTCTGTCATGTTCTGCAAATTTTTAGACCAGAATTTAACAAGGAATAAATTGAATTCTTAAGTGGCTGAAAGTATTTTTAATAAAATAGAAACTACTCTCGCATAATACTGCTATCTTTTGGCACTATCTCCTCTTGAATGTTTCAGAGAAATCCATCATAATGCATATATCATGTAATGCTTGGGAAAGAGATTTTAACCTCCAAGTTGTGCAGAAATGATCACTCAAAGCTAAATGAGTAACCTTCATAACAATTATCCTTTTACTTACAGTTTTCACAAATGCTTGTCTTTTCTCTGTCTAGTTCTTTTAGCTTGACAGCTTGTAATTGATGCCTCGAGAGGTTGATCTAGAACAGAGACTAGACAGAATTGAAGAATAAAGTAGCTATTTATAAAAAGGCCTTAAAGTATACACCTTGGGCAGTACAAGAGCCTGGCCAGGGCTACTACAGCCAAGATGGACTCAAAATGGTCACAAAAAAAGGACAACTGGTCACGAGGTTTCACACTTTTATAAGTTTTGGTCCATTTGCATTTTGGGGTTAATTTTCCAATTATAGCTTCAGGTTATGAAGTTCCACCCTCCTTGTTGCTCTCTTCAGTTCTCCGTCGTTTATACCTTTTGGGCCCAAAGCTTGTAATGGTTGTCCTTGGTTTCAAGCTGGAAAGGAATTGTTTTTGTCCACCTACCTTGCAAAGAGAACTTACTGACACTTAATATGAAGCTCAGAGCTAGACACCTAGGCAAGCGCAGAATCTGAAAAATATGAAAGCTAAAACTTCAGGCAACATAATGACAAGGATTTTTTGAAATAATTGTACTCAGTACAAACTTTTATGTGCATATTAAATGTCTTTGAGTGTATTGCTTAGAAAATCATGTTCTGCCAGGTGCTCATGTTCTGCATGTTTCTTTGGTGTGAAGTTGCCACCATTTCCCGGATTTGCAAACCAGAAGTTTTGTTGGTAATTCTTAAAAGTTGCAATAGCTGCTGTGGAAAAAAATATTGTGAATCTGTCCTAGCTAACAAACTAGAGAAGCCCTAAGCATTTCTCAGAAACCCCAGTTTTGATGTGTTTGTAAAATATGTATAGATGTGAGAGTTTTCTTTTTATTTACTGATTTTACTGTACTGTAATGGAGAATGTTAAACTATCTGGTGGGATTTAAAGCTTCTCTTTAATCCTCTTTTCTGCAGGGAATACCTGGCTCTGAATGTATATGTGGCCCTGTGCTATTACAAACTGGATTACTATGATGTATCACAGGAAGTTCTAGCCGTTTATCTTCAACAAGTTCCTGACAGCACCATTGCCCTTAACCTTAAGGCTTGTAACCATTTCCGACTTTACAATGGAAAGGCTGCAGAGGTATCTATTGGATCTCAACTCACCTTTATTTTAGTTTAAGATTCCACATATGTTTCTTTTCCTTTGTCTTAATCAGTAATGTTGATAATGGTCTTTACCTTGACGCTGTGTCCTTTTAGGAATGTCACCTATTTCAGTTTCTCTGGCATTAACCCATCTGTCCACATATGTACACAGTGGTCTTTTTCCCAGTATCCTTTTGATCTTGTGTTTATATGTATTACCCAGTTGTTAAAATAATTAGATAAAAGTGGAAAGGCAAAATCTTCTAGTCATCCAACACCAAGGGAGATGTCTTGCTCTCAGCTTTGAAGTTCATTTGCAGCTTCACTTAGGCTTCTGTGCTTTTTTTGGTTTTATGTTACAATTTTGGAATGTATGTAATTCCAGGCAGAGCTCAAGAACTTGACAGACAGTGCCTCATCATCTTTTGAGTTTGGCAAGGAGCTCATTGAGCACAATCTGGTAAGTAAAGCATTTCTGGGACTTAATATGAATTGCCCTCATTTGTAGAGCTCTTCATGATGATTCATAAAATAGAATATTTTGAAAAATTGCAGACTTAATTGAGTCTCTGCTGCCATATAAGTCCCATACCAGGAATCCTGGCAGAATAATGAATGTGCCATCAAGTGTATTTTTTTTTCCTGGAATTTTTCCCTGACAGTTTGAGACTGTGTCAAGAAAACAATAACACTATTGCTTTTAGTCATGAAGGCATATTAAAATAATGTATGTTGTGTAAGAGTACCTTTGCAAGATATTTTGTGGAGCCCACTCCATAGAGACACTGTAGAAACAAGTCAGGATGACCCTGAACTCTATTTCGTACCAGAACAATTCAACTGGAATAAAGATAGCTCATGAAAATGGCCTTCATCTGAAAAGTACTAAGCAGGGAGTTCTAGGAAAAAAGATGCTCTTAAAACCAAAACACTCTTATGTTCTGCACTAAAAGAGTCACTAAGAGTAACTAATAGTTAATTTTCCCTTCAGTGGTATTATTATTTTGCTGAACAACTGGTGACAGTAGATTGCTCATATTTAATGACGGGCAGTCACTTGCTTTATCATTTTCCAAGAACAGTCATCACAAGCTAACACTTCTTTCCCCAAGAGTTAAAACTGATTTCAAACTGAACTTTTGTAAATTAGCATTGTTTACTTTGTGTATTGGTATTTTTGCCAGTGCTTTATTGAATAAATACATTAGATTTTGTTGGAGGAACTGTCACGTGAAACTGGAGTATAAACAACTGCTCCTGATCACTGTAGCATCATGTGTCATTCTAAATGAATGTGGAGTTGTTAGCCTAATTTTTTTCATATGAAAACATCATAAGCAGTTTATAGTTTTGTGTTCCCTTCACTCAGACTATGTTATTCTTTTAAATCTTTGATATATAATGTACCACTCTTTTGAGCTGCTAAAAGCTGAAATAAGTTAATCTTTACATATGGATTAAATACTCATATTCTTCAGAGTAAAGATTGTCACACTGTATAATTCTATACTATATTAAAGCAGGAATTAAGCTAATGCCAGAGTCGCTGATACTTTCCTACTGTTTATGTAGGAATTTAAGGAGTAATTTCCTTGAATTAAGTTATCATAGAAAAGATTCTGATACATGAGTATCAATATGCTGCTTTTCTTTGCAGGTGGTTTTCCGAGGAGGAGAAGGGGCTTTGCAAATCCTACCTCCTCTGGTCGATGTTGTTCCTGAGGCAAGACTGAATCTTGTGATTTACTATCTCCAGCAAGGTAAATACACCTTCCTCTGTCTCTTTAATAGCTTCACGGATGACATTAATTCATCTTATCTCAATTTATTCAATGTTTTTTTTTTCTTTGCAGTAAAATGTAATTCATTTCACTTTCTGTTCCTCTGTAAAATAGTGAAGTAAAAGTGCCCATGGCTTGCAGAGGGCAAGGGTTTTAATACTGTGCACTCAAAAAAAGCCTACTTCAGCGGAGTATTGGAGGTTCTTGGGTTGCAGGAGATGACTTTGGGGATGGTAGTGTTTATTTATTTCTAGTGAGGGGACCTCTCTTCTGCATGAATTTGTAAGAATGGTAGGCATACGTCCTGTAGTGGCAACGAAAACCATTTCTGTAAGTACAGCACAAACATAATATGAGCCAAAATGACTGTGAACAAAATATTTCATTAAAATCTACTTTACAATTCCAAAAGAATGCAGTTAGATAACCAGAATCAGTTGGTAAGGTTTTTTTATTTGTATCTCTCCTGTGTTTGCCACCTTCTCTGAATTATATCTGAGTTTTTTAGAGCTATTCTTATTTGCCCATTGTGTTCCTTTATTCAACAGTGGGTTGACTGGCTGTGTGATTCAAGGCAGGTCCAACTAGATCAGGTTGCTTAAAGCCTTGTCCAGATAAGCATCCAGTTAGAACTTCCTCTGGTCTACCTTGAGTCCACTGCCTTTCTCTCACTCTTTGGAAGGTATTTCCTTCTGCTCTGTACCCTCTTCTCAGTTAATTTTAGACAGTGGTAAGATCTCCCCTGAGATCCTTTCTCCTCTGAAAGCTAAGCAAATGCAGTTCTCTCAGTTTCTCCTCAGCCCTCTTCCTGCCTTGGGAGCCTTCAGTTGGGCTCACTCCAATGTTTCAATGTCTGTCATGATGGTAGGATCCCAAACCTAGACGCAGTACTCATGTGCGACCTCACAAGTGCCAAATAAAGAATTCCTTCCCTTGCCGTGATGGCTCTATTCATGCCAATATGATCCAGTGTGCAGTTGGCCTCCTTTGGATCTTCACTAGGTTGGTTTACAAAGCCAACCATAGTGCCAACATTTTTTTTAATTTGGGTAAAGTTTAGGGTCTATTCAGTTGATATAATTATTGTGTGGAAAGGAAGTTTATAGATTGCAAACTTCACATGTAAACTTCTGTACTAGTAGTGCTTTTTCCTTGTTAATTACGGTCTGCTGGGCAGATGGTGAAATATTGCTAAGGAAAAGATGAAGCTTCCCTACAGCATCATGTTACCCTATTCTCCTTGAGGGCTAAATAAATATGAGAAAACAAAATATGGGAAGATGATGGATTTATTATTTTGACTGTGTGCTGTTGAGAAGGCAGCCACTGGATTATGAATAAAGAGCCCAAACCATCTCTGCTAGGAAAACTGTAGTAAATAAGAAGATACTACTCACTCAGTGTTTGTTATTTAAGTTCTAGAAAACTATCACCATTGTAATAGAAATTCACAATGATTTATAGTTACTTTTCTCCTCCTGTCTAAGTGGTTTATTTCTAAGTCTATGATTATTGGGGAATGTTGTGGAGGATGAGTGACTTGTTCTAATACAGTGTTCTCTGGGTTGTCATGCATTCTCATGTCTGGCATTTCAGATGATGTGCAAGAGGCTTATAACCTGATTAAGGACCTGGAACCTACAGCTCCACAGGTAATTGGAAAATTATGTCATGGCACATAAAGACAGAGGTTATAAACTGATATGAAACCTGCCATATACAAAACCGGTATCCTTAGGACAGCTTGCCCCATTCCCACTATTAAAACTCTTGTATTTTCATCCCTTCATCACCAATAAATTTAATGTGCATGAATAAAGTATTACATATGGGCATATATGAATACTTAGCCTGTTTATTACTGTACCACCTGGGTTCAACTAAGAGTACAGCTCTGTTGTGTGCTGCCTTGATTTTGGGAAATGGACCATTACTGCATAGATAAAAGCCCTCTTACAACTATAACTGGTTCTCTGCCTGGTGGTGGCTTTCATCCCTCATATCTGCTACCTCAGATGCTCATATAGTTTGTACTGAAGCCGTTTCAATTAAAACAAGCTAAACTAAACGGGTTTAATAAGTGGTGTTTTCTAATCCCATCACACTTTGGCTGCCATGAGTGAAAACCACAGTACCCCTTGGCTGCTACTGTCATTTTCTTCTGTGGCAGTTCCAGCATCTTTAGTCTCTGATTTATTCCTCTTTGCTGTTTATTTTCCAAAGGTCACATAGCTGGGCATAAAAGAGACCTTTCATAAGTCTGTGTAAGGAATTAGATGGAGAGAGGAAGGGAGAGAAAAGGAAAACCTCAAAAACACAGATCCAATGAATCTGTGCTGAGTGTCTTCTGATGTTGCTTTACACTTCCTGCATTTTTCAGTATAGAAAAACTTACTTGAAAAGTTTTCTGCAGCTGTCGGTCTTATTGTATCCTTTGTTGTCTCGATATACTTGGCTAATAATTCTTGATCACATTTTGAAATGAGAATCTTTGTACTTTTTATTTCTATTTCTCACACTTGTAAGGAGCTCTGTGCTAAGACTTGCAAAACTACTTCTAAAACCTCCTTGAGTACTTCTCAAATTTCTTCTTTGTCTCAATGCCTGTAGGATAATAATTAGGCATCTGTAAGACGGTTTGTGTGCTGAAATAATTACTACCCTGGTTAGTACTCTCAGACTGTTTCTTTACATTCTGTCGTTGGTCTCTTGAAAGATGTCTCTCTCTTTCTGTTTTTACCTCTGTGACAGGGCTGTCCTGGTATCAGGAGTACCTACTAAAAAGGTTTATAGATTAATTATAAAATTTGGGTAAGACAAAAAGAGTATGTTACATACTGAGAAAAATAAACTAGTTTCTCATACTAGAGGTTACAGGGTACTCAACTTTTGTTCCTAATTTCACTAGAGTAACATGGCCACAGAGTACAAACCTCTTGACATACTTGTCCTGATGAGAAACACTAGGAATTTTGCAGCAAGGATGTCAGTGGTTATAGTTAACCAATGTGCATATTAGAAAGGAGATCTGTGCTTTAGTATAACAATAGTGCATTTCTTGGTGATATGATGGTGAAGAGGGCATGAAAGGCTGTTATGTTCCTCCTGGTGCATTGTCTTTGACCATAAGACTTCCCAGAAAACACAGTACTCCTTTGCATCTAACATATTTAGTAGCAGTGACTACCTAGCAAGTAGAATGTATTTTGGGGGACTAAATTAGTACTGTGCTTAAGCACTACTACAGTAATCAGCTACCTACTAAACTCAGTTGTGATAGAGTTGAATTAGTGAAGAAATTAATGTACACATAGGCTTTTATGTGTCTTCTGAAATTTTCACCGTGTCTTCTCTGATCCCTTTTAACTTTTTTTGTTTTTCCCAGGAGTACATCCTCAAAGGGGTGGTAAATGCAGCACTTGGACAAGAAATGGGCTCGGTGAGTAAAGCCCATGAGGTTCTCCAGCTTCTCCAACAATATAATGTGAATGGATGTGTAGAAATTGGAATGGAGTGAAAGAGGTGGTCACTTCTTATTTAGATTGCAAGATTTCTGAGTCCCTTAACCTCCTTCTGTACAATAATCAGTCCAGAATGAATGATGCAAATTTCTATTGCTGGTCTTGATAGTAAATCAAGATGAATTTGATTTCTCTATCCTGTTTCCAAAATCCTTGTTTGCTTTCTATAGTGTTCTTTATCTAGGCACATAGAGTGGGACTTTTACCTTTTCTGGTTTTGCTTCAGCCGTGGTTTATCTGTTAGTTGCTCCCCAAGTGTTCCTCAGAGCATATTTTCTCTGTGTATTGTAGCATCAATCCTGGAATTCATCTTGGATTTCTTTTTTATTCTTCATCCAGAAAGATCATCTGAAAATTGCTCAACAGTTCTTCCAGTTGGTGGGGGAATCAGCCAGTGAATGTGGTATGTCTGAAATGTTGTTTTTCCATTAAGTAAGCCATCCTAAAATATCCAAATATATACCATCATATCTGTGTCTAACTGCTGACTGTTAGCAGGAATATTGCTAGGCATCTTGTTTCTATAGGCTGAATTTCAGAAAGTCTAAATTGTAGTCTAAAACAAATTTGCAAGTTTAAATTAGAAGTCTTGATTCCAAACCTTACTATACGAGTTCATCTGGAAAAGAGGCTGTACTGCAAACTGTAAGTCTTTGTGAGAGACTCTGGGTCAGCTTGCCTTTGCCTAATAATCCCCATTAGAGAAACAGAAGACAACAGCGTGATTAATTAGATGACGTGATTGACTGAAACCTCACAGGCAGAGATACACAGGTACAAATCTAGGACTAATGAAAGCCTGTTGAGTACATAAAGTCGTAGCATGGAGCATGTTCTGAAACTGATGGTCATAAAAATGTGAAGAGGACTTTGGCTACAGGAAGAGATGGAAGCTCTGGGACTAACTTCTTGCTTGAAGAAGAGAGAGAAAAAAAGGCATTATAACCCACCCACCACCATGCCCCAAAATCAGTATATTTTCAATATTTAGTTTTATTTATTCAGTAATAGACCAGACCAAGCTCTTCTCTTCCCTTCTCTTTGCCAAAACAAAAAATCCCAAATAAAAAAAAGTCAGTAGCTGTAACATAGAAATTCAAACCAAATGGGACTTGCCAGTTTCCTTTGTAGGCATTGTCACTCTAGTATTGTTTCTTTAGGTGGGTAACTTGTGCATGTTTATGGTGCAAACAGCTCATGGTCGTCAGAAACAGGATGCTGTCTCCCATGTCCATGGTAACTAAAGAGAAGGAGCTCCAGAGACAGAGTGGCATCACTGATGAGAAGTTTCAGAAATACTGTTGAGCCATTCTATTCTGTTCCCCTCGCAGCCCTGGTGCTATCGAGGTCATGCATTAGAGGATTTCATGTAGGAAGGCTGAAAGTGGTTCCATAGATGAGATTTCCCTAACTCATTCCTTTTGCATTGAAGCTATCCCTTCAGAGTTGGGATCTCAGAAAACAGGAAGAAACAATATGAACCATAGCAGTGGAGGACTAAGTTAGTGGGAACATCTTAATGCCTACAAGAAGTCATGCAGATGTGACAAGTGACCAGAGCACACATGGATAAAAATAATACAGAGATAGGCAGGGAAAAGAAAGTCAGGGAAAGGATTTCCTGTGAAGATATAGCCCAAAACTGAAATTGTTAGGAAGCCAAAAGTCTGAATTTTACTGTGAAATATTTTTAAACTCGTATGCAAAATAAAGATAGAAAGGCTGGCTTCAACCTTTCAATGGCTGGGGTGGGGGGAATGGCGACAGAAATGTAGTACAATTAGGAAGGTGGATTACTTGAAAAAAAATGAACCTATGGGAAGGATTGGTTCCAATCAGAGCTAAAAAGAAACGTCAGTACTACGAGCATCTTACCCTCTTGGTACTTCCATGCAAGAACTGTTTGTGGGAAGTTTGTGGGAGGAAACTGCCATAGAGAAGAGCACGCAGTTCAAGGTAATTCCTTTAAAGGTAAAATAGTGTTAGGGGTTTTGTTTAACCTCAAATGAAGAACAGATGGTGGTCAACAAATTGTAGATAGGAAATAGAAGAGGCAAACAGTTCTATTTAGGTAGGATATAACAAAATACCAAACACATGAAGCCCAAGTAAGTGTTTTTATTAAAAAATTGTATGTTTTTTTAGAAGTTAGATAAAGTGGAAAGCCTGATTTTAGAAGAGGAAGCTAAAAACTAAAATAATTTTTTATGTAATAGGTGGAAGGTAACGTAGGTTATTGTTTCTATTTAATGTAGAGTGGGTATTGTACATTAAATAAAAAAACATTGTACATAAACAAACATACACAGATATAGATAAATACATTATGCCAGTGGAAAAACAGTTCTTAATACGATAGAAAATTCCTCTCAAAATAAATATCTTTTCTTTATCAGTTAGTAAAATAATATTGTTTTCAATTATATGTTTAGATAGGCAACTCACCATATTGAATTATTCAAATTATTCATCAGCCAGCCTCGATAGAACAGTTGAGTGGCATATTAAAAAGGTTGCAGATTTTATATAGAAAGATAAGTAATAGTTGTAGACTTTTGTTCTGTCCATATTGACCTAATAAATGCAATTACATGGCATAATAAACATGTGAAAAACGAAGTTCACTTATAAATTTTAAGAAATAGATTTAATAAAAAGAAAAATAATAAGACAATTAGGAGATAGAAAAATGCAAATTTCAGGTAGCCGGGTGAATTGGCATTTAGCCAAGTCCATGATTTGCTACTTCAGAGGTTTCCTTTAAATACCCTTTCTAACACTTTTCCACTAATTAGTTTCCATATTCCAGGAACTATTTAGCATGCCTCCTCCTTGGGTCCGTTTTTATAGAGCATGCATGTTTCTTGGCTGCATCTTCTTTATCTTCTCCATCTTGGGCTTTGGCCCATGTTCTCCCCAGATGGTTGGTGTTGATAGTTGGTATGTCAGCAGCAGGGTCCTCACCATATGTTTTGCTGGATGTTAACCCGACCAAACAGACAGTTCAAGCATACTATATCCACTACTATGCTTAAGTTTCACAGTATTTTACTAATAACAGAAATAAAAACTTACATCTTACAAGGTTATTAATCATATAGCACACACCTTAATATTTGCGAAAAGCCAACTTTATAATACACACTTATAACAAACAGCATGAACTTTTTGTTTCTTTCTTAGAGAAAGCACAAGTGAACAGGTAACTCTAGACCAATATTGAATTACATACCACCTGAGCTGAAATGTTATGATGAAATTACAACTCTACTACAGTCATCTGAGTATAATCAAATTTAAAAACAGCATATTAGCAAATACCTCAAAAAATGTCTACAGTACTAATCCTAAGACGAGAAGCTACATAATAACCTTTCTAGCAGAAAATTTTGCAGGGAAATAGCAGTGAAAAGGATAAAATGCACCTGATTTGAACACTTGAAAAAACCTCTTGTTAATCTTAAAAAAAGGGCTTGTATTCATAATTAATGAGCTATAGGAGACAAATAATGACACGACTAGTGTGAGAAATGACGCTCACTTTTTTAAAATTTAGAAGGTTTATTAAACCTTAACAAAATACAATGAAGGACTGAATAAAGAGAAAGAGCAGCACTAGCAGTCCCTGTGACCAGCAGCCACATGCTCATTAACAAAATGAATGTTTCTGATCTTTATACCCTTCGCCCCTCCCAATGTCTTGCCAGTCAACCCCTTCTTTGCTGTCCATTGGTGGAGATCACTTTCTTACCTCTTGATTGGAGGTCAGGTGTTGCCATAGTAACAATCCAGCCCTCCCCAAATGCCCTGACTACCAAGGGCATCCCATGACAACAATACAAGAGGGAGGGGAAAGAGGACTATGGGAGGACATATCACAATAAAATAACTATACATCTACAAAATTTCTTCTAACATAATATTTATCCCTTAATTGTGAGAGCCAACCATCTCATTACTCATCTATAATAATTAGGCTTGCCAATGCTACAGTATTACCCATAGTACTACAAATAAAAGCTTCCGTAATGATGGAAGATGTGAAAGACTATATAAGACTGGTTAATAATATGCAAATTAAATTTAGCAAAATTATCGGAAACGTTGAAGAGGATCTTAGAATTGATGAGGAAAGAGAAAACAAAAATAATTAGTTTGCCATTGTATACAGATGTGATACTTTTGCTTGAATACTGTCTCTAGTTCTGGTTCTTACATTTCTTTGAAAAATGGTAGACCAAGAAAGGATACAATAAATACAGCAAGGATGATCAAAGAAACAGGATGGATCCTTGAAATAGGAGAAAATGAGAGATTAAAAAAAGCAGAATACATGGGCAGAAAAATTATTACTGAGTTTTTTTATGTACATCGTAACTGACAAGGAAGAGAGGAATAGAGAAGATTATTTACTCTACAATACAAAAATCAAAGAGCATTGACATAAATTATCACTCAAGACAATTAAAATAAACAGCATTAATTACTTTTTCACACAATAAGTTTTAACACAACTTATTTGATAGAGAAACTTGTGAGAACCAAAATTTATAAAAAAAGTTGTGGATGAAAAGTCCGTTGGCCGTTTAACACAAATTTTTCAGTGGTGATTAAGAAGTCCTCAATGCAGATTGTTGGGAGCTTGGATAAACTTCAGCAGAAGTGCCAATACATACCACAGTAGGTATTATGTGTGAAACCAGAATAGCTTCTTTCTATATCTGTAGATTCTTACCCAGAAAACTCTGAAGTAGACAAACCTTGGATCCAATATAATAGTTTTTATGTTCTCAGGTAATGTAACATATTAGCCAGTATGTTGAATACTTGTGGTCATTTGTTTTGCTGGATTTAGAATGGAGAACAGAATTCTTTGTTTGTATACTTGGGCTTTTCCTAAGTAGCCGGCCATGCTGTTCAAGCATGTACATCATGCTTCAGCACTTCCCATCCAGCTAGTCCTTGCAAGGACCTTTAAGGTCTTTATCACGTTGCTTAGCTGCTTTGCAGGTTTGTAATACAGAAGTAGGTTGTTGTTTGCTAGAGTGAGGAAACCCTATGCTGTGTCTTTTCTTGCAACTGGGCCTATGTCCCAGTTTTGCCTGGGATAGAGTTGAATGTTCTTAGAGAACAGTTCAGTGCTGCTACAACACAACACAAAAGAACTTCACAAGGATACAGTGATGAAAAAAGAAGGAAAAACCCGAGTTTATTTACAAAACTCAATTTTATACATTTCTAAAAGTGCCCGTGGATTGGAGGATGAAATCTCACCTCCCAAACTACATTGGTCAAGACAACTGTCAGTCCACTTTCTCCTCCTACCTAAAAATATGTAAACAACAAAGGACAGTTAGGAAAACAAAGCCATTGTTTATAGTAAAA
>VYXD01011462.1:223155-237886 GCA_013397195.1 Hylia prasina | reverse complement strand
GCTCCCGGCAGGGGCAGTGGCTCCCTGGGGCCTGGCCGGACCCTTCACGGCAGCCGCCGCCAGGTGTTACCTGATCGCTCGCCAGGAGAGAAAGAAGGAGGCTGCTCCGCCTTCTCGGCTTTTATAGGGTATTAACAAAAGTTGCATCCTGTTTTCTCAGTGGTTAAACTACCTGCCAACAGCCAAGAACTGGCCTCTGATGGATGTTGAACTTTTATAAAGGAAATTTAAGTCCTGGCAGGTTAATACCCTGCACCCCCCTTCAAGCAAAAAAACCTAATCGTGTCAATCCATAACAACCACCCACTGGAGCTTGTTCAGGGCAGGCCACACTCTCCACACAGTTTGGTGTGAAGCTTCGCAAGCCCCTTGACAAACAGGGCACTGTGTGAATCCTCCACCTACTCCACACAGAGGGATGCCCCCTACACTGCAATTGCATACCCTAGCTCTTCTCATGAGCAGTTGTTTGTGTGACTCAAACCTTATCTGTGTGTTGAAATGAGGAAGGTTTGCTTTGGGGTTTTTTTAAAAGTACAGGAGTGTATATAATCTTTTATTTTCCTTCTTCCTGCAGGTGTTCCTTTTGATCCAGAGTGAGAAGATAAAAAGTGATTTTGTTTACCTTGGCTGGCTGGCTCGCTGCTGTGAGTCACTTTACTCTGAATATTGCAGAATACAGATCCTCCTCTATTGCATCAATCTTGACAATCCACTTTCCTAATTGAATTTAATGTTGTAGGTGGATTCAGGACTATGGAAGTGAAAAGCTGATTGCACTACTTATAATGTGGGTGGTTATTGCACCTTTTATACATCTGGCTTTTATAAGCAATTACTGCTTCAGTGCAATGCTGTTACAGTACTGTCAATGCAGCTTTGTCCTGACCAGTGACATTTTTTTTTTCTCAATTGTCTAGTCAATTGCTTGAGTGAAGACTTTCTGCCTTAAAAGACTGAGATACAATTCTAAAATGTTCAGAAAAAAACCACAAAATAGAAGCATTCATACTGGGTCAGGCTCAAGGGTCTGTTTTCAGTGTTAGCCAATGTCAGATGTCTGGGAAAGAGAGGAATCAGGCAAGCATACATAGTATTTTTCTTCCTACCATGTTACTCTACATGTTGTCCAAATTCCTGTGCCTGGGGGATATCCTTTCTAATCTCCAGCATGTTTTTTTCTTCCAAAAACTCTTAGAAGAGTCCTTTCCTTGGATTTCTTTGACTTGAGGAAACTTCTGCTGTGTTTAATATTCAATAGCAAATCTTATTTACTTTTTCTGAACCAGTTTTTAGAACACTGAGGAGTACACCTCAGTACAAAGACAGCTGCAGTACCACATACAAAATAGTATAGAAGTGGGCTGTTCTAAGGACTTGAGTCTGAGACTCCCTAAGCTAGTTTGTTTTCCTTACTGTGCCTCAGTACAAAAATGTTTTCTTATCAAGCCATTTCAGCAGTTATACCTGGAATGTAAATATGTATGCTTTGGGATGTTATGCCGTATTGCAGATGTAGTAAACATCTCCTAACATGTCTTTGCAGACAGGCACATCACACATAGGGATGCCTATCCATGACTCTGTTTTAGGATGTGCCAGTTTATTTCCTTTTTAATTAAACTGCAGTACCTGATTGTGTTTGAGTGTTTTATATATGAATGTTTTATTTGAATTTTTTATGGGAATGATGAATATAGTTATCTTGTTGTATCAAATATGTAAATTACTAACAGATCACATTATAGTACATTACTGTCAGAGTACAGTTAGGAATTGAGTAGTAAACAATTCAATGCTGAAATATTTCCAAGGGGTGAAAAGTACCAGAGATGCATCGTTTTGCATGACAGAATGTAATTTTTTTGTTCAGCACTATAGTACTATTTGTACCAAATTCTTCTTGAAGAGAAGGTCAAAAACATTGGATAAGCATAGAACTGCATTGCTCTAGGTAGATTGGTGCTGGAAGTTGAGAACTGGCTGTTTACTGGCTGTATATGGTATTTGGAGCTGATGAGAGATAAATCCAATCTGATGTCTTGCTGCCTCCTTAGTGAGAAGAGTCTATAAATTCTGTGATTTGGTGTTACATGTTTATTGTTGGTTACCACCCACTCTACCTGCAATATAAGTATAGACATAGTTATAGATATAACAAGCTAAACAGGTCCCTCTTTTGAAAAAGCACAAGAGTGATCCTTATGTGAATAGTCAGGTACTCTCAAAGCAGCTGCTAAGGCTTGAAAAAGAAAGGAAGACTTAATTTAATTTTCTTTACTCCCAGTGTTTGAATGAGCCTGTAATTATGAATACCAACCATAGATTCAAGAGAATGGCTTCTTATCACTAGGAAATAGAACCTTTGTGTTTAAACACCCATGCAGAATTTCTACTCATCGAGATGGAAGATTCAGTTTCATTTATTTCTAACTGTGTATACCAGTGATGTTTTAAGTTAAAGACCAATGAAAAATTCTAGTCATATACACAAATTTAAAACCAGCACAGGATCTCAGGAATTTAGAAAAATTTTTTCTAGTAATGACAGGTTTTGTTATGCTTGGAGGGGCTTCAACCTCTGCCCTCTCCTTTTGATTTGTTATGAATCATGGGAATTGAATGTTTAGACTGACATGGGCACCAAATATTAAAGACCTCAGTTTGGTGCCAATTAAAATTCTTTTGTGTGTAAGAACACACAATCCTAAATCTTACCACATAAATGGATTGCTGTAGTTCATTGTCCTGCATAGAAAGTTTCTCTGATGCTTTTCATTCTGTTCCTTAAGTCACATCTGAAATCATGAGGGTTGTTCTTATTGCTTATCTGTGAAATATAAATTAAGGTGTAAACACTAAAATACCTTTTGACATTGGTATTCTCTGCTGCATTGGCTGTTACCACTAGTAAGGCAGAAGATAAGGACAAGTTTCCCTTCCCAGCCTCATGCTCATAGCTGAGGCATGCATTTACATTAAACAAAGAAATACAGGAATATCTGTTCCACCTGCCACTGAATATTGTGTGTAGCACATTCTTTTCACAATTCCAGCTTTTTCTTTTTATTGCAGATATTATGAATAAGAAACCACAGCTAGCCTGGAAGCTCTATCTGAAGATGGAAACCTCAGGGGACTCCTGTAACCTATTGCAGCTCATTGCAAATGATTGTTACAAAGTGAGTTTTCTCTTTAGAGCTTGATGCATGACATGGTAATTCAGTGATTTTACCAACAGTCATTTTTTGGATACTTTTTATCATTGTCATCACTAGTGAACTTTCTTTTCTAATGGCAGGATGTCTAATAATGTGAATGAGTTGGCAAGGATTAGTCAGCATTTTAACCTACAGGCCTTCTTGGTAGAGAACCCATTGATTAAAATGTTAGTAAATTACCGCATGCTTGAGCTATCAATAATGATAACAGTTGCTTCTCCTACTAGGGATTCATTATGGGTAGAAATAACAAAAAACTTTTAACGTAAAAAAATCTAGCATAGATTCAGCAAGACGCCGCATGGTTTGAGGGGTTTGGGGTTTTTTTGGTCAGGACAGTATTGTGTTTTCCTTAAAGCTTGTAATGAGAGAGATTCCGTGTGATCTCAAAAGCAATATTCAGCAATATTCTAAAACTGAAAGAATTATCCCTTGTATCTCTTTCAAGTACTCAGTTACCATCTCACCCTACAAGTCTAGTGGCTCAAGCAAATGGCTATGCCTCTGGTGTTACCCGTAGATGCAATTTGTGAAAGCAGGTTGACAATAAGACGTCATGTAAAATCTCTCTCTAGATCCTTTAAAGTCTCAAAAAGTCTCATGCTTTATCCAAATTCTTTTCAAAACCTTCTTGTCCTGAAGAGAAGTAGCTCCGCATTTTGTATTTATCTAGGGCTCTTAAAAGCGTCATTTTAGAACTAAATTTTTCAGCCTAATTATGGGTCTACATACCATAAATGACTGCTCCAAAATTGTTACTTTAGTATTATAATTTGTCTTTCTACACTAGCAGCTATTGTACCTCTTGAACTAAATGGCAAGGTCCCTGTCTGATTTTATGTGGCATTTTTCTGCCACATGTAGCATGTTTCTGAAACTTTACATTATATTAGAGGTCTCCAGGCAGCACCAGAGATGTAACTTAAGAAGGCAGTTGCATGAGGCTTTGCTCAACAGAAAACAGAATGAGCATGGACGGAACAAGGTCAACAGTGTCCTGAGAGTTGGTGTAGCTGGATGTGTCATTGCTGTGCTGACAGAAATTGTTAAATGAGGAAGTTGGCATGCAGGATTTCATGCTAATTTCTTGATGCTTTTTATGCAATAGACCATCTTGTCCATATGGGGAACAGGACATGACTTGGGGTGAAGCATTTCCTAGATTTATGTCAGATAGAAGGAGAACATTAAACCTGTACTTGCTTAATGGAACTAGATCAGATGCTGATTTGGATAGATCAGTACTCTAATTTTTCTTTTTAGCTGACATATCTGATAGTGTTCATACTCACTATCTTTATTCCCATACATTTAAGTGTTTATCATTCACCAGTGGTTTTGATCAACATTTATGTGAAGAAAAGAGAGTTACTCATACTGTAGTACCAGTGTTTCTCTGATTAAGATTTCCAAATGTAGCTCCCACAGCCTGCACTTTTTTCTCTGCAGGCTTCCAGCTACCAAAGGATGGGAGGTTGTGCTCAGTCTACCTTCTGAGCACATGTGATCTGTCATGGGAAGATGCTAGTCACAAACAACATTGCCCTTCAGGCTGGCCCAAGTGGAGAACACTCATACAGCACAGCCCATGAGATATGCTATGCTGACTTCAAAAGCCACAGTTAACCTGGTCACTCTTTTTGCACTGCCTGTTGCCAAGCAACTTGCTCCTAGTTCCTAATTACAAATAGAGAACCTAAGGCGGAAAACAGAGGCTACATACTGGATTTTCCTATGCTAAAGAAAATTTTGGATTATAGAGTCACCGAATCTTTTTTTGTATTGTATTGTAGCAGCAAAGAAACAGTTTAAGTTAAACCCAGAAGATAAACAAATATGTAGCCATGTCTACATGAGGAAATGTGGTTTCATTTTCAAATGTCTGAACTAGTTGCAGGTTGATATTCTGTCAAGGGTTTCAGTCTAGTTGGTACAAGACTAGATCAGGCCACCTCAGAAAAAGATGCTATAAAAATACCACCTGTTTCCCATTTCCCCAACTGCAATGTCCCTGTTCTCTGTCACTTGCTGCCTGCGGAAAAACAGGAAAATGCACATTGCTTTTACAACTTTCTGCTGATTTCAGAAAACTGGACTCAGTGTTTTTAATCCCCTTCTGAAGGGTGGTCAGGAATAATTTTTCACTTTCTGTGCAGATGCGTCAGTTTTACTATTCAGCCAAAGCCTTTGATGTTCTGGAGAGACTGGACAATAATCCTGAATACTGGGAAGGCAAGAGAGGTGCTTGCGTGGGTGTATTTCAAATGATTTTAGCTGGCCGAGAAGCCAAGTGAGTATTCTGTGTTGTATCTGAATTTATTTTGCTCTTTTCCTGTTTTCAGCTAGCTGTAAGCCAGAATCATAATTTCAGCTTTAGGACTACATCATCTTCCGATCTTTTATTGACCTTTCAGAGAATAGGCACTCTGTCCAGAGGCTCCATATGCAGTCTTCAACTTGAAGTGTATCTTCCACACCAACAGTTATAGAATATATGGTAGAGAATAATGTATGAGCAAGTGCTGTGGACTATAAAATACCAAAATACTTTAGTCATCATCACTAGGAAAAGCTAGGTTGTAATTGTAGTAGTGTGCTCATGAACTGGGGGAAAACAACATCACGTTGATGATGTAAGAATAGAAAACTATCACATGACATTTTAAAGTGCATAGAACAGAACTAAGGAAACATTTACTCAACACTGTAGGCAGGATGTGATTGCTCTAAACAAAGAGTAGATGATATTGTGTTTTCATTAAAATTTGCCTTCTGAACACACTATGTCACACAAATATACTTACTTGATGAAAGCTTAAAGGAAATCATCTGTGTTACTGATAGTTTTGTTTTCAGCCCATTTCACTGGATTGGGGAATGAGAGAGAGTAGTGAAGCTGTATTTAAGAACTGCTCCCTTGTGAATATTCTGCTGTGATGCCAGATGGCCATTTTCCTCTGGCCAAAGTTGCTGTTTCCTACATGACTGTTAGGTGTGTATCTTGGCTTCCACACCTTCCTTCTATTTACTTCTCTGCTGGAATAATCTCATTAACTACTATACCTTTCACGTGTCCTTTTAGCAATCACTGCAGCAGATGCAGTAAAATACACATAGCTTGCCTGCTTTTCAAAATATGCAATTAAATTCTTACTGTAAACTAACTGGCAAACTGCAGCAGGATTTATATAGGTTTAATAATAATAAGTTTATTCTATTAGGAACGTTGATTTCCATGTTATTTGTCTTTATGTGTATTGTGTTATGTGTAAAGTGCTTTGGCAGCATTAAGCTAGATGTTGTCATTCTAAAGACTAGTAAATAACATTAAAGATTTTTTTTAGTTTGGTTTGTTCTGGGGAACAATTTTGCAAGAGTGAGGGTATGTATACAAATACACTCATATGCACACACTAAACTAATTTCATTTTGGTGATTTTTTTTAACTTACAATTTCTTTACAGTTGTATACAAAACTTTTTCGTTGGTTGCTTTTTTTGTCTCTGGGATCGCATCTAGTGTGCATTTCAACCTATTCCAGCACTGCAGATGAATGGACCTCTCTGTCTCAGGGGACCCATGTTTTGTGAAATAGTTTGATATGAGCAGTTTATTGTATCAGTTGGGTCTAACCCTCGCTTAAATCTTTGCTTTTCACCCTTTGTAGAGAGTCTCTGCGGGAAGTGCTGCACCTACTGAAGAGCACTGGTAATTCTCAAGTAGAATACATTGTTCGCATCATGAAAAAGTGGGCCAAGGAGAACAGAGTCCCTGTTTGAGTCAGTGTCACAAAATGAACCAGGTCAGTTGCTACTCTATGTCTGGCTGCAAGACAAGGGGTCTCAGTTTCTCCTGTGCATTCTGGGTATCTCCTCCCTTGCAGGACTTTAGGCATTCAAGTAGGTTGACCCATGTGAGGAAGAATGTCCTGCAGTGAGATTCAAAACATACAGCAAGTTGGTTTTTTGTTTGGTTTTTTTTTTTTTAAGTTAAAACTTTATTGGTACTTTTTCTGTTGCACCACTCTATTCCTCAAAGTTTCATTTTTTTCATAGTAGTTTCAACTGTCCACAAAATCAAAGTGTTCCTCAAATGTTCCCCAGATTCCTCCACAGGAGTTACTGAACTGCATGGTGAGGGGGTTTTTTCCTAGCAAGCCTTCTGGCCTCTGGAGAAGAATCATTTGTTACATGACTCAGAAAAACCTACTTCAGCAAGTGATGGAATGTGGCAAATAGAGATGGTGACAGTGTTACCACTAGGCACTACTAGGGTATCAGATAATACAAAAGGCTTAATATAGAATCATATAATCATAAAAAGGCTTGGGTTGGACGGGACATTAAAGGTCATCTAGTTCCAACCTGCCATGGGCAGGTACAGCTGTCACTCAGAGCTGCTCAGGTTCCTCAGAGCTTTATCCAACCTGGCCTTAAACAGTTCAAAGGATGGCCTATCCACAACTGCTCTGGGTAACTTAGTGCCTCACCACCCTCATAGTAAAGAATTTCTTCCTGATATCTTAGTTAAACATAATCTCAGTTTGAAACCATTCCCTCTTGTCCTGTCACTAAATGCCCTTGTGAAAAGTCTCTCATCTTTAGGACTTTTATAGATTACCTATCTGGGGTAGTAAAATACAAAACATATTCTGAGGAGTATCCTTTTCTGGCTGAATTTCAGTTACCAATACCTTTAATTGGAGGGGGTTGTCTGTAAGGATTGTTTTCTCTCTTACCATCTCTTTCAGAGCATGGGGACTTATTTGACTGATGGTATTGTTCAATCTCACTTTGAAATTTACCACTCAAGTAATTTATTCATGTTAATATAGTTCACATGAGAACTTTAGCAATCTGATGGATAAAAAGATCTTTTGAATTATTTCCTTTGGCATTTACCACCATTGTGAGCAATATGTTCATTATACGTTTGGATGTATTATACTTTCCCATGTTTTTAAGGAGAACAGTTCAGGAAATACCTAATTCTAAGAGAAGGCAACAATTGTAACATAAAAATGTGTTGAACATTTCATAGTAAAAAACATTTGTATATTATTTGTAAAAGGAACTTTCCATTTTATAAATTTGTAAAATACTGAAGAAGTATTTTTTTATCTTTTGAGTGGAATTCAGATTACCATATTCTCTACTGTCTGTGCATTGATTAAAGCTCTTATTTGAATCTACAGTTGAAGGTGTGATTGGTCTGTGTTGCTTCCTACTGCAAAAGTTGAAATAGTATATTCATTTTGCCATGGAAGAGGGCAGGTTTGTGGCTAATGGCCTTGGTCCTGATCATATGGTAGTTTGCTGAAGCTAAGGCAGCTGGGTGTATGTGGAACATGCACACCTTTCTGCATATAATGTGTCTGGTTTTACTGCTTTAAGCAAAAAAAGTGGGTATCATTGTTCAGGTGTCTAGAAGTACATTGCTAGTTGTGGTTACTTGCACTTAAATCTAGAAACTGATCCATCACACTAGCAACAATAAGCCTTTCAGCAGGGGCAATGTTACACTCATTCAAAAGAGGTGTGAAAAGAGTAGTATCTTCACTGGAAGCAGTTACAAAACACTTCACTCCTGAACAGCATTTTTCTTTTCCATCTCAGTTTAATTAACTTGGAAACAGATTGGGAATACAATTATGAATCTTGGTACAAAGCTTCAAAAAAACCATGTTGGTGGCTTTGTAGCAGATGTTAAATGCATCTAATTACTCCCTTTATTGAAGCTTAACCTGCAGGAGACCTGAAGAGCATCCAAATCCATTACAGACCATTCTACATATTGGTTGAATCTTCTGAAATAAGTGTGATGGCTTTGCAGCATAAGGGCTTGGGGGCCAATTTTAAATTCTCTTGTCTGTGACCAGGAAAGAAGCTTTTTTTAAAACCTCCCCTTTATTTACTGTAGTCATAATGTCATATTTGATATGCTAAATAACATGCAGTTTAGCACAATGCATTTTATTGGCTGGTAATAAAGCTTTTGACATTTAAGTTATAACAGGGGACTGCAGGGCTTTGCCTTGAGCAATGATGAAATAAGGTGTTTTACATACTGTCTTAGCATTTAGGTCTTGGTAATAGAACAGATATGTAGGTACTATTAAAATGCAGAACAAGTAAAGTACTGAAATACTGGTGTTTATTTTACCTTAGAAATACATCTAGAATGTGTGCTCTATTGTTTAATCTGAGGCCATATTCAAAGAACACAGATAAGAAGTTGCCTTAGCTGATACAAAAATGAAAGGTAGTTAAGAACAAATAAAATTTTATCTGTGTCCATTTCCATATTTCCCTAAACTGTAGAACTTTAAATAGGCAAGGTATTTTAAATAGGATGGCTAGGAGTGCAGGTAGATGTGGAGGAAAACAAGAAAAGTGACCTACTGAGCAAGCAGGCAGTGATGACAAGTGCAGAGTCTGGGAAATGGGTAAATTTATTGGGTCAGGAGTAAGTGAATATAAAATTGAAACAGTGGCATTTCAGATGATGTAATGAAAGGAAGACTAAGGCAGAAAGAAATTGCTGCATCATAATTTCAAGGAAGAATATGGAAATTGGAGTTATTTCTTATACTCTGAAAAAGCATCTGATTCTGGAAAAATAAGTTACAGAAGGTACTGTGCTAGCATTCATAGCATTAATAGTTACTAGTAGAGAAAGCCAAACCCCAAAGAGCATGTAACTGCTTTTAGCTGGGTGCTGACCCATTCCTGATGGATAAGAAAGTCAATCTTGAATTAAACTCATTAATACCTGAACAACAGCTATGACAGTAACATCTAAGTGAATTACACTGAAGGCAGCAAGTTTACTGTGAAAGAAAAGTCATATCACATTATAGCTCTGGACTGTAGCAGGCGTTTAGGTTTATGTGGTTCCCTCAGCTGGAAGCTGGCTCATTGATCTTCATAAGAAAGCTGTATGAGCATGAATGAGGAACTTGGCTATGAGGTAGTCAGACACAAAGTAAACAATTACCTAAATGGCTGTAGCTTCACTATATGGGACTTACACATACATGGAAGAAAACATGTAAATTTTGCCCACTTGTTTACTCTTTAACCATTTTTCCTCTGTATTATCTCCATAAGTAACTTCCACTCACTCTTTTTGAAGCTTAATTTCCAAATTTCCGTCTTCCCTTTCAGTCTATTACATGGTCATTAAATAAGTAGACAATTGCATGAAAGTGTTACCAGTAACCTTAAAATCAAGTCATTAATCAACTGCTAGAGAAGCTGGCCCGACACTACATAATGCAAAATGGTAGATTTCACCTGTGTTGAATCCAATAACTAACTCGACTTACCATAAAATATTTGCCAGAGAAACTTGTATGTTAATTTGAAGATGGATAATGAAAAATCCAGTTTTATTTTGAAATTTATTCACATGGTTTTGGAGATCATATTGCTTTTTTAGAAATTGTACCTTAATTCTAAATTCAACTTGTTTAGCCTTGTTTTCTAATATTAAGTTCTTCCAATGTTCATCATTCCTGTTAACTATTAAAGCCCGGCACTCTTTGCATTGGTTTGGTTTTTTGGTGGTTTTCTTAGGAGTTTTTTTTCATCACTAGGTATGCTTAAAGTGCAGCAAGTCCACTCTTGTTTGTATGAAAGACAGCTTCCCCTGTAAAGGTGTTTTGCAGGCTGAAACATTGGTAGTTGGTTTATAAACAGATTGTTTTCTAAAAACATGGCTGTTTAGCACTGGGTGTAATTTATCTCTGTATAGAGCATTGGAATGTATGTATCTAACATTGGAATATGCTTCTCCATAGTGCTGCTTGCTATTCTCCTGCATGGGTATTGAAAGACTGCATTCATGCTTTTTGCCATATTATCACGGGGGAACCTTTCATTAAACTGGTTCTTGGCTGGGACATGATATCTAGGATTTTTCCAAAGCCGGTATTTTCCCGAATACAGTCTATCCTTTTGAAGAGAGAGCACACCTTTTGTTCTACAAAAATACATTTTTTTAAATTGGCTCAATTTTCCAGCTTATGCAGATCACTCTGCATGACTACTTATCCCCATTAGTTTGTTTCTCTGTAGCTGTTTATTAGCACAGTTTTTACAGCTATATCTGGGTCATTAAGGGGTATGTTGGATCCTCCATACTTCCAGGATCCCCAAGACATTGTTATTGACGACTGACAGCTGCTTTTCATCATTTCTCATTCTCAAATTATTTAACATGTACCTTACAGATATGGTATTATTCTATTCCTTAAAATTAGGTATATGACATCAGAAGTGTATGCATTGCACTTGCAGGAGTGCAGTATTGTTATATTCAGCTAAACTTGTAAAAGATCCATGTCATAGGAGTTACTTCCCATTCATTCTTTATTGGATGAGCCTTTCAGCATCCTAGAGAGATTGATAGATTCCAGTTGCTCAAGTCCTTTTGTATCATTTGAAACAACTCTTTTTTTGGCCCTGCAATCACATTTAGCCACTCACTAAAAGGGTACCTTTGACTTTGTAGAGTTTAAGCCTTTTGTTTGGAACAAATAAAGCAGGCAGTTCACATCTCTGAGCAAGGGGCAGCTCCTAAATTCCTTATAGGTCTTGCTTAATTGATGAATTACACTAGCATTTATTTATAGATTTTAAAATAAAAGTAATGTCTATATTACTAAGAGCTGTGAATTTTGAGAAGACACAGTGTATTCTTCAAATAAAAAGAGAACTTCTGTTTCAATTCATGCTTACATGCTTGAATTGTGCTTAGTTGCTGCACATTGTATTATTCTTAGTAATTCTTTAGGAGAATTTAAAATAATTCAGTAAAATAAATAATGGTCTTTAATATCTTTTTACAACACATCTTCAAGACTGTGGGTGTCCAGTTATTTGAACAGGAAATATGCTGTCTCATAGTTTGTAGCGGTTCTCAGATACAGCTGAATCAAACTAAAAAGTGGGATACTGTGTATGCTGTTCCATGAACCTAGAAATTCCACTGAGTTTTTTGCAGTCCTTAAATCACACTTCAAGCTGGTCCTTAACTGGAGATGAGTGATGAGCCTTAGACTCCACATTGATCACTGTAAGCAACTTCCGTGTGGTCAGTTCTGTGAAAAAATGCACACAACGCTGCCGAATTATACAAGGAAACATTTTAAGAATACATGTAACAATGTTGACATTGTTTACATCATGTAGAAAAGAACCGTGCTCTGATTCCAACAGCTGCATTGCTCATTGTAACAGCTACAATTTTCTTGGATGATTTTTATCCTTCTTAAGCATGATGGGGCCATTATGCATGTCTACTGTAAAGCTACTTGTAGTCTTTTTCTTGCCTTCCATTAATGGCTGAGGCCATTATATGGGGAGTCTTTATGAGACAAAACCCAGTATCTTATTTTGCAGAGCTGGAGAATTAACTTATATCTCATGATGTCATTGTGTCTCATGAATCTGTGTGTGGAAACTGAGAAAATGTTACAAAAATTAAATTACAAAACCTGATAAATCAAATCATAAACTGCCTGGTATATTCCCATACTGATGATTATCCTAATGTTTTCATTCTACCAATTCAGTCTTACTTTTGTCTGACTTATTCATGATGCCACATGTGCTGAACTTAGTCGTTACTGAACAAACTGAGAAGCTGTCAATATAAAATTGTGGTGGTTTTCCCCACCATTTAAAGGCAGAAGAGCTATTTTCCGGTCACAACAAATTTCTGACGCAAGCTTTACAAGACTCCCGACTCAGTTTAGCCAGTTATTCTCAAACAGGTTTTATCACTGTGTCCACTTTTCATCCTGCAAATTCTCACTCCCTAGTTAGTGTTTTCCTTTCTGTCTCCCCATTAATGTGATGGGCCTTACAGGACTACCAGACTGCTGCTAAGGTACTGCTGTTTTCCACTTCTCCCTTCCTCCCTTGCACCACCTCTGAGCATGACCTGCCTCGCTCCCACTTCGCAGTCATTTGAGGCAAGACATTTTCAGATTTGTAAAATGCTAAGTCCTGTGGAAGACTAGAAATCAGCATGACACTAGGAATAACTCAGTTTCTTAAAACAGTAAGGAAGTGTTCATATAAGAGTAGACTGTACTGTTACTCACCAATTTCAGGGGTAATTCTTTTAAGGTCAGAAAAATGACAGTTGAAATAGAACTGTTATACAAAAAATGTAGCTTGTTTTCACAAGCATTTCAGGTATGTAGCGTCCCCTCTCTTAAAATTATCACTTCTATTGCTGCTATTCTACCCTTGTTTTAATATGCTCAAAAAACTTCACATTTCATGTCTTCTCAAAATCCAACTTGAGGCAGAAAGAAGAATAATTCTAAAGAATTTTATTTGTCCATTTAAATTATTCATGTATGAAAAATCATTTTTCATATGTAATTTTTCNTGTCTTTCAAACCAAGACATGTGGCAAAGCAAAAGCAGCTTTGTGGTGAATCTCTAAGTTCAGTATGTAGTTAATTCTTGGTGATAATTATGTGCTTTGCTTTTTTGAAGGCAATTTGGCTTGGAAATAAAATCATGGAAGTATGAAAATACTGAACTGCACATACAAAATATGCTTCTATTCTGATCATAAGCTTGTATGAATGTTAAATATGTGGTAATTTGTTTATGCAATCACTCTCAGCTGTCTGTAATAATGTGCACTTACCTAGGTGTGGAACTTACATCAGTAAAAGCAGTTTCCAAAGTGCTGAGAGGCATTAAAAAACTTGGTTAGGAAACTGAAGTTTTGGTGAAATCAGTCTGAAAGTGAAAGGAGGAACAAAAAAGAAAAACCTTCCTTCAAGGTCACAGCAAATATTATGTTCTATATCGTAATAACTTTTAGAAGGTTGCTTTGCCATCTACATATATGAGTTACATTAAATTCTCCTTTTTGGGAGGATGAACATTGCTTGACAGGTGTTGCCTGAACAGTAACTATAATAATTTTAAATATATTGTAGTATTTAATAAAAATAAGTTTCCTATAATTATCACAATATTTATATTTCACCAAAAACTAGAAAATATCACTGTGGCAAGTGACCAAGGCTCCTCTAGCCAGCAGTCTGCCAGAGTTCGCTCTCAAGAACACCTAGAGTGTTTGTCTTGTCCTTGGTCAGCACCCACAAGAGAAATCCAGCATGAGGGCAAATCTGTGGCACATTACCTTTTGTACTTCTGAGAATTACTTCCAGACCCTTTTACCTCATTAAACAGCATCACTACTGTTTTTAGTGTAGAAATTGCAATTCAGACTGAGAACTCCCTACCTGGCTAGTCTTCCTTGCTCATGTTACAGTTGGGTGGCAGAGCTACAAGAAATCATGACTCATATTCTTGTGTGGCTTTCATTACTACTGGGAGAATGTTGGGGGTTAGGTTTGTTCCTTTTTACTTAGAGAATTTTTCCCCATATAGTTGCTAGGAGACCAAGTATTGGGTGCCTATGGGTGCTTGACCAGAACAAAGAGGTGGCCAAAGGCGAGTTCTGGGGCAGGTAAA
>VYXD01011462.1:195228-215403 GCA_013397195.1 Hylia prasina | reverse complement strand
GGGGTGGTCCCGCTACGGCGGGAGGGGCGGCGTCCTGGAGGGAAGTCCGGCAGTCTCGCCGTCGCTGCGGGCTCCTCCTGGTGCCTAGGCTGCGCCTGTCCCCTTGGGGGGAAGGGGAGGCTTCCCACTTGTTCCTGAGCAGGCCGAGTGTTCCTGGCCTTTGCTGAGGGCTGATGCGGAGGAGCGCCACTGTCTTGTGTCCCGCTTACCCCGGCTCACCTCTCTGCCGCTCCCCTTCCCTGCCCGGAGAGGTGTTGCATCCTCCCTTCCTGGGAGCTCTTTACCGGCAGCTGGACGAAACTCTGACAACACCGGTCTGTATTCCGGGTTGTCCTTAGGCTGTATGCAGGTAAATAAAGCCTAGCTCTGCTGTAAGTCTCGAGAAGCAATGAAATGATCATCCTGACTTGGAGAGGAGTTTTTGTAATCTTGGGGGGGCACAGGAATAAATTAAAGTTAATGTTGAACTGGTAACCACACCAGTAAGTGTTGAGAACTTAATTCAAGAAAAAAAAATAATAGGTTCTTCCTTTGCTTGTTCTTCCCAAGCAGAAAGTGTTTGATACTTGAACTACTTTTTTTTTTAAGGACAAAGCTCCTGCAGACAACTTTAGGAAGCAAGCAGCATTAGCCAATCAACAGGGCCCTCTGTTCCAAGTAGGAAGGAGGGATGCATGTCCTTAAGCTGGTTACACTTGAGCTGCTCATTCTTAGTTGAGGATAGCAGTGAAGTTGTACTTGATCTAAATAGTTTTTGCTTCTGTTTAATGCAGTACACAGTTTTAGAGAAAGCTTGTCTCTTGCTGGAAAAGGCAGAGGGCAAGTAAGTAACTACTATGAAGAAGGTTATGGTAGATCTGATGATAAAAGCAAGTATCAAATACTTGTACTGATATTGCCAATGGGGTTTTTACATCCAGCACAAACTTGAATATAGTTGAAACTTCTTATAAACCAAAGTGTTTCTGGGCGATGATGGCGCTGTAACTATACTTAGCGGGCTGCTCACTTCTTCTGCTGTAGGAGGGATGTACACACTGGATTGTGTTCAAGTGTGGAAGACAGAAAAATCGGTGACTGATTTTAAACCCTCAGATCTTGTCATGCAAGTTAAAAGGTTCCTTCTGTTCATCCTGTTCTACAGCTGTTGTGGGCAAACAGTGCCAGTTATGACTCCTCAGTAGTAATGTAGCATAATCATGCTTCTCTCTGAAGTGCAATCTTTCTGAGCAGTTCTGTGAAGGTGAAAATTGTGTTAGTGTTTAGGAGTGGTTCAGTACTCAAAAGCTGACTTTTCCCTTTGGCAGTTCCCAGTTTCATAACTGCCTTTTATTCTGAAGATTGCCAGTACCTTAATCACATATTCAAGGTAAAAGGGCTCTTTATGATGTAGTTCTGATGCAAATTTCTTGTCTTCTGGGGGTGGGAGAGCATTGATTTAGGGGATTTTGGTAAAATTTGGATCAGAAACTGTTTGTAAGGTAGAGACAGTGATAGTAATGCTTTATAAGAAACTTTGTATATTTTTCAGTTCTGTAGAGTCCAAATTAAAATGAATGGATCATAATGGCCCTTCTGTTACTGGGTTGTGGAACAATCAGCTGATTTACTTTGTAAAACAGTGTCATAAGTTTGGATCTTTTTAAAGTGATTCTGGACTTTTACTTATGTTTAAATCTTGATCTGTACTTTGCCTGTCAGTTTAATTCCTTGCCTGTTAAATGGTAGAACCTAGAAAAGCTGCTCTAGTATTAGGGAAGATTTTAAATCCCAAGATTTGCTTTTCAAAGTAGGTAGTAACTAATTGGCAGTTGATGTTGTGGTTTTAAGTGGAGTTTTAGATTTCAAAATTTGTTGTTTCAGTAATGTTTGAATTTAAAATTAACAATTCATATACTTTATTTTTACTACGCAAATTTTTTGTAGGGTGAAGATTTATTTGGTTTTCTGAAAGCCGTTGTGGACTCCTCCCTTATAAGAAGTTGCTCAACTTCTTATAACATTTCCCATTAAAATTTAACATTACAAAGTCAGGAGCTTGTCTTTCTATCTTGTAGTATTCTTGGAACTGTAGCAACCAGGAAAAGTTCTCCAAAGAAAGGCAAGGACTGATGCACAGGCATAATTTTAAATATGGCTTTAATAGGCCATGATAATAATAGTTATGTAATAATGAAGTGATGGAGACTCCCAAAACTGATTTGGCAGTGCAACTTCTGTCTTTTTTTTTTTTTTTTTTAAATTCCAAACGTAGGTTCCTATCCTGAATCAGAAGCTAGTGGAAATGTTTCTTTTAAAAACTTGTGCTCTCCTTGTCCTTTTTGCGTTGATAACGAGAACATCCTTTCATAGGCTTGTTTGTAGAGTTCATCTTTTGGGAGGAATTATATAAAGTTTTGAATGTGAATAATAAGTTTGTGTGGTTGAAGGGTTTATTTGCCTCTTAAATGCTGTTGGAAGTGAAAGTGTGATCCCATTTCTTTTGGGGTAACTGAGGCTTGGTGCATAAAATCCAAGTTGAAGAGGATGAGCCAGAAACTCAAGTTGGCTTCTGTCAAACAGGCTCTAAAGGTGCTGAAGTAGTAATGTCTTAGTTTGAGAGCTGTAGATCAAAACAGTCAAACTAAAATTTGCTTGAATTTGAGTTTTCAGTAGTGCTTAACTAATCAAATTGATAGTCAGCTGCAGCTTTGAGTGTTTGATGGAGAGAGGCAAGTTAACACTTAAGTACTAAGTTTTACTTGATCTTTAGGCTCAACCTTGTCTCCTTTCACAGTTAGAAAAAAGCCACATACGCCTAGCAGAAAATGAGGAATACCTTTTCCCAGCTAAAAGTAGAGAAAATGGTGTTTCATGAACTGAGCAATATTTTACATTTAATTATGCCTGCAGGAAATAAGTGGCTTTAATTTATGTTTTAGGCATAACTATAGCCTGTGTTAATTTTTTCTTGAAATACTCAGTCTGGAAAATGTATTATAATTATGTGGTGTTTGCAGTTTTGCTTAGCTTACCTTTCTCATTACATTAGTCTGGATGCTAATGAGTTGGTTTGGTCACCAGTCAATACACTGGCTTGTCATGCTATGCAGGAAGGATCTTGCTTTTCTGAACTTAGGTTTTTTTGTTCTTGGTAAATCTTCATTTATTCATTGATGAGTAGTCCATGTGCAGCAAAATCAGTTGTCATGCATAAAGTTCTGCAAAATAGAATTCCATTCCAACATATTTTAGCATCCTAGTACCTTCCCCCTTCTGGCAATTACTGTATTTATATGAACTCCAGTTTGAAGGAGGGCAGCCCTGTTTTTCTGCCATCATTTATTAAAAAAAGAAACAAAAGCCCCATGTATATCCTGATCATTGACTTTGTCTCACTGGCCTCTTTTCAAAAAAAACCACCAAAAAAGTACAGTTCTACTCCCTCCTTGTATGTATAGCTTGAATAGTAATCTCTTTTGTGGCTAACACATGATGTTTGTAACATACTATGATTTCTGAAATGAACTCATGTACTGTAATTTTTTTCTTTAGATAAAAGACTTATATTCATTGTGGTTATAATTTATTGAGGTTTTTAGTCTTCTGGCTGCTTGCCTCCTGGTTAGCACACCATGTACATCCTGTCTGTTGTATGTAGAAGGATCATAACACCTTGTTAGAGGAACTAGTGGAAGCAGAGGTGAAAAGGAGTTGTGGTTAGAGAGAGTTTTTTCTAACCTCAAATGGCCATAATTCTCTCTTATGCTTACACTTTTAATTGAGGTTGTAGTGGAATGCTTGGGAAAATACAAATCTGAGTATTCTCTTAATTCTTCTGGTTTTGTTGTCATCAGAAGAAAAGTTGCTGTATGATAATTCAATGATCAAAGTTATTTTTAGAGATTAAGTATAAATTATGACTACTTAGTCATCAGAGTATTGTTTTTTGACATTTAATAGGTTTTGAGATACACTCGATCTCTCTTATGGAATGAATGTGTAATTTTTGCATTTTTCAGAAGAAATCAGTTCATTTAGAAGATCCATTTAATGATGAACAACGTGAGCGACATGAAGTAGAAATGCTTGCCAAGAAGTTTGAGGCAAAATACGTGAGTTACCACGCTTTAAAAAATACAAATATTTAATAGTGATAACAACATTGGGAGTTTTTTTCCTGAATAAGGTTGCTAATGTAGTGTCAAATGACTTCTGTACATTTCAGGGATGACTGTCTCACTGTATTTCATTTAAGTAACTTGAAGCTGCCACAAGCTTATCAGACAAGTCTGCTAAATAGATTTGTGTATAGATGTTATAGCTGGTGAAGCTATTCTTGGAAAAGCTTCCTGTATAAATACAGCTTGGCAATAGATGCAGGTCAGTGTTCATGCTCTACACTGTGATGGAGGAAAGAATTTTTATGTAATGCTGTTGTGCACTATTGAACAGCTCTTCTCTTGGGGCTAAATACTGATGAATCTTGATGAATTCCTGACTAGTTTGGAATGTTTCCAGAGGAAGTTGTTAAATAGTAAATCATTGCTCGATGATGAGTATTTAGCTGCCAACTGCCTAAAGATACTCTACTGGCTCCTGAAAGTGTACTGTGAGTGACTCAAACAACACTAACTAGCAACATAAAAAGCCTTTCACTAGGAAATGAAGGTAGAAATCAGAAAATATTGACAAAAACCACACCCAAACAGGTCTTTTAAGAATTCATATGGGTAGGGTTGGGTGATTAAATCTGAGCTGGCAGTCAGAGCTCATCATCATGCTGAGGCATGTTGATATTCTGGATTACTAATAGAACACCTCAATAATAAAGAAGGGAAACAAGAGCAATCATTTATATCTTTTGCTATTAATATACATATTGAAGTCTTTTTTGTCCGACTTTTTTTGATTTTTTTTCTTTTCTGGCAGAGGCAGATTTTCCTAAGTGCCCAATATATACATTCGATATAAGTAATTACTATTTCAAGGCATATTAGCTGTGATGCATAGCAGAATCAACTCTTAAGCTGAAAAGAATCATTCTCATCTTTTGGACAGATTGAGAGAATCCAATATGAATTGAGAAGACTGTTCCAAAATGCTGTTTGCTTTTAATTTGAATGATAAATAATTTTTTGAATGTAAGAGAAAAATGTTTCAATCATAATTGTTTAGGAAACTCATTTCCACTCTTAAAGTTAAGGATTTTATAATGTCTGAAGCAAGTTGCATAACTACAGTTGATGGAAGTCAGTGTGAGTATATAAAGCAATATTTGTAGGAGGGAGTGGTAGTGGAAGCAGTCTAATTTTACATATATGTTTATGCATTCATCAAAGCTGAACATGTACATTTATGGACAAAACATGTTATTAGACTTAAGAAAACCAGAGTTCAGTGTTCAGTAGTCACAGAAAGGGGCAAATAGATTCTTTTAACCATTAGAAAGCAGTAGGTAACAAAAAAATTACAATTTTCCATAGTTTAAATTTGTGGTGCACTTGCATCTTCATTGCTGCTTGCACTTCTGATTTCCTTGCCTTTCATTCTCTGACTTGCCTTTTGTCCCTTCCAACACCATGAAAGGGAATGCCTTCTCTATGAAGAACCACTTACTAGGTTAGGGCCACTGAGCATTAAGGGTGATGAGGGATTAAGATTCCTTGTGCTCTAAATTTGTTATGGACAGAAACTCGCTGTCTTTTCTCTTCCAATATAAGAACCATCAATCTCTACTTGCCATCCATGCTCAGAGGAATCACATCTTCTTACACTGACCCAGTACAATTTGCTCATGTTCTGACAGCATCCAGCATCTTCTTTCTCTTGTGGTGAGACATTCACTGCATAGCTTCAACTGGAACAGGGATCCCATGTAGTATATACCCATTCTCCTCAAGTGAGTGACCAGCTGCAGGATACTCTTCCTAGCTGGAGTTACACTGTAACACTCAGTAACAGTGTTTCACTGTAAATCTTATCAGTGGTTGTATGAGAAAAAAAAGGGTGGTTTTTTTTTTTCAGATTTTTAGGAAGTACTATATCCTCCTTTAATTAGGTATTACTTACCTAAGATACCTGTTTAAAATGGAGTCAGACATTGTTTTTAATCATAACGTGTGGCAGTACTTCTGGAAAATTTGAGCCATGAAGAACAGTCTTCCTTGAAGACTTTTTACTTCTTTTCAGATAAATTCCTGTACTCATAACCAAATCAGTACACACTTTGATATATTTTGCAGATACTAAGAAAAGCCTATGAATAAGTGTATTTTTGTAAAACAAAATGCGTGACATAGCATTTCTTTGTTTGATTATTAAGAACTCTCGTGGAATTGTTGCACATACTAAACATCAGCATAAAAAAACTGCTCTGAAAGGTTCCCATTTTCATTGTTTTGATTGCTGTTATTCTCTAGATAAAATCAAATTCTGTTGTGCACACATGATATTATTGAACCTTGGACAATATTGTACGTATGTAAAAATTTTTCTTGGATCAAAACAAAGGTCCATCTAATGGATGATAGCATAGTCTCTGACACTAGTGGAATCTCATACTTGAAAGTATAATAGAGCAAGTGTTCATTGATATTACTTGTTTGTGCCTGTCTGTCAGTCTGTGTTGTGTCTTAATTCCTCTTAAAGCCAAAGGTTACAGGTTTAATCTTTTAACAGCTTTTTGCCAGAAATCTACCAGATCATTATTGGATTTCTGTGTTCCACAGCACTGGAGTATCGTGATGACTGTCATATAACACACTGTGTTTAAACCTGATGAGTTCATGTACTGCTGAGTTGTAAGAATAGTTTCTGTATTCTGAGAAACAGAGAGATACTTCCAGTTCTTCTGCACATTGCATGTGATTTTGATGTTATCATCTAAATCCAGCCCTTTTGTTTACCAACTATAGTGTCTTAATGTTGTTGTATGGAAGTGGTATTTTTTACCTTTAAACATCCTTGTTGGCTTACTGTTCTCTTTTTTATTCTAGTTTTTTTTTTTTAAATGAAAGGATATTAATGGTATGATGCCCTGATTTGTGTATGTTATAATGATGACTTCTGGTTTAGTTCTCTGGTCCTTTTTTTTTTAATAAGTCCCAACTCATATTTTTTTGACCATTTTTGATTAAGCAAATGTCTGAACTGTGCATAACAACTCCAGTGATTCCTAAGCAGCATAACAAATTTGGAGCGTGCTGTATTTTTTTTTTTGCTTAGGTTATACTTATTTTGCGTGGATTACCTTGCTTTATTGATGCTGAATTCAGCTGCCTATTTATCATACTAAATTCAGAGCAACTGTAAGGTCTTTCAGTGGTTCTTCAATTGTTTTCTTTTTCCTTTACTTTCCTCAGTAAATTGTCATCTTAGACCCCTGTGCTTCCCCAACTCTTTACCTGCTCTGTTGTTTCTAAAGGTGAATGAATTCATATGCCATAATAATTTTGCTCATCACTCTTTGCCAAAAGTTACCTATTCTTACCTTTTCTTTCCTAGCTGTAGATTAGGCATCAATTTAAGTGGACCTTCCTTATGTCATGGCAGTTTCTTGTCTTTAAAGATGCTTGGACCATTTTTTAAGCATTTGAAATACTTTTCTCTACCAGCATTTCTTCCTGCTCTGTATATTCTTATGCCTACTGGTTCTGTTATTTTATTAACTTATTAGCTTTTATTAACTTATCCACCATAAAGACCAGGTTTACTGGTTTATAGATTCTGCTCTTCAAGATTCTTCAGGTATTGGCATTGTATTTGCCACCTACCTTCTAGTCCTGTTGGGCAAAGGTTGTTTAAACATGATATTACATGACACAGTTAATATCTTAAAGTCATCTTTGGCTTTTTTGAATACTTGCATGAGTGATATTTGCAGCTTCAGGAACTAGACACCTTAATTTGTTTTAGTATTGTGACTACTTAAGTTCTAGGACAAAAAGATTGGAGGAAAGCTGCAGTAGTAGAATTTCCCTGAAGTGTCTACTGGCACCAAAGCCAGAATCATGAATTAGGTAAGCTTTTACATTGGAGTTTAATCAGAATTCTTAAGTGTTGCCTTTTTCTAACTTTTTCTTTTCTCATCCATCTCATGCAACCTTTTTTTTTTTAAGTACCACATGTTTTGGAAACGTGCAGTCATTCAGATATTTTTCCAGATGAGTGATTGTAGGAGATGATAGGATTGATAGGAATACTTAGCTTGGAATGTATCTTGGAAATGTGAATTAAAAGCAGACCCCACTTTCGAGGTTTTTCTCCCAGGACTATTGCATTTGTTTATTTAAGTATATGTGAGAGATTCGTGTTTGTTTGCAAGAGCACATGCTTTACTTGGTTACAGACTTGCATGTTCTCAAAATGTTGTTGAAATGGAGGTGTTGAGATGCTTACACCTCTCATAAAAGAGCAAGGATGAAACCACCTTTGAACAGTGTCTGCATTCTCATAGTAACAAGTGGACTGTGATACTTGGATGTCATAGCTAGAAAGACTGACTTGCTCTAAGAATGCTCAGAGCTTTAGGGTGCAGGCAGAGAAGTTTCAGGAGCAAGTCTTGAATTCATGGAAGTTACCATTTTAATGCGGGCAGTGCTTTTTTGAGAATTTTATCTTTTAAGACTTTTACTGATGGTTTTGACAATATATGTGAGCTAGAGAACTAGACCTTAGATCCTAAGAAGATTTTTGTGTAACTTTAAGTTTAGATTTCCTGAATACTTGAGCTGGCTGTGAGTCTTTACTTGACTTAACAATGAAATTTCCACATGAAAAGAGTGCTTTCAGATTAAAAATAATTTTACTGTCTCCTGGAGGTAAATGAGCCCATCTGCAGTTTGCAATGCAGCTTCTGGCTTTAATACTCAAGTAACATTTTATGTTTTAACCTTTTATGTGCTATAGAGAATTAATCCATCTTGTGTAGGGAAACACTTTAATGAACTCTAGGCTATCATTATTTTCCCTTGCAATGACTCTGTAACATAATGAAAAATGTAACACTTTAAATTGTCCCAGCCCTTTTATCATTAGCAGTCCAATCACTATACTTTAAAACCACAGGTCAGGGAAACATCTCTAAGTAGGAAATGTGAGGAAGATCTTGGTCTTGCAGAAAAAGGTAGCTTGTGACTGCCTTTCTGGTGAGCCATGTTTGCCAGAATGTATCCATGTGTGGAAGTTTTCATTAGCCATCTAGACCATCTTCAAGGAAGCATTCAAGAAAGCAAAACTGCTAACCCCTCGAATGACTATTCCTCCAATGCCTTATGCTTTGTAGGCTTTAGTAGGTTGCTTCCATGTTTCCTAAGTGATGTAACACTTAATTTGTCTTCAGGGTGGAAAGCCCCACAAACATCGAAAAGATCGCCTGCAGGATCTAATCGATATAGGTTACGGCTACGATGAGACGGACCCTTTCATTGATAATTCTGAAGCGGTAAGTAAGCCTCATCTCAGCAGCAAGAAAGCATGAGACAGTGCTTTATCTTTTCAACACAGAAGAAAGGTAGGAGAAAATACTTTGTACTGTCTCTTAAGTGATGTGAATGCAAAGGGCATGCTACTTTGGGAGATCAATGAATGTATCTGTAGTCTTACTCAATGTATTATGTACCAAAGAATTAAGAAAGCCATTCCTAGGTCAAATAATTTTCCAGCTTTAGAAATTAAAATATTTTCATTTGTGCTCTTCGTTTACTGTTCACTGAAATGCCACTGGCTCTGTTTAGTTTCTTGTACTTGCTCTCTGGATTATTAGTGGGTTACTGGCGTTAGATTTCCTGCATTAGATCAGGAAGCTCTTTTCTTAAAAACCAGTAAAAATAGGATGGTTGTTCTAAGCATTAAATATGTCTGAAAAATTTGAGACAAAGCAGGTTAAACAGCAGGATATTACTGCTTACTTTGAATATTTTTCAGAAATGAAAACTCATCTTTGGTAAAAGAAAAAGGTATTAGTTTGGTGCAGGCAGTATCAGGAATAGCAGAAAGAAGGTTTATAAGAGGGCATTTGAAGATATGTTAGAGGTGATATATGAAATTATGAAAATGAGAAAAAAGCTTGGAAAAAAGAGTGGATGATGTAAAAGCTTAGAAACCTCTAATTCTTCCTTATTAAATGTCAGAAAAGTATGTGTAAAGTTTAGTCAAGTAAAAAAAAAAGAGAGCTGTCACTTGCCAGCCTTCAGTTTCCTCCAGTGCTGAGTGACACTGGACAAAGCTGCTGTGAGGGGGCTAGAATTCTCATTGGGAGAGGAAAAATTATGAAAAGGAGCTGCGAGAAAAGAGTAAGAAAAGCGCATAAGTGCATTGCTTAGCATAAGTTATGTCAAGCCTTCATTTCAATTCTAAAACATTACAGTAAAGAGCTGTAAACTGAGCTGTGAAGTTTCTAGCATGTAGGTGTTGCAATGAGTGATCTTATGACCTGTGTAAGGTGTACAGAAAGTGTCTGCAGAGCTGATATCTTTTTCAGCAGAAGTTGAGCAGTCAACCACAGTGCATAGTAGGCTGAGCTTATCGTGTGCATTGGTAGTTTTTGAAGTAGGTCTGAAGTTGTGTGAAGAGAGAATTTGTTGTAAGGTGCTTATTGTAACATGTATTAGTTTGTCATTTTTCTTTGTCTAGAAACTTGAAGCTGCCAATATTAAACTGTTCTATCATTATCCCATAAATTCTGATTGTGCTGCTGGAACAGTATTGGGGTCTAAGCCTTCATATGTCTTTTCCAAAGGTCAGATTCTGGTCTCCAGCTTGGTAGGAACAGACCTGCTTCATTTCTGCTGAGAAACCACTTGAGCCTATAGGTTTATCTGGTTTCTCACAGTTGCTTAAGTTCATCATCTTCGCTTTTAAAATTTTGTGATACCCGACCCAAGTTCTAGCTAGGTTTTCCTGGATTTACTGTGACCTATCACAGAACTGCTAGGAGATTTGGAGCACTGGCAGTACTCATAGCACAGGTCTCTGTCAAAGTACAAATTTTGTGTATTAATACTTAGTATAATGTGCCTCCTTCCAGTACTGGTGGTGCTACCAGCAGCAGATCTGGCAGATTTGCAGGAGCATTTACTTCCGTCTCTTGCCAGAGTCCTTGCAAAGTGTACAAAAGGCAATTGTTACAGGATCAGATGGTTGCATCATGTGCTGGCTGTGGAAGCTATTGGGGAGAAATGGTGTATTCTCTAAAGACTGCTCTTGTCAACAAATCATTATGCCTTGTGTCTGCGTTACAAATATGGACTACTGAGAGACCATCTTTGTTTTGCTTTTGGCCTCATTTTTTTAATAGAAAAGAAGAAAAAAATAGTGTGCCAACTGCAGTCCATGTTGCTGTTGCAGAGCTTAAGCATTCTGTAATGTAAGAGTTAAAGTTCAGCAAAACCTCTAATTCCATCATTCTGTCTTTGATACAAGAGCAGTGTTCAGAAAGAAAATCTACATATCTGGCTTGCTCATCATCTGTGTGGCCAGCTATGAAATTGCTGTGTATCCTGAGATGTGTCTGAGCCAGGCCTTGGACTTCTTCTTAGAAGACACACTTCCTTACACATAAACTATAATATCCTGGGCCCAAACACTTGAAAAGTGAATATGAGTGCCTCTTTAATTGCTCCAGGATTAGCTTGTCTCTATCCCAGAAAAAAATAAATAAATTGAAAGCTTCCTCAGAATTTTAGCCCTTTTTCTTGTTGCAGTTGTGAAAGAAATACTGAGCTCTTTGGCACTAAAACAGATTTATTCCATAGCATTAGAGGTACTTTCCTTTTAAAAACAGATTTTGAGGTAAATGCATTTGCAGGCAAGCAGGAAATCTATGAGAGCAGCTATTCTTGGGTTGAGCATTTGGATTGTAGTCAGTGAATTGTGTTAATTCCAGTAAAAAAAGTAAATCAAAACTAGCTTACTGTTGCTTCTAACTGCTCTATAGGGGTTAGTCTTGATCTTTGCTTATCTTAATGGACCTATATGAAATGTCCATAACCTGCAAAGAAAGCTGCCCCTCCTCAGTGTTCCCACTGCTTTGATACTGAAAATAGGTTTTCCTGTAGTGTCAGCTGCTCAGAACTACATTTTTTGTGGAGTGGAATTCCTGTAGAACTTTTCACCCACTCTATTTTACCTGCTCACACATGCATGTCCAGCCAAATCAGGCTGATTACTTGGTCTTGTGATGACTTTTGATTATTTGGTTGGTTGAATACCTTCCTGGCAATGTAAGCCTTATATAGGTAGAGACTGCAAGGGAACACAGTGCTGTCTGAGCTTTCTGCTACAAAATACGGAAGAGGGATTTTAAAGTAATAAATGGTGTTAATGAAAATGTATTCAGATTTCTCGTACTTGAAGGCAACAAGGCTTGGATATCCAAACCAAAGACTTCCCCCATTCCAAGTAGATAAATGCAGAAGAAGAACGGTTGACCTACAAATCTGTAAGCAGTGTCTTTTGAAGCAGTGATGCCATACTGGCAGAAATTGAAACTAAATGTGAACACCAAGAGCAGTGGGAAGCAGGCAGTTCAGTTCTTCAGACACCCAGGCCCCTGTGTAAATATTTAGCCTAATCTGTTATATTCATGGTTCCATAATGGCCTTCTGAACACTGATGTAAAAAATTCCTGTGCTGCTCACTAGAGAAAGCCAGCGTATTGGTGGTTTCTCATACGTGGAAAGTTGCTCCAAAACAAGTACTTCAGCTAAAAGGAAAAACTTATTTTTCTTCAGCTACATCTTGCCTCAAGAGCTCAGATCATCTTTAAAGAAAACCTTTCAAAGATTCTGTATTGGTTTTAGTAATTCTGGACACATTGTTAAAAGCATTGCTCTTTTTCTGTCTGGGTTCCCTGGAATACTTTCCATAATTTAAGGGTTTGGTCTCTGCAAAAATTCTGTGTCATGATACACAGTTTTCACATGTTTCCAGGATAAATTTGTCTTCATCTTGTAATCTACAGACTTAAAAAGGTATGACAGATTTAATATCCTCTTCTTTCCTACCCTGGCTTGCCCCTAAAACCTGAAGCTGATGAGTTATCAGTAGTGTTCTCTTGGACAAGACTCTTGAATATCTGAGAAACTTTTTCCCAGCAAGAATAGTATGTCTTCAGGGAATGGCAGCTCAGTGTGTTAATGGAAATTTTTACCATTTTTGTGAGGTTCTGGGCCAGATATAGTTTCAGGCCAACTTGATACTGTTTTCTCATTCTTCCTTCTCTAAGGAGTTTGTTTTATGTTAACTATGGAAAGGAGTGTTGTTGTTTTAAAAGATCACTGTCTCTTAAAAAAACCTAACAACCAAACTATCAACCTTAAAATGTTAGAGACATTTACAGAAAAGCACTCCATAGAATCCGTTAAAATATTAAACATACTTTCATGGTGTCTTGAGAGAAATTGAACACTGTGGCATTTTTCATCTGGAAAAGGCTGCCTTTGTAGACCTCATCCACACTGAATACCTGAGGGTGCATTAAAGCTTCTGGTTTTCAGAGGTTCACTTGCCAACTCTTTCATTGGCTCTGAATTGTTGTGTTTATATTATTACTGTCTGTCTTGTTCATTGTCACGTTGCCCAGGCTTGGAAGTTGTGTGTTTGGGGGATAGTGTTCACTTAGCTGGTGTCACCTTTAATAAGGTGACATGCATGCTTCCTGCGTGTCTCCAGGGGATGTCTGCTGGCAGGCCCCTGACGTGTCCTATGCATTTGAGTGAGTACAAGGGCAAGTTTCAATTCAGAGATTCTTTGCTTTTTGTCCTCCTCACCCCAAAATACATCAAGGTGTAAAGTGGAGTATCAAATAGATACAGATGCAAGAACTAAACAGATACAGGAACCAAAATGGCTAGAGGAACAAAGGTAATTGAATTTGCAGAACACATCTGATGTTTGTTAAAGCAATAGTGGATATTAAGTCCATTTCACTAGAAGAACTATATTTGACATAATTTCAGTAGTTTGGCCTTTATTCAGTGGCCTACTGAGGATCAAAACTAAACAGTTCCCGCCACCCCAAGCTTGTTAGAGCTACCTCAGAAATAAACCAAGCAAGGTACAAAAATGATCCCTGCTTATCTTTTAGCTAAGTATTATTTGTTTCACAACAAATAATAACAAGCTACATTTGTTAAAACATTTGGATTTAGTTGCACCAAATCTCATTTCAAAGTCTTGGTACAGAAGCATTTAAAAACTTTTTCACATGTACACTTTTGGAGGATGTTGTCTGGAAAGGAGGTGAATGAGGAGAAGGATCACAGTAGAATATCTGAGGATTGTGGTCAAAATACCTGGACATAAGAGCAGACAATACTAATATAAGATATTCCTGTGGGTCTCAATTTCAGAACTAAATTTGTATAATCCATAAAAATTCACTGTTCTTAGTGTAGTGATGAAGCTGAAACCAGTTAACTTATGTTTTAAAAAACTAAATTATCTTTTATACCAAAACATTTAATTAGATTATTGGCACTAGAAGTGTACTAATGTAGCTCAAGGACAGTAGCTTAAAATAATTTACGTATGAACCTGCTTTTAGATGGTCAGTCTATCAGTCTTATTTTGTTATCTACAGAATGATTCCATAATCAGTCATAGGACAAACCTGTGTTCACAGGAGTCAGTCAACCCCTGTCTCTTTGTAGGTCTGGGATTTTTTGATTCTCGCCCTTGAAATGTGTAAGGGAGAGCAGAACGCTGTAAAGGGCTTAAATGAATGAGTTGTTCATAAGATAATTTCATACGTGTGTGTGTGATTTCATACATGGAAAAAACGAGTTTAAAGCAAAGGTCTTAAAAACAATTCATAAGAAGGCTTAGAATTTGCAAGAGCCATGTTCCCTTTAAGAGAGAGTTCTGGAAGCACTTCAAAATGAAGCTTAATCTCTTGCTAATACCTTATACAAACATACTCATTTTCTGTTCAGTTAGGGCACTAGAAAATAGTAAGCTTAGCTCAAAGGGTGTGCTAGCTACATTGTGGTCTGCAGGTCCCTATGTCTAGAATATGGCATTGAATTAAAAGTTATACTTTGTTCAGTAGGCTCAGGGTAAAAACAGATTTTGGTAAAGAAAAGTAGGCTTACTCAAGGGTTAAGAGGAACTGAATGTCAAAAAGGTCTTTGAAAGTCTAAGTTCATAGTCCTCAACAGAAGCTGTTGAAACCTCAGCTGCTTAGTTATACATCCACATCTTGCTGATCTTACTTGCCTGTTAACTGTTATGGAATACATTCACTCTGTATATTGAATTAATTCTGCCTTTTTTGTTGGCTTGTTCCAGTTGATCTGTGCCATGTAGTGTGTTAATCATTCAGATAATTTGCTGTGATTCATGACTCCTCATTTGTGGACTGTCTTAAATCCTTACTTGTGTGTTACTCAGACCTTCCTGTACTGCTCTGCATCTCAGTCTTTACTGTGCTGGCTTTTGCTTTGTATGATAATGGTCCCAGCTTTGACTGTGTGCTTTTTCCTTCTAACTTGTCAACTACTGTATTCTTCAGTTTTGATCCTTTACTGCCCCAGCCTTGCCAATTGAGTTCACACCCTGTCAGCTCAAATGGGTAATGTCTGCTCTGTCTATGAAGCACTGTAGATGATAATTTCTTTTCTCTACTTTAATTTTCCTTGCACCTATTGAAGCTGGTTCTGAGATGTGTGGAGAAAACATGAGTTTTCTCTGGAGTTCTTACGCAATCTCTGCTCTAAAGTTTACTTTGCATGGTCCTCCTGGTCTTTTAAGATGAATGACAAGTCCGCTATTAAGCCACTTCCCTTTCATTTGGTTCAATTAATAGATTCTCTCACTTTCTTGTGCTAACTTTTCATATCATCTTAGGGTACTTTATAAATGCTGTCACCACTTTTCCTTTCCCATTTTGTTTTTCTGTACTGCTTGTTAAGCTCTCTGTTCCAGGAAGATAAAAGGTAATGAGTCAGGGAAGTTTCCAACTACTTATTCAGATTAAATCTCTGGGTAGGCCTCCAGTTCAGCCTCTTTTTAGCTTCCTTGTTGAAGTATACATTTACTGTTTTACTTTTTTGGATAACTTTTCTTCCTGTCTGAAAGTCTTTCGTTGCCTAGACTTTTCAGTTCTTAAACCATTTTATCTTCAGTATATTTTACATGGCATGGAGGTTGTTGGTTGCATGTAATAATAGAATTAATATTGTCATCTGCTATACTCATTATTGACTGCTTTTGCTATGTCTTTGGATTTCAGTATTTTGGAGATTCAGCTTTATAGTTCTAACTTGGAAATTTCTTCATAAATACTAAGTACTTTTCAAAATAAACTATTGATAGAGGTTGAAACATTTTGTGGTTTTAAAATTGTCTAAACAGAGTGAGAACATTTGCCTTCAAATGAAAAAAGTCCTGGCATTGTGCTTTTTGTTTAAGAGGCAATGTTGTATTAAACACCTGAAATTGGAAGTAAGGTAACAGATACTGTGGTTAAGTTTGTTATGTCTGGGATAGGATTTTTAACAAAAGAAAATTTCAGAGAAATTTTTAAAATAAGTAGGGTTTTGAGCAGGGCACTGTGGTGAGTTATCTTCAGAAAGCAGTGAGTTTAATGCTGTAATCCTGCCTTTTTTTACCAAGAAAAGGGCATTGTTTTGAAAGTTGAAAGGATACTCTGTGATATTAATGTTCTCTGCCTCAGCCAGTAAATTTTCTGTAGAATTGCTATCCTGTTTCTATTCTAGCAAGCTGTGCTGTGAATTGGTGTGTATATTTATGTATCAGGACTGGTGAATGACCTACATGTTTAGTTTATTAAAAAATGCTGATAAGTTCATCTTCCTTTTCCTGTGTAGTATGATGAATTGGTTCCTGCATCCCTGACAACCAAATATGGAGGGTTTTATATCAACAGTGGTACATTGCAGTTTCGCCAGGCATCTGAATCAGAGGATGAAGACTTTGCAGAAGACAAACACAGGCCACCTAAAGTAAGTGATTTTAATTAAGGCTTTTATACAGAAATAGAAGCTAGATGGACTTTGGAAATATTTGATACATTTAGAATGGCTCAGAAGAGTCCAAAAGCAGAATGATATATGGTGCTGTTTTATTGCGTTTTCTGTTTTGTGGCTCATGTCCTAGCATTCAATAACTAACTCAGGATGTCCACAGGCTGTCCAGTGTTGTAAGACTAAGTGTCTGTTTAGGCAGCCTAACAAGTTTTGTCCACCCATCTTGAATTGACAGATGATTCTGTAATTTCATAAGAATTTTATTACAGATGAGACCTTAAATTCATCAATACCGCTCTTAATGATTTTGCACAAAGTTTGCATGATTTGAAATCGTTCCTAATATTGAGAATAGCACTTAAACCAAAATACCTGTTAAAATAAACTCAGTTGATGAGAATAACTATATTAAAATTGTATATACAATCTTTCCAAAAAGCATGCTGTTATATAAACTTTGACAAGTTAGTCAATGCAAATGTAATTGCAACATGACATTCACAAGTTGCATGCCATTTCTGAGAACTTAGTGCTTCCTAGTGTCCTTTCCTGCTCTGTAACTCTTAATTTTAAGGTTCTTGTATTGACTCTGACTGGGATGCAGTTAACTTCCTTTCTAGCAGTCTGTATGATGTGGTTTTGATTTGTGACTAAAACAGTGTTGATAACTATACCAGAATTTTGCCTGTTGCTGTCTAATGCTTGCACAGTCTGAAGGCTTTCTTTTTCCATGCCCTGCACCCTCAGGTGGATCGACAAGGGAGGGGAGGCAGGTGGTCTGTATTGACCAGCAAAGATGTTCAATACTGTTCAGCTTCATAGTCAGCAGTGAAACTGTGGTAGCAGAAGAAGGTGGGGGAATTGCATTTTCCAAGGTAGCCATTGGTCATACTAGCTGGGCAGCAGTCTGCATGTACCTTAGAATATTTCTCTTACTGAAAACTCTGAATTTCTTAACTATTTAAAAACGATTAATGATTAACACTTGTCAGTAACTGCAATTTCTGCTAGGAATCCTTCGTACCATTTGCCTTTACACACACATATTGAGGTGCTTTTTCCTGGCTCTGAGTTGAAAGGTGTAAAGAAAACTGAATGTTTCCTGCTGTAGAAGTCCTTCAGGGTGGAAGAATCTTTATCCTTTATTTTATCTCTTTTCTAGATAGCAAAGTTGAAAGAAAGTGAAGATCGTGGAATGAAGAAACGCAAGCGAAAAGATGAAGGGACAGAAAAGGACACGAAGCCTCGGAAAATGAAAGTTCCTAAGCAGTTGGGGTAGGTTTCTTTTTCTTTATAGGAACCCTTGAATTACATTTGAAGTTTGGCTTCAAAATTGTGTGCCATAACAAGATTATTACAGCTCTTTTGAATATTGTACTTTTAAACTGTAATTAAGAGCTTACAGATTTTGTTTCAGAATTTGTGTGGGGTTTTTGTATAACTCAGTCCTATGGCTAAATTTTTGTCCCCTGAAACTTTGAACAAGGAATAATAAGGAAAGGCAAATCACAGAAAATAAATTTTGGGTCTTCTGAATAGCATAAAGCATCATTGTCTTACCCAACATCTAAGCTAGTACTAGGAATGACATCTAGTGAAAAATAATTTTCTTCCTATCACTTTGTTTCTCATCTGTAAAGCTGTAAATACAGTGTAATTATTCTTCTATGTATTTCTTACTCACTTTGTACTTTCCTGAGTTCTGAGGCTAGCATAGAAGGATTAAGGTGGTGGGTTTTTTTAATTGGTTTCTAGAAAACCATTGTTTAGTGGTTGGAAGCTGTCTTACTGAAAATATTCACACTAAATATTGAAAATTTATTGATCTCATTTTTATCAAGGTCACAAATTGGTGGAAAATTCTCAGTTTAAGTAGAATATAGATTTTAAGCATTCATTTAAACATTCTTAGCAATTAAAAGAATTTTTTTAACATTTATGCTGTACAAGCAACCGGCCAGTATTCAGCAGTCTTTAGAGGCAAGTTTTAAGTATTTTAGTATCATAAATCTGCCATGAGTTTTAACACTTGTGCCAACTTCTCCGTAATTAAATTGAGGAGTCAAAATGAAATACTCTTTGTCTTAATGTGTATAAAAGGTAACAAATCAGTTGGAGAACATGTAATCACATGGCCACCTAAGGTTTATGGTAATTGATAAAATGGTCTGGAGATGGAAGCAGGAAGTACTTGCTTCTTCCCCCTGATAATTTTTTAATTGTACTAAACTTTGAGTTTTGTTGTTAAAGATTACTAAGGCCTCAAAAGTCACATGCTAATGGAAGATTTCTTTCCTCTACAGAGTAATGGCCTTAAATTCACACAAGTCTGAGAAGAAAAAGAAGAAATTGTATAAAGACTCGCTCTCTTTGGCTGCCATGATCCGTAAATTTCAAAAGGAGAAGGAAGCCATGAAGAAGAAGGAGCCTAGTCCAAAACCTCCAGTGACTGTTTCATCCTCTACCCCTAGTAAAATTCCTTCATCCTCTCTCAGTGCAGGAAATGATATCTCTGACTTGAATCTTAGGATCAGTGATCCTGTCCTCTCCATTTTTGGTAGCACAAATGAACCTGAGCTCCTGCAAGAAACTGAAAGTGCCCTGGAGATGCTGGGAGACATTGACTTTGACAAGTTGCTTGATGGCACTTCTGATGGCAGTCCGGTCTCTGAGCTGTCAGGAGAGAATGGAAGTGTCACTCAGGCAGCCTACACCTCTCAGGTCATGACACCCAAGCAGGTGCCTGCCCTCCCAGAAGGTTTGCCTATGCTACTTGAAAAGCGCATTGGAGACCTTCGAACAGTAAGTATGAATTCACTGGTAGTGGATTGCATTCAAGAATCTGAGAGAACAAGGAAGAACAAACAGGACCTTGCATGTCATCCTTGAATTGCTGACTGAAACTTTAGAACTGAAGACTTTATGTTAATGGCAATCTTAATGGCTGTGTTTATACTCAGATGAAAACGGGCAGAGGTGATGCAGGTCAATTATCCAAGCAGTGTTTGTTTCACAGGGGAAACAGAGTTTTCTAAATCTTCTGTGTATAATAACTTGTAACATTAATTTATTTATGGTGTTTTCTCCATAATGGAAATACCAGTGTTACTTGAATTATTATTTGTTGGAAATGGAATGGTGTTTTCTTACTTTGGAGGAGGTAAGCTGAAATATGACTGCAGTATATGTATTGGTTTTTTGGCTT
>VYXD01011462.1:123409-195219 GCA_013397195.1 Hylia prasina | reverse complement strand
AAAAAAAAAAAAAAAAAAAAAAAAAAAAAAAGGAAAAATGCCACCAAAACCAGAAACGACCACCCAACTACAAAAAAACAAACCAATGAACCACAAAACTGCACTTTTTCTTCTGGAAGGTTAGAATGGAATCTGAACTTCTCAAAAATGGGATGAAAGATGTTAAATTAACAAGTTAATCATTATCCCAGTAAGTTACTGAAAGGGATCAGAGCTATTAAGGTATTACATACTCCTTGTTTCAGTTGTGGATGTTATCCTAAGTTGAGAATAAATTTGTTGCTTGTTCAGATTATGATATTAAAGCTTTTCCTTACTTAGAATAAAGTGCAGTTTTTTCCTTATTTAGACTAAAATGCAGCTTCTAGTTTATTTAGCTTCTTAGCTAAAAGTGCAGAATTGGATTAGGCCAAAAGTCAGGAAGTGTTAGCGACCTACCTGAAGTTAATTCACGTTGCTTCTCTGAATAACAATCCCAAACCAGTCGGGAGGCTCATGGAAAACATAACTCCTCATAGAATCATAAAATGGTTTGGCTTGGAAGGGCCCTTTAAGATCATCCACTCCAATCCCCCTGCTGTGGGCAGGGACACTTTCCACTAGACAGCTGGGAACTCTTCTATCTTCCATTTTTGACAGTGCCTTCTGAAAGCTTCCTGGCTGAGCAGAACAAGTTTAAGTTTGTACTTGGGGAACAACTAGACTGTATGCTGACTTAAACATTGCAACTTCCATACCTCCTGTAAATTGCAATAAGTCATCTTCTAAAAAGCACTAAAAATAAATGAGTCTTGTCAAATATTTACCAGATTCTCTCAGCTCTAGAGCTCTTCAGCACAAAGAAAATTTTATAAAGCTGTAGGAAGAAGCCTATGCTCCATGGATGGAGTATAATATATGAAGATTAAAAAAAATAAGATTAGAAAGCCATTGACTAAAGGCAATAAAAACTTCCTGATTCCTTTGGTAGATTAATGTGTTTCAGCTCCCTGAGTGGGTTATTCTGAACTACCATGACAGAAGGCAATACTGTACACAAGCAGGAAAGTAAATGAGAGGTTTTTTCTATTTTGAAGGTCACTGTCAAGATAATAGCTCTGGAAATAAAACCCAGCCATATTTAGTAATGTAGTGATGTAGTTTTTGAATCTGCCAGTGTTGCTCTCTTTAAAAGCCAGCAATGCTGTCCAGCATAATGGTATAACGCTGGAATTGCCTTTCAAGGTCTACCTAGGACCAAAATATCAAAGCCTTTTCCTTCTGCTTTATATAAACCAGATGATGTTTCTAATCCTTGTGTTAATTAGACATAAAGGCACTGGATTTAAGACCTGCTGACTTGTCTTTTTGGTACCCTATCACTTGCAAGCATCTATAACCTTTCTAATTCTTTTAGCAGGACAAATGCTTCAGTATTTTTAAACAGATAGTACCATCCCCTCAGCAGCTGAATTTATGGTAGAAAACAATGACTGGAATGCAGTCCTTGCAGAAACTTAAACTCCAGTATCAGTGTTCATGACTGATGGGATAAAGCATTCAGACAATGGACTACCTTACAGCTTTGACAGAGTCACACTGTTTTCCTGTGCATTGTAGAGTTTGCAATTTTTAGAAAATATTTTTCTTTCAAATTTAAATGAGTCAGTTACAAAGAGCAAGAAAAGTAAGTATTTAATTAATAAAATAATTTAATCACGTTAACACTTCCACTTATTTGTAGTTTTTAGCTATGTTGTTGCAAGTCATTACTCTATGGGTTTTTTAAGACATAATTAAAGAGTCTTAATTATTTGAATATTCAGCTTCATAGCATGTTGGCTGCCTCTAATGTTTGTCAGTCACTATAATGATACCACACTTGCCTGCTTTTCTGCATGCATATAATTTTATAGCTTCTCTAGATATTGCTGTCTGGTCCCAATGCCAGCATGCAAGATGATAACAGGCCTCTCAAAGTGGGGCTCTTTTTTCTCCACTTCTAAACTTCTGCAGAGTAGATGTACGCTACAGAAAGGTTCTTACTGATCTTTGTAAAATGGTACAGGGAATTGGCTTTGTCCTATAAACTGCCATTCCTTGTGGAAAAAAAAGGATCTAAGTGATAAGAACAAAGAAGGGGATTCTGCATGGCAATTCCTCAAATATCAGTAAAAACTGATAAAAGGAAATACATATATAAGTAAGGCTGTCTTCCCCCCCAAACCAGACTCAGGAAGAGACCACACAAAAATACTAATGACACAGATGGAAAGAATGCTGGACAGCAACAGAAAAGAGGGATGAGGTATTCCTCTAGCATACATAATCCCATTGTAGAAATTGCAGTGAAGGTTTGAGAGAGCTCTAAGAAAGGAATATGTAACTAGATGAGGCACATAACAGGTAGAAAAAGATGGAGTGGAAATGCGTTAGTTAATGCTCTTGCCGCCTTGACTTGTCAAACAATGCTTCTCTTTTAAAACAGAGATAGTAGAATGTTGGGGGTGGTAAGGTGATAAAGCATCTACCTTTTTCTTAATGATTATTCAAAAGATGAATGTATTAACACCTGTGATCCAGGCATATCCTAAACAGAATGATTGTCTGCCCTAGAGCAAGGTGTGTATATTTGAGTATAACAATAACAATCCTCAGGTTTTTTCTGAACAGCTGAAAATAGCTTGATTTTCTTTATTCTTTTCCAAGTAATGTTATGTGGGAAATAAGAATATGATATGGCTGTAAAAGTAAAGATACAAAAATTTTTGGTTCAAAATACTCTATGAACTTGGATGCTCTTTTTTTATTGTATTTCCAGGCTGCCAAGATGTTTGATGAAGAAGGCAGGAAGAAGTTTTTCACACAAGACATGAATAATATTCTTCTGGAGTAAGTGCTTATCTGTAGAACCTTCCCTTTTTGAAAAGGGGGTGAAAGAAAAAGTACAGAAGAGGAAGTATTATTGAGGTTGTTCCAACAAAGCCCTTAAAAGTCAATGAAGGTAGATCAGTCTAAGCTAGTTATTAGCTAAAGAGATTTATATATGCGTACAATTCCTGTCATGCCTGTCTGTCTTTATCCAGTGTAAATCTTTTGTAGTGCCCTGGTCCTTGACTTCATGTGTAAAATTCAGCAAAATTACCATTATTTGCTCCTGTCTCCCACTTTTGTACTTCAAAACACCTTCAGCTTTCATGAAGGCAAACATCAGATTTTTTTTCTGTGCAATCTTCAATTAAGCATTTAATATAGAAAGTTCTGTGTTCATATTTTAAGCAGCAAAAGTAATCTCTAGAAGACTCTAACAGTCAAATTGTATCAATTTTGATTCACAGTGGTGGATGTAAACTAAATTTGAATGAGTGGTCAACATTGCTGGTGAAGTACATATATGAATGGCTTCTTGCCATTGATTAGGACTTCTTCCTTTTATAAAAAAGCTTATCCGAAAATGTCCCAAGCTGCTATTTTTAGTGTACCTAGTTACAATACGCTATGTTTCCAAACCTTCCTTAAGATTTTGTTCAGATGTCATCTTTACCTTGGAGTGTGTCTCTGACTGAGTGTCTCCTGGTTTTTTGTCAGTATTGAGCTACAGTTACAGGAGGTGAATCCTGCCATCCGCAATGGAGTGTACTCACACCTGGAGGCTTTCGTGCCGTGCAATAAGGACACACTGATAAAGCGCCTGAAGAAGTTACACCTCAATGTCCAGGTAATGATGGGGAGAGGAGCTCCAGCAAGAGTCAATTATGTGGCAGCTAGGAGGACTAAATGCAGCAGAGTGGAGCAGTAGTCACACAGCCTCAAATCAAGCAAAGTATTTGGGATCACTTGATAAGTTTAAAAGCTTCTTTCTGTATTCCTGATATTGTCACTACATTAGGAACAATTATTTTAAGTATTTTAGAGTCTGTTTGAGAATGAAGTGCTTTCATCTTGAAAGCTGTGTACAGGCTATGAAGGAGTATTACTGTAGTCACAGGGTACATATCAAAGCAGCAGAATTAGAAAGCCACAGTAATAATGGTTATGATAGGCTAAAAAAAATACTTTTGTATTCATTTTTTGTCAAGAAAAAAGGAAGGCTAGATGGATAATAGATGAACCAGCCTGTATTATTGTTCAAATTTCCCTCTGTGACTAGGTCTTACAAATACTTAGTATGATATTTTCAGTAACTTTTCTTTTGAAGATTGTTTTCCTGTTGAACAGAAAAGCTATCTGTGATCTGGAATACCCTGACCAGACTGTTTAGTTAAAATCCAGGACTAAATCTTGCAGAGGATCTGAAGATAAATGCAAAGATCTTGGTACTTGCTAATAAGGCAAACAGATCCAAATGCTATTTCTAAGCAGATAAACATAAAAGAGTATTCTAGTCCTTTTCAATGAGTAATTAAAATTAATATTGTAAAGTCAGAAGATGCAGAAAGTGAATTTAAAACATGTAGCAAAGTGTATAGTGTTATTACCTTAATGTTTGAAATTCTTAATATTTGGAGACAGTTCTAAATACGTAATTCTTACCTTTCAGGTACATGAATTGCATATAATAACAATCTAATACTTGTACAATATAATATATATTCCTTTTTTTTAATTAGCTAGGATGTTTTTATACCACAGTTTTTGGAGACCTGATTAATAGGATATTTATTTGCAAATGTTGAGATATTGATTGTTAATTTATCTCACTTCTTCCCCCTTAAGTTTTTTTCCCTTTAAGTTTAATTTAAAAGCATTATTTAAAGAGATCATGCCATAATGCTTTGGGATATTCGTGACACATTTATTTGTGACTATCTTCTGTTTTTTCTGGTCTCAAGACTTATGTGAGACATATATGCATTTATATAATGCTGTTGCACCAAACAGGATTCAAGTGTTATGTAGAATATGTCTGTTGCAGTCCATAAATAGTACTGGGAATGTTACCATGGGAGTGATCCAGAAATTTTCATGAAGCTATCTGAAATGCTCTTTATTTTACATCTAATACGATTATTTTGGTGCTCCTCTTTTCACAGGATGACCGCTTGAGAGAACCATTGCAGAAGCTGAAACTGGCTGTCAGTAATGTCATGCCTGAACAGTTATGCAAGTATCAAGAGGACTGTCAGGCCCGCAATCAAGCCAAGAATGCCAAGTAGGTTATTCTGGAGGCTGTGCATGCCACTTTAGAATCCAGATGGAAGTTTGTATCCGTGTTGTTTACTTCTGTAGCTCAGAAAATCATTCAGCTCCAGTTCAAGGGTGTCTTTTTTGAATACCTCAAAATACTTAATTTTGTGTAAGTGTTCTTGTCTGACACCAGAGAGAAATTCCATTAACTGAGATAGATCTTGATAGAAAAAATAATCTGAAGGATTACTGGTTGATTCCTAAAATGGTGGATTAATGGAGGAGAAAGGTGTGTTGAGGTTATTGATATATTTTGTCCTTGTTCATTTTAATTGCTCTGATCACAGTTAACTAATTTTAGACTTGGAGACGTATTAATAGTTGGATAAGTATCCTGCCGCTTGCCAGTAGAGGCACTGCTTGAAGCTTATAGGGGCATCAGTGAAAGCATCTGTAAAGTGTGTCCTTTTCACTTGTCTGAGAACCATAAAGCAGTGGGGAGAGGGAGATTAAACTGTTAATCCTATAAGGAAGTATAGGAAAAATCTGAAAACAGGTCCTCTGTGAGTTATTTTTCCCCCAACACCTAGAATGACACTTCTTTTTCAGTGAAATATTTTGTCTATGTAGTATAGCTCTAAAGAAAATAATTGTTCCGACTGTAGGTTGCAAGCAGAAGATGAACGAGAGAAAAATGGATCAGAGGAAGATGATGATGAGAAACCTGGAAAGAGGGTTGTTGGACCCAGAAAGAAGTTTCATTGGGATGACACAGTGAGGTAAAACAAAACTACCTTTTCCAACAAGAATTTTCACTGATTTATAAAGGGATGTTCAAGATGATATTATTACATGATTTAATAAATATTTTTTCCCAGAATCACACCTTAGAGAAGTTTTGAAGAATGCTGCTGTTAAATAGGCAAACTGGAATTCTATAATGGTGAAACACCTTCTTTAACTCAAAAGGAAAATCATCCTATGTCTGACCCTTTCAAGTTTCACTGCTTGTTCTTCTGCTTTGTCCAAATACATGAAAATTTTCTGACTCCAGGACTTTGAGCTTCTTCTTTAGGCAAAGAACAGGTGTGCAAGCAGTGTTAAAACTGCTGCCCACCTTTCTAGGAATACATTAAAAAATACCAATGAGAACTAGAGATTTCTGCCACAGGAGGATGGGCCAAGAAGATTTGTGATGTTGATTTGGCAAGCCTCCCAATCCAACAACTAGAATAATACGTTAATCTTAACCCCTTCTGTTCCCTCTGAACACAAATTCTTTGTTATTTCTCAAGAGTAGCACAGATTCTTATCTGAAATGATCAGTTACTAGAGTTTAGTTTCCTAGAACAGATTTTTCTTGAAAACTGAGATGATTATTATTTAAATAATCTAGACTTTGAAGCAAGCAGATCTTTCTAAATTAGTAATTTCTCATGCAAGATCTAAGATAATTTTAGTACAAGTGTGCGTGTGTGTGTATATGTTTATATAGCTAAAAGGGGCTGGTGGACTTTTCTCAATGAGTCTTTTTAGTATGTGAAGACAACAAGGAAGGATGCTTCATTAAATATGTACAAGCAATGTAGCTTGGACTGACCTGGAGAGGAGAGATATTTAACTCTGTTGCTTTTTTCATACAACTGGCTTTCAAAGGCTGATGTTACTCAACTGTGTGCACTTCTATATTTTTAAGAACAGAAGACAAAATCCCTGTAAGAAGGAATGCTCTGTTGAAGTACTCAGTGTAGAATAGATTTCACTTCCTTTTGGACAAATGAGAGGTCACTGTGAGCAAAGATGTTCCAACCAGAGAGAAAATACAAAACAAATTACAAAATTATAGTAGGATGAAAATAAGAGCAATAGAGTCAGTTGGATATGAAGAAGTGACAATGGTAGACCAGGCCAGTTTGTAGTGGCAATAATTGAGCAGTACAAACTTCCAAAAAACACAGTTGGAACTGAGCACTTCCTACAACTATCAGTGGACAGCAGCTTCAATTTCTTAGCCTTTTTCTGCTGAGCTTTTGAAAGGACTTATTTGTTTCTTTTTGCAGGTCTCTGTTGTGTAATCTTGTCAAGATCAAGCTGGGATGTTATGAGCTAGAGCCAAATAGAAGTCAGTCTGCTGAAGATTACCTCAAAACCTTTATGGAAACAGAAGTGAAACCACTTTGGCCTAAAGGCTGGATGCAGGCAAGGTAAGATACCTGCTTTATGTATCTATTCATTTTGGTGTTAGTGATTTCTTTGGTTCATATTTATTCTTACATTTAACTCAACTGTGTACTATTGATATTGGTCAGAACTTAGTAGTATGTTTCTGAAGGTGCAATATTTTAGAAGAACAAATGTTTTTCCAAAATGAATTTTCTGTCTTGTTTCTAAGCCTGAGAGTGAAAAACCCCACTGTTTTTCTTGGAGAGCTGTTTGCTTTTCATCTCCTAGAGACTGAATTTACCAATGCTTCTAACACAGCATGAAGTATGGTGCTTCATTTGTGGGGAAGTATGAGGTGAGAGGGTAACAGCTTGGAAAGTTTTGTGATGGAGCAAGTGATAATGGTCTAGAAATCAGTTTTCTCTGTATGTTGGAACACTGCTGTCTGCCAAGGAAAGCTGGAGCTCCCCTTGGAATGGAGAATATAAGCCCCCTCCCTCCAAATTTTTATAATTTTGCAATTAGGGGCTTTCAGGGAAAGCTATGGGAATAGGAATAACAGTTCTTTACTAGGAATATTAAAAATACAAATGTAATAGTACACAAAAACAAGCAAACAAAAATCCTAGAAACCCTGACAGAGTCAGAAATACAACCTTGACACCCTGTTGGTCAGGGTATTGGAAGCAGTGCAAATAAGTCCTCCTGGAGTAACAGATGTGGATCTGTTGGAGTAGAGATGATTGTGTAGAGAAGTAGANTGGAGCAATGTTCCTTAACAGAAGATACCTGCCCTCTCCCCCCTGGAGTTAGGAGGAATGGGTTATACAAGAGATAAAGAAAAACACCTCCCCAGCCAGTTTCAACAGATGGAAAATAGAATAAACATTTTTGGTTACATATTGCAACCCAAGACAACTGCATTATCAGACTACTCAAACAAGCTTAAAAATTATAAGCTAGAATTTCAACAGCAGTGTTCTCAACAGACTTAAGGTTTTGCTCTCTATTACTTGTTTGCAGTTGGGATGCTCTGTTTTACAGCAGCTAAAAATACACCAGTTTCTATACTTACGGACCTAGGAAGAAATAACCACACAAGAGAGGGAGAAATAAAGTAGGAGCAATAGTAAACAGTTGTGAAATACAGATTTGGCAGAGATTTCTAATTGTTTGGAGTGAAAGAGAAGCAAGTATGGTTTGGCCTGAGTTCTTTATTTCTGTAGCACCCACTGCAAAGGATAATTTCATCAAACCTCAACTGGATTATAAAAGCTAAATGATACTGCTAATCAACTTGTTCAAGAATACTTTGATTTTAGTTTAGTCAAATCTGTATCAAGCTCTAAAAATAACTGTACTGAGATATGAACAGTCAATGTAGAAATAACTGGTTAAATAGTCACAGAAGGAACAAATGAAGTTTTACTCTTCCTGGCATGCAGCAAACTTATTTTTGATCAATGATACAGTTTCTTGTCTAAGTATGCTAACAAGTGAGGTGTTACCTGTTATGAAGATTTTATTGAATGACGAGGCTGAGAATGCCAGTTTAGTTTAAGAATGGAAGATAGGAAGATGACTGATGATAGTGGAGAAATAGTCAAGAGATAGTGTGAGGTGATTCAGGAATACATAAAAGTGAAGCATGTTCAAACTTTGTATTGGAAAGCCATAAAACATACGATTTTCTCCTTTCTGTTTGATAAGTCTGCTGAAAATTTCCAGGAGCTTTTAAACTATGCATACAATTGGCTTCAACAACAAAAGACGAAAACTAAACAAAAAAAAACCAAAAATGCCCCCCAAAACCATCAACAGACCAAACAAACCCCAACATGTGGCAGCTCATAACTTCTGGTAATTGCTGGTCTGTTGACCAGCAAGACTTCATTTACTAACTGTGTGGTTTTAGTACCACAATGATTTACAAATTGTCCTGTATCTACTGGGAGGCACTTCCCCGCTTTCTGTTAAGGAAGTCATGTATTGTAATTTGTAGGCAAACAGTTAGGCACTGGAAAGAGGAAAAGAAAATATTTCCTGGAGTCTCACAGTGGTAATTCCTAATACAGCACAGTTCTGAATGCTCATTTTGTTGGGAATTTGGGTTAGGGATTATGCTGAAGGCTTATAATTTTTCATTTTTATGTATGGCCTCAAGTGAAAAGGAGCTATGTCAACTTGAAAAAAGATTAGGTACTTAATGCTAAAACTGATCTACTGACCATGTATTTTTTTAAGGAATTCTTAGTACTCAGAATAGGTATACAGTAGCAGAACTTTGTGGGTTTAGCTTAGAAGAAAAATTTCTTGCACTTTCAAAGCTAACTGTAATGTACTATAAGGAACTGTAACTGTTCCTTTGTTTCTTATAGCTTCATAAGGAAGCAAGAGGTAAGGTATTGATCATAACTGGAAGTTACAGAATCAAAGGATTGTTAAGTTTCTTTGTACCATTTCTGTGATTTCTGTCCTTTTATAGTACTAAAAATTTTGTTTTTAACCGTGAAGGATGATGCTTCAAATTACTGGGGCCTATGATTAATTTGGAATTTTCATTTCTAATTTGAAAAGATTAAGGATTGGATAAAGCACCAAGAAGGAGGTGGGGAGGGAAAATATTCTGGAGAACCTGTATGGGTCGGGAGGTGGCATATTAAACATGTAATGAGGAATGTTGGTTTTGCTCCATGATGTTCCTCATAGGCATTCAGTAATCTCTGGTGGAACAATGCAGTACAGATTTGGAGGTTAGTAAGGTGAAGAAAATGTGAAAATGGAGCTGGCAATAGAATCTGATAATTAAGGCACTGAACTGTAGTGAGAGGATGTCAGTATTTTCTTACCAGATGACATAAGATTTTTGGATCCTTGGATTTTTTGTAATTATTGCAGCTCTGCAGGTTATATTATCAGTGGTGAAAAGCTCTTGTTTAGACAGCTGTTCATTGTGTGCTCAGTGTCAATGTGATGGCAGTGCTTGTAAGAAAATGTCTGTCCTAGTTTGCCTGTCTGGAAACAAAGGGACCAGGTTTTCATTGTCCATTCATAGCTGCATTTGAATAGTAAGCTGTGGGATTGATACAGGTCAGCTATCATTTTCACTTCCACTTGGCAACTCAGGAGCTGAAAACATTGAATAAAAGCATGTGAAGTGTTGAGATTTGTCATAATGGCTCTTGCCATTCCTTGGCTCTGTAGTAATACCTATGTGTAGTGTAACTGAAGTCAGAAATTATACACAATAGCCTGAAGTTTTTCTTTTACTAAACTTTCAAAGACTTTAGTAAAGTTTCAGTACTAAAAGTACTGAAGAAAACTAGAAGCAAGTTTGGCTACTGTGTTCTGACTTTTATCTTCTGTGCTTTAAAAAAACCCCACAAGAGATTAATAGCCACAAACCCAAGCCTATGATCAATGTGTTGGACATGTAGTGTGAAGAGTTTACAATAATCTTTTATATTTGAAATATTTCATTAGTCTTTGAGGCAAGAGCATTCCAAGTGTGTATCTTCTGTCCAGTTGAAGGAAGTCATATTCTCTTATGTTGATTTTTGCTTGGCTGTTTACTGAGGTATTTTGAGCATAAGCACAAATTATTACAGTTTTTTAGATTCTTGTGTTTATGGGTGCCAAGACCTATACCATGACAGCAATACAAAGTAATCATTCGCTCCCCTGGGGACAGATAATCAAAGGCTCATTCTGAAAACCAAAGGATATTTGGGTATTTGATGGTCATATGCTGTTTGTTGCTGTAGAATCACTTCATGATTCTTTTCTCACTGCTCTTTTAGGATGCTTTTTAAAGAAAGCCGAAGTGTTCATAATCACCTCACTTCTGCTCCGTGAGTATAATAGTGACAACTTGCTAAGATCTTTAGATTGTGCATAGCATCTTTTCTCATTTACCTGCTACCTGTTTTAGAAGGAAGGAAAGGGAGGTACTTCAGGATTTGTTTGAAGATCCTTACAGTGATGTTTATAACCTTTTCTTAATGCTTTAATTTAGGCATATAACTGTAATGTTCTTGTGGCATTATATTTTAACTCGCTTGTGAAGTGGCTAGATAACCCCAGGGGTTATTAATTCTTGAATTAATACCTTTTACTCAAAGCATTACACACTGCCTAAATTTTGATGTTCAGCATATTAAACTGAACTCAGACTGCAGTACTTCCTGCTTTTTTTCTTTCCCTCAAAAATATCTCTAATCACAGAAGCCTGTGTATCTTAGTGGGATTTTATCTTCTTCATTTTCAGACAGCACTGTGTGCCTCTCAGGAGCCATCCACATTCAGTCAGAATTCAATCAATTGTTATGATTATGACTTTAAATAATACCCCAGTTGCAACTTTTGTGATATGATTAATGTAGGATATTTTTCTTCATAACATCAAAACCAAGTCATGGTCCACCTACAGTAAAGTCTTTTTTTAACCAGGTATATTTCTAGTTGCTTAGAAAAGAATCAAAAATAGCCTATAAGATGTAAATCTATTGATTGCCCTTGAATGAATGAAGTGTGAAATGCTGTACCTCTAAGTTGAAGCTGATAACTAATAATCCTTAATGCTGTCCTTACTTGCATAACTGCAGTTCCTGTACGTTGCAGAAGAAAATCTGTTTGCTAAATGACTTCTTGCAACAAACAAAGTAGATACGACTGTTTTAATGGTTGATAAGCAACGAAACACTTCTGTGGGAGGAAGAGACAGCTGTTTTTATCTGGTTTGAATTAAATAAGAATAGGAAGCATCCTTCTCAGAGACAAAAATGTCAATGTAAAAAGTGAAATTATATTACTACTCTAGAAGACTTCACAGTGTAGACAAAGCTCTGCTAAGTAGACAAATTCATACTATTAAGAGGCTGAAAGTAATTGATATTTTGAAGTTTCACTAAATCAGAAAAATAAAACCAATTCTCTGGATATATCCTGATCTATATGTCAGGTTATATCATCAATTCAGTTGATTTTGAGATTAATTTGCGTAGCGATACATGACCAGGAAACGAATTGATAGTGTGCTATTTTCCCCCCCTATATTTTAAACCAGTTTTCATTTCAAGGATGTTTTATTATTAAAGCTGGACTCCCATAGTCATCATTCTAGTTTATTGGGATATAATCAGGGTAACAGTTAAAATAAAAATTGCTTGCCTTTTTTTTGGTCTTTTGATATAAAATTTATACCTTATGTTTTAGGGCAAAGAAGAAGGTGATTCTGGCCCCTAAACCCAAAGTGAAGGTAAAAGCCTATTAAGATATCTGAATTACCCACTTAATGGTCCAGTGTGACCATTTGATACAACCTGTTTCTGCCTCTGATTCTGAAAAAATCTTGCAGAGGGTTTCTGTCAGGCAGTGCTTATTGACTTGGTGGTGCATTACTTCAAAGATACGTCTGTATAGCTTTGCTACTTTAAGCTGTATTAGTTTTTTGAAAAGTCTCTATGAAGAGGTACTAGTTCCCGTGATGTTTCACATTTTTTAATGTGTGCTTTGTGTTCTTTTCAGTTTGCATTAAATTTGGCAGCACTGGAAAACAGTGTGGTTGGAAGGATACCACAGTATAGAGGTCCTTATTTGACATGACCAGGTGTTGTCTTAATTCAGTAGCAGTTTTACTAAGTGATCAGATTAGCTACCTGATTCTTTACAGTATTGATTTGATACAGTATTGATTCTTCACTGTCTAGGACACTTTTAGTTATGTGGAGCAACAATGCTAGATTTTTAAATCCAAATATTGAATTAGCACACAGGGCTGCAGTACCTAGATATTGTAAGTATCTTAATATGAAAATTTCAATAGTAGATCTTTGGTTTGTTGGAATTTACTGAATAAAAGTATTACACTAAAGATGACCTTAAATCAATTTCAGAAAAACTATTAAATCTGGTGTTTCCTATCCTTCATTTTCAGGACTCCAGTCCAAAAAAAGAACAGAAAACCTGTATGTCTTCAGTCAATTCAAGTTGTGCTGCTGTACTGAGTTCCAGTGCAGCTGTGTGCACCCCAGCCAGCTCTAGCTGCACAGCAGCTCCAGAGACGATCTGCTTGGACGACTCACTGGATGAAGATCTCTCTTTCCACCCACCCTCACTGGACTCTGTTTCTGATGCTCTGGCAGTTATCAATAATGGTGCCAAGGGATCACCTCTTGGGTCCACCATAGACACACCAACATCCAGACCTCGCCCTGGGCTGAGGGAAGAAAAACTAGCAAGCATTATGAGTAAGTTGCCTCTGGCAACTTCAAAGAAGGTAGAGCCCACTCAGACATCCCATTCATCAAGTCTTATTGCTGGTCACACAGGGCCAGTACCAAAGAAACCCCAGGACTTAGTTCACACTGGTATCTCTTCAGGCCTTATTGCTGGATCTTCAATTCAAAATCCCAAGGTTTCTTTAGAGCCTTTGCCAGCCAAACTGCTTCAACAAGGACTACAGAGGTCAAGTCAGATCCAAGCTGCTTCCTCCTCTTCTCAGACTCACATTTCTTCCTCTAAGACTCAAGCAGCCATCTCCACCTCCTCTCAAAGAACCAAGGATGCTAATATCTTGGTATCATCTGCTGAGGCTCAAGGTGGTGCTTCCTCAACATCACAAGTGCCAAAGGTGCACCAGCATTCAGCTGTACAACAGAAATATGTATCTCCCTTACAAGCAACTATTAGTAAATCACAGACGAATCCTGTGGTGAAATTGAGTAGTAATCCCAAACTCTCTTGCTCATCACCAGTCATCAAGGCTCAAGACAAGTCTGTAGTATATCGCCTGCCTTTGTCTAATCCCTCATCCGGAAGTGGCTCTCAAGCGTCTCACCCACTGGTTTCTCGGACAACATCCAGCACCTCTACCTCTAGTAACTATTTAGCCAAGGCTGTGGTGTCACAAGTTTCTTCCCATGGTTTTAAGCCTCCCTTCTCCATGGCTGCCTCTCCCAAACCTGCTGCCTCTCCCAAGCCCACTTCATCTAAGCCCTCTGTGACACCTAAGCCCAATGCATCACCTAAATTTTCATCCAAGTCCACTTCATCTCCCAGGCCTGCAACAACACCCAGTTCTTCCAGTTCAAGTGCACTAGTTTCCCAGAGTAGCCACTCCAGCAACAACCCCCTTCATAAACAGACCAGTGGTGTAAATATCAGCAGGCAGTCTCCCACAGTGAATTTGCTGTCTTCTAATCGCACCTCAGGCCTTCAGCCTGCAAAAAACCCTCAGGCTTCCTCAAAATTGCCCAACTCTTCTCCTTCTGGAACTGTTAGTAAAAATAATCTGGGTGGAGTTGGAATGAATGTACCTGCCAGCAGAGGCAGTAACCTTAACTCAAGTGGAGCTAGTAGGACTAGTCTGTCTGGGGGAGCAGGAAGTGGAACACAGGGTGCTACCAAACAATTGTCAACTCCACACAGACCATCTTCTGCCTCAGGGTCTCCAGTTGTAGCAGCCAGCGTGCAGGTACGCATCTAACGAGTTGACATTTGAGCCTTACATTAATGTTTATCACATTTATTTTGTAAACATTCTTAGTATATTTTGTCTTGATTTGTAAATGTCATAAATTTAATTTTTTACTTTTTGAAGCATAATGTTGATACTGATGAAACAATTTCACACTAAAGAATATATATTTCCAGCTGTTGTGAAATGCAAGGATCAGTGTGGAACAAGTGCTCACTGTAAACTTTTTTGGTCTATACTGTGGAAAAGAATTCACTTTTTTCTTTTAACAGCACTAGAAAAGGTAAGCTTTGTGTGATCATATTTTCAGGGGATATGGTATTTACTTGCATTATTTGATATGTGAATTCTCATAGTTACCTATTTGTAATGATGGTGGTCATGTAGAAGGTGTCTTTGTACATTTGTTGAATTAGAGTTCAGTTGCTTGTGGTTTAGTGTAATTCAAGACTTGTAACTGTAATTAACACTTGCAAGGGCTTTTCTTTTGTATTTGTATTTTATTTCATAAGATCTAGTCAAACGGAATGAGACACCTCATTAATATATAAATACCTAGAAACTGAAAGCTTGTACTATCACTAGAGGTAAGACAAATCAAACAAAACAAATATTTTAAAAACACTGTTGTTCTAAAACATATAAACCTATTATTGACCCAGAAGACAACCTGCTTTCCCAAGTTCTTACTGGGAATGCTTAATTACTGAGATGATTTTGTTTTCCTCTCTCTAGTGCTCTCTATGCTGAAGTCATCAGTACTTAATAAAAGTAGTATTGCTGTAAATTATATTCTTGGTGTACAGCAAATGAAAAACTTTGTATTATTCTGAACAGTGCGCATTGCTGTTGCATGGGAGTGATGTGTACTTGACTTGTGGCAATATTTTATAATCTTAGTTTGCCATCAAATTCTTCTTAAGGCAGCTGAATAACAGGAGGAACATGATTTTTACACAACACTTCTGTGGTCCTTCATCCTACTGTATTGAAACAGTCAGTAATAAAAGTCTAGCAGGCTCTGACACAGCATTCACTTATTCTGGGTGCTTTGAATGCAAAAAAATCCAGAGCCTTTATGCTGTGTAAAGGCCACTGAGGTACCACATAGGATCTGGAGAAGAGCTGAACCAAGGACAGTGCAGTTTGAGTACTCTGAAGGAGAAGGAGGTGTCTGAAGGAGACAAAAAAGTGTTACTGGGAATGAACTGGGAAGAGAGTTGTTTCATTGTGGTGCAGTCAGCAGAATCCAGTGGATGCAATGGCTGTGATGTAGAAAAAAATGTGAAATGCATGTGGTAGTGCTTAAAGATGACGGAGAAAGGAAGTAAGCAATGGTGTGTTGGATGATGAGATGAATTCTGGCAAACCCTCCTGTAGTTGAAGGCAAGTAATTTCTTTGTTGGAAATACTGATGACCTGAGTAATAAAATGCATTTTGGCCACAGTCCTACTGAAGAGCACTGAAGTGTGGGGGGGTGTGGTGAATAGTTAAGTAACATGAGTCCATACTATAATGCAGCAAAATAAGGTGTGTTGGTATATAGAAAGGGGTAAATCAGCTAGAGGTACTGAGCAGCATATACTATCACTAAAATAATTATTGAGACCTTCCATGTGGTTTTTTTTTGACACTTCAGAAATTACTCTGATAGCCTAAAAATGGTTCAGAAGAGCAGTATGAAATCAAAGAAGATAAACCATGGAATAAGGCTGTTGCTGCTGTGCACTGTGAAGCTTAATCAGTGGAGTTCATTCAAGGAAAGATTAGAATGAAATTACCTCCCAGTTCAAGTACACTAAAGGGGAAGAGATTTGTGATCACAGAGGTTTTCATTTAGCTATAAAGGTCTAATAGCTGGCTGTTGAACTGACATCAGTTCCAGACTAGTTCTTAGATATAATGTCCAAAGGACTTAGTACTCCTCTTTGCATAAGACTGAAAGTGAATCTTCTTTCCTTTAAAGCCTTAGGGATTTAATTCCTATTTGAGATGCTATTAGAAGATGAGAATAGTACCTGCATTACTCATTATAATATTCTGGTCTGCTTACATTAAAGATGAAACTAGATGATTTCATGTGATAATAAAGTTGTTCTTTACTAGGAAGCTTCCAAAAAGTGTTTCCCTCCTTTCCACTTCTGATTGACACAATTATTTACCAGAATACAGGTTTATGCCTGCTGAAGCCTCACAGAAAGTTACATCTTAAGGACCCAAAGCCAAGGAGTACATGTGTGATTTCCTTCAAAAGCTCTACCTACCATTAGTTCTCTTGAGCAGAATCTGGCTTAGACTTCTAAGGATCTTAATGACTTAGATCTACGTGACCAGGATGAGCCCTAAAAGGGTTGTAAAAGAACTATTGTACACGAGTTAAATAGAAATATCTTAACTGCAGTTCCTTTAGGACATGATCTGTAGCTCTTTTTTTCACCATACTTCTCTTCCCTCCTTTTTGAGTAAGCAAGATCTTGGCAGAGCATTTTACAAAGTTTCTGTTTTCAGGCCTTTTACAGATTCACAGTTGCAAAACCTTTACTGCATGGCTTTTATTTTGTTACCCTTTGCTAGATTACATAGACAATGAACAGTTGTCATTTTTTGTACATAAGCTTTCTGTGAAATTAATACTTTAAAAGGCAGAAGAGAATAATAGTGTGTTGATACTTTTTGTTCTTTTTTTTCTACTTGTGGGATAGAGTGTGTTGTAGAAGTTAGTACCTTTAAGATGACCAATATAAACACTTACTAGGAACATCACATGTAGGTAAATGCCCTTTACAGGGCCACTGTTTTAAAATACTGTGTTTTCTCATAAGAAGCAACTGTCCTTTCTTTAGCTACTTTCATCGGAACATCTTAAGACCAAACTGGTAATAAAAACTTTATCCATGCTAAGAGATTTCATCATTTTGGTTTTTTCTGTAAGTTGTTATTACAGACCTCTGTAAAATGTCATTTTCATTTTAAGCTCATTTGTTCATTAAAATGATTCTAAGTTTTATGTTTAGTTGATGCTTACTTGTAGAAATGCACTTGTAATCCTGTTCCATTCTGAGTTTTTTTAATTCAGGTAACTACAGTATCTGAGTTGGAGTCTGAGAAAGCACTTCAAAGTGCTTTCTATACTAACTGTTTTGTAGTAGATAATTAGAGAACTGAACATTAGCATATGAAATTACTGTATATGTAGTGAAAGAAAGATTGTTAAAACAAGAATGAGCTGATCTAATGTTAGAGGAATTAATGCGATTTGGGAGCTGTTGTAGTTAAAATATCCTGGCTAATCTTGCATTTTTATTTTAAAACTGCAGTGAATTTAACTTCATTTTGACATTTAGAGTGGAGAGATTGTTTTCCTTTGCTTTTTCCTCTGACATACACACACACCTTTACTTACATATGTATGTATGCATTTTGCTAACATGACTTCTTAAGTTTGGGGATTCTTACATATGAATCTTAATTTTCAGTATTTGTTGTTTCTCTGCAGCCTCTTTAGAAATAATGTTCTGTTAAGACCCAGATTTGGAAAGGGGAGAAGAGTAATACTGTACTTCTAAAGAACTTAAGATCTACATCGGATAATTTCATATTCTTAATCTAATAGAAGATAATGCATTACATTGTGCCTGTAGATCCAGTGCATAATTAGAAAGGACTGGAATCAAGGAAATTACCTGTAAGGCTGATGAGAAAAACATGATAGATGTGTATTCTTATGTCTGAATCTGCGATATAATTGTGCTTGCTTAGCAAATGAACCCTGGGAAGACTTCCCTAGGTGGATAAGTGGATATTCATTAATAGTTTAATACACTTCTCAACAGAGCAGCACTTAACAGGGAATAGTTGATTTTTATACCCTTAAAGAATACAATTCAAATCTTTAAAAATCTTGAAGTACTGCTTTTTTTTTATAGTCAACAGCAGGAGCATCATTACTGGCTAATGCCTCACCTCTGACTCTCATGGCATCACCCCTGTCTGTAACCAGTCAGAACGTGACGTCTGCACCATTAACTCCTTTTGGGATGCTGGGCGGCCTTGTTCCTGTGACTGTGCCCTTCCAGTTTCCCTTGGAGCTGCTTGGCTTTGGGACAGACACAGCTGGAGCGACAACCACCTCGGGATCTACCTCAGCGGCTTTCCACCACAGCCTAACTCAGAGTGAGTGGAATTAATGACACTACGCTATAAGGAAAGATGCATCCTTAAAATGGAAGTTGAGTAGGCAAGCAATAAAGTCCTGGGACACTCAGATTTGGTTCATGAAAATCGCTGCAGGAGAATAAATGGGATTCCTTAACTGGTAAAAATTTTCTTTACATAATTACCTAAGTGTTATAAATCACCTTTGATAAGCTTATCTTCATTGTCATATTCACAGTATGCGTTTAGTTTTGAACATACATTTTTGGGTTAACTTCTAATACCTTATTTTTAGAAAGGAGTATAGTTTAAAAGTCTTTAAATGTCACAGCTCAAATAAGAGACTAATATGATGATTCCTCAAAGTAGCCTTAACTCAATAATCTTAGGTATCAAACAGTTCTCCTATGAAGAACTATCAACCAAGATGGCATTTGCTTTTTCTGATTGCTTATAAAGAAGCTATTTATGTTCTTAAGCCATATAAAATATTGGTCTTTCTGCCAAACAAAATGATATGAAGAGTTGCATCCCAATGGCAAGGCATGGTCCTTGCTCTGACTTGACTATTTGAATAGGTTTGTCTCTTATTCCAGCCATCAGAATGCTATCAGGTATTTATTCTTTGTTGTGGAGAGAAGCTTCCTACTACAGCTGCACTATAAAAATAAAAGTTTATTTCACAGAGACTGCCTCTCTCCACAAGATTTATTTTTTATCGTTGCTTTCCTGTTTTTTTTCCCCAGACTTACTGAAGGGTTTACAGCCAGGTGCTCAGCATGCAGCAACACTGTCTCACTCACCTCTGCCTGCTCACTTGCAGCAAGCTTACACAGGTAAAGCATGAATATTTCTTATTACTTATTTTTAGTAATTACTTACTTAAGTTATTTTAACTTAAAAGTCAGATTTCTGCCTTAGACAGAAATATAATGTACACCAGTACTTGGTTTAGAGAAGACACAACACAGGGACAAACTTCGGGAGCAGCTGGCGAACTTACTCTATTGTAGCAGTATTTTGGAACCTGAATGATTTTTTTTCCCCCCATACTTCTCTTCAATGTCAAGACCAAAAAAAAATCTAAATATTTCAATGCTTTACTGCAGCAGTTCTAGAAACTGAAGTGTACAAATTCAACCGGTGGAGAAAAAAGGAATAGTACTAGACACTAACATGATTGTTTATAGGCTGCATAAAGTTTTTTCCCACTAAAAATTTTCATTTCCCCTTTGAAGGATAAACTGACCTTCCAGCTAAAAGCTCTTTTCATATTTCTTGTAAGAGTATATTCCCATGTGAGTGGTGGGATGGTTTCCTAATAGAATACCTGCTTTCCTTAGGAATTTTATGCTTGATAGGAGTTGCATATTTTGACTGAGAAGAGAAACTTGAAGCAGAACTTTTTATTCCTCTGTTTGTAAAGTTTAGAGCAGGAAATTTTTCAGAACGCTTTTAGAAGGTGCAGTTCAGAATGTACACCTCTCTTTGTCACCTGTAGTGTGTTTTCTAGGGGCCGGGAGAAGGAATGTGAAGGGTGGCAGCAGCTTGGTGGGCATTCTTCATTCTTCATTTGAGAGTTCTCAGTACCAAAAAATTGGGCAGTGTTTTGGTATGAAGCTTGATATATCAGGTTTCAACAAAGCTATTTCTAGTAAGTGAACTACAGAAAATACGCAAAGTCTTCCACTTGGTAAAGACAATGTACTGTTTGTTGATGCTAAAGCTGAACTTGCCAAATTCCTGTCTCTCCTGCTGTAAGTTACGAAAAAGAAAAGATCACTCATGCTTTTATTCTTCCCTTTTGTTTCTGTCTCTCAACTACAGATGGAGGCCAAAGTAAAGGGGACGCTAAGTTACAGCGGAAAAACCAGTGACTTCTGGACAAGGAAGGGAGCTGAAGCAGTTCTGGTTGGCTGACAGAATCTGCCCAGTTGGGAAAGTGCTTATTGTCACAGGGCTGCTGTTTCTGTCAATGTTTACATATTCTGATCCTAAGCACTGTGGTGAGAGGAAGAAGAAAAATAAAACAATACTTGATCAAAGAGAGAAGGAAAAGGAGGACTGGTCCTCCTGGTCATGCAGACTGGTCATAGTTTGATATTGCCTAAAGAAACAACCTTTTTTATCTGCTCTGATTGGCTCTTAAAAAAAATTGATTGTCAAACCCACAGCAGCACCAACATTTTGTCTCTGGGTGAAGTCCAATGAAGAGTGGAAATGGTGAAAGGAGCTAGAATAGGTTTCTCCATTCATTGCATAAGGTGGAATCATCCACTTACTTAGTGCCCAAAATTCCCAGTGTGAGATTATGTGTAGGTCCTGAGTGTACTATACAGTTGTGGACCAAAGGTTATGTAGAATAGAGATGGTGCTGGGATACTTTGCATTATAATTAAACCGTTAGACAAAAGCAGTTTCTGATAATGGGCATTTATCCAGCTTTAGAAGGCTGTTTGGCTTTAGGGAGCCTACAGATATATGCAGCCTTGATAAAGAATTGTCTTCAAAAACAGATCTTCTAGTACATCAATATGTGAGACACAGACTATTTGATTTATTTTCAGGGGTTTTTTAGTACAGAAGTTCTTATTTAAGGGAGGAAGGGGATAGAAATTCATTTACATGAAAAGAACCCCACATTTTATTGGCCAGACTAACATTTCTTACCCACATTTCTTTAAATCATGCTAATGTTTCAGTATTTCCATTGTTAAACTTTTTAAACTTGTGTTTATTTGCCACTGAAAAGATACTCTGTTCATATCTCTCATAAACCACAACCAAGTTCTTTTCTCATTCTCAGGTTTCATCTTTTACCTAACTCTTCCCAGAAGCCATGCATTACATTGATTTGCTTGTTAAAGAAAGCTGATTGTGACCTATTCCAGAGTCAGATTAATACTGCTTCAGGCATTAGCCAAAGAGGAGTCGTTCAAAAGCGACCAGAGGTGCCTTCTCTTCTGGGGACTGAATGGGTTGTCTTTAGCATTTCCAGCCCCTGCTGGCCTGGGGAGTTTGACCTGAACTCTTTCTTGTATGGTAGCACAAGACTGCAGAGCTGGCTTTGTTGGGGTTTTTTGTTGTGTTTTTGTTGTTTCTTTGGTTTGTTTTGGGTTTTTTTTGTTTTCTTTGATAGCAATACATCAACCAGTTCACATGTAAGATTAGGGAGCATCCAGCACATGTTGCACTTTTGACACTATGACAGAACTTTGCTTTTGAACCCCTTGTGCTGTCAGATAAAAGGTGAGAATGGCAGAAACTAAAATAAGTCATAGGGAAAAGGAGCAAATAAACTAGTATGATGCCTTTCTCCTTCAACCCTGAAAGATTCCTTTGACCAGAGATGCTGAAATTCTTAGTAAATAGTTTTTCTGTTAGTTTGACTTGAGATTGAACCAGACATCAGTGGTTATCTCACATATTTTAGAGATAGTTCAACCCCTGAATAGTGAATCTTCAATGTTTTTTGCTAGCTTACTTAGAGCCTGCGGGTTTCTTTTACATGTGATTTATTTTTCCTAGATCAAACAACAATTTCTTTTCTATGTAGAGCTCATTTTAATTTTATATAAATATATATACATAAATTTAAAATAATATATATTGTGTATTTGGTATAAAAATGTTGGGTTGAGCTCAGCAATAAATGTTTTTGCACAACACTTCTGTGAAAGACAGATTGAATTAAGATGCATTAGTTCATTAGTTTCACTCCACAGCATCTGCCAATTAAATGCTTTTTAGCTGGCACTAATGTTTTGTATGTGGTGTGTTGATCAGATAAGCTTGCATCTCCATTGTGGTTTAGAGTTGAAACACACACAGCTATGTAGACCCTGGCATTAATACTGCAAAAATTCTGTCAAAATACTATAAACTATTTAGAGTGCAAGCTTCATCTGACATTTTTTTCTTTTCTCCAGGAAGGGTTGAAGGAAGCCAACTTTGAGGCCCAACAGTTCTGGCAGGATGTTAATTCTCTGAACTGTGTCAAACCCAAGAACTTTAACAATGTGTGTAGCTAAGGGAGTTGCAGCAGTGAGCCATTGGGCAGCAATATATTTAAAGGATCCTGTCCTAAGAGAGTTCTACCTCTTCTGTGTTTTCCTCATCAAGGCATCCCATTCAAATTGTCATCTTTTGTCTTCATGCTTACTGAAATTTTAGACTGGGAGACTTGGAGCCCTTTATAACTACAGCACAAATTCCCTTTCAACATTCCTTTCTTCCTGGAAGTATCTTTCATCTTCAGTTAAAGAGTATCCTCTCTAAATCTTGAGGGTAGGAATAGTCCTGCTGCTGTGTTCTATTGAGCTGCTTAGTCTTGGGAAACAAGTAAAATAATAGTTATTGTGGAAATAGATACTAGGATAATGAAAATAAAGATGACCGTACGTTGTTCATGACATCAGTTCAAACACGCCCCCCCCAGCAGGTAACTGCTTTCAGTCATTGCGCTCCTAAGCGTCTTTTGAATGAACAGCATTGGGGATGGGGACCCTTTACTTGTTGTTTACTATTCTCCCTGGTTAAACCTCACAAGGCCAAATCAAAGGAAATAATAGGGTGGTTCCCAGAGACCTTTGCAGGTAGCATAGACAGTATGGGAAAGATTACTGCAACGTTTGAATGCAAAATTAGGTTATTGTTTTACTATTTTCTGCACAGCAGCTCTTCTGAAGACATTCCCTCCCCCCAGTTTTTTCTACTTTATAAGAGCCTTCGCTAATAAATAAACTGTAGTTGTACATACTAAATAAACCCTCAGTATTCACAAGCAATAAGAAAGCCAAGTAGAGCTGTCTTTTCCAGGCAGCAGGGCTGAACTTGGTTTGGGGACTGTATATGAGCTAACGTGTCAAGTGCTCTGAAAGCCCCAAACAAATGCAAGCAATAACTTCGAATAGGTTTTAGATGTTGAAACTTTCTGGGTAGTATTCCCTGCTACATGATCCAAAGTCCCAAAAACCATGGTAGCTATTTTAAATCATTAGAGACTCTTGCAAAGAAAGAAGGCAGGCTAGATGAAAAACAGGCAGTAGAGTTTCCTGAATACCTTGGACTATAACTGCAGTGTTCTCCCAAGACACAAATGGCCTAAGTCACTTTGTCCAGCCTTCTCTGTTGATTTGAGAAATGTCTAAATACTGAACAACTGAGTCACAAGTGCAGATGCTGTGGGTTTCACATCTAATTTCACATCTGTTTTCTGCTAATCAGAAATAACTCTTAAGTTACTTGGGTTCTGCTTTGTGTTTGATTCTGATCAAAGTTGTCTGATGCACAGATTTAAGGGTGGGACAGGTGCCAAAAGCATGTTCCTTCCTGCATTCCCATCACCTGACCCTTCCTCCACACTCCTTCTCCACTTGGTGCAAGACCACTGAGGACATGAAAACAGAAAAATCTGCAACTCTCCCAAGCTGCCATCAGTTGTGTGAACCAGTAACCCTCTGGGAGTCGCCTTGGACTCCAACTAACTTTATTACATTTGCTGCTATATTCATAAAATGAACTTTTGGCTGTATTATTAGCAGATTTTTAATCTAGTTTGCAGGGGTGTTTTTGTTTTCTTTTGATGAGTTTTTGCCCACAGTTGGATTAGAAGGGTGTTTGGTCTGATGGGTTTTTTGTTTTGGGTTGGTTTGTTTGTTTGCTTGCTTTTGAGTGAATTGGTGAAAGCACAGTGGTCCCTCTTCTGCTTTTCTTCTTGATTTTTTTTTTTTTGAAGTTGGCATTGCAGGGAAAACCTTCAGCCAAGCCAAACTGTGGAAGGCCTCCTCCCACACCTAACTTTCCTCTTCTGCTGAACTGGGAGGAAAATAATTAAAGGGACGCTTGGGTTTTTTGGTTGGGCTTGTTAGTTGCTTTGTTTTTGTTTGGTTTTTTTCATAAAATGAACCAGAAGGTTAAAGCATTAGGTAAACAACTGAATAATTAACAATTTGTGTAATTTTAATTTTATAGAAATTTTAGAAAAGGTTGGTAGACTTTGATTGGTCCAAGCTCTGGTGAAATGGCTGTTAGCCTTCATGACTTACTTGATTCAGGCCTTTGTCCTTTTTTTAAGTGCCTTTTCTTTCATTTTATTTCCCTACCGTCTTTAAACTTTTCTCAGAGATCCTGAAGTGCTGGAAAGCATTTTGGAGGAAAATCTTAAGCTTACCAAGATGACTTTATGCTGTTATACTATTTTTTCCCTTTTTGTGAAGGAAGAAACAAAACCAAGTGTGTAACTTCATAGCTGCTGTACTGTGGCATTGATTCTGTGTGCTTGTGCATTCTCTCTCTCTCTCACACACACACACAAGCAATATTCCTGAAACTTGTTAATCCTTCTCCATTCTCCTGGCTCTGTTAAATGCTACTTCAAGGCTGAACATTTGTGCAAAGATGGCAGTACAATAAAAGAGTGTGTGCATGAGTGTGCATAAATGCATGAGAGAAAGGAAGTGGCTAATGGGAACGAAACTTCTTGCTTGCATTGTTTCTCTGAAGGTTTTGAATTTGTTTCTTAATCAGGTTATGAGTAAAACATTATGGGCCCTGTTTAACAACTTTTTAAATTACTGGACTGCTTCATACAATCGCTGAGTCTGTGGCAGTGATGTGTGGCTGACAGCCTAAGGAGCTGGGGGGCAAATAAAGTTAAAAGAGCAGCTTGCAACATATTTGATTTGAGAGTAACTGCAGGAATCTTGTGTGCAGGTGGTCGCATCTGCTTGATACCTGTTACTGCAAGGATTCTCATGTTTACCAAAGTTGTTACTTTCCACCATGCATCCTATGTAAGAAGGAATTTGATAAAACCTGCAAGAGTGCAGCTGCTAATTGAGTTTAAAGCTAGCTATGCTTCACATGCTGCCTAAGTCGCTCACCATGATGTACTTTTCTAGTGGTACTTATCAATTTGAGATTTCATTAATGTTTTTTTCTCTTATTATAATGAACAGTAAAGTAAGTTCATGTGTTCTTAGCTGCAGATAAACCCTCATGATAATATCTGTGCTTGTTTCCTTGTCTCAGACAAAATCAGCTATCTGCGATAGGTGATCAAGTGATTTTAACAGCTTTGTGCTGAGCATCTATCTAACTCAGGAGTATTATAAACATGAATGCCAGAAATTAGCAATTCACTTGTGGACCAAGTGCTAAACTTAAGGTAACATGCATATGCATCACTAGACTGTTCTAGTTCTCTGATGTGCTTCCCCTAGGGAAGATCTAATTTTGAGCTGCAATATGAAAAGGAAGCATTTATTTTACAGAGTTGGAATGGAATGAGGAGTCCTTCATGGGTGGCGAACCAGTGTGGAAAACAGAAAATACGGTACAAATATGTTCCTGTGGCAGAGAATAGCCTAACTCAGTTCTTGGCTCATCTTCACATGTTTGAGTTAACCCATTACGTAAACTGCGCCATAAGTGGATTTCTCCTACAAATCTAATGGTGCCAGTCAAAGATAGGACTATTGCTGATAGCTCAAACAGTTGGAGTGATAGTTGAGGGGGCTTCTTAATCCATCTTAGCTGCATCAGTGAAGTTACTTCAGTGAAGTTTACCACATTCACCGGTTACGTTGTTTAATTGCTTTTGAACACACATGCTCTTCATCCTAGGCTGATCTATGGGATGAGGAATCTACAGCTGGTGATGATGGCTGACTGTTGCAGCCTTTAACAAATGCAGTTGTTGTAAAAATCTGTGTCTGTCTACTGCTTAAAAAAATCACTGCCAAAATAAGTAGCCAGAAGTATGCTTACCAGGCCACTGGAAAGATAACTGTTGTGTAGGGGAATGTCTTGTTTGTGGAAACTTTTGGTGAGGCTTCATCATCCTTCTTCTCTGAAGCAATGATCCCTTTCTACTGTAATAGCCTTTTGGGGCTCTAGAAAGCCCTGGTGCTGCTGTGAGTTATGCTGAGAGAGCAACATGACCTGGAACTGGCCCCAGACTGGGGTAGTACAAAGATTCCCTGCAATTGTTTTTGCACACTTACAAGTAAAACTGTGCTAATCTTGTCAGTAATCAAGGATATAGGCCTGTATTTTGTAGCCATTTTTGACAGCTGTAGTTCTACCCCAACCACCACTATGTTTTATAGATATAAGTGTATTTCAGTCTCTTCCATAGCTGTCTTCTCCTGTTAAACAATAACTATTAGCTACTAAGTTTTTCTTCATGGTGAAGTAATCCCAACCAAGCAGTGTACGCTGTGTTTGGCTCCTATTATGCACAATACTAAAACGTGTTTTTGTTTCTTCCTAGCAATGTGTGCAGAGGCATTTTATCAATAGTCATATTTGCTACTGTCTAGTACTGAGAGAAAAAGAGTGGGAGAGAATCGACCAAAACCAGCCAGGAGATGCCGCTATCATAGGCCAAACTGAGCAGTTGTCGAGGTAGACAAAGTTTCATTGAGACTTAGCAGATTTCACCAGAGTGGAGGAAGAAGCTTTCTTGTGTTCTCACCTTTTTCCAGATAAGGCCTTAGTTTGATTAGTAGTCACTAATATCAACTATGCAGATAAGTATTTACATGTTTCAGTGTTACATGCATTCCTTTCCCCAGCTACCCCTCTTAACACATATTGAAATTTTACCCAAAGAAAATGGAGTATTTTTTAATGTCTGTAATGCAGAAATTTTGCTAACGTGAAAAAAAATTGTATTTTAAAAAAGAAACCCTTTCACTGGTGCAACACGTAGTTTCAAGTGTCATGAAGTTGCTTGAAAGGGAAGCTAAAAGTCACTTCTTGTGACAGGTTTTAGTCTGAGAGTTTTTTAGAATATTCAGCTCTCACAATTGGATGAAGAAGCTGCAGAAATGCTTTTTAATGTACAGATTGGATTTGGGAAGAAACTCATGAGACATCCCAGGTTTCTTTCAAGAATCAGAGGTGAATTAATTTCTCACTGAAATTAAGTTGCTTCTAAACAAGGGGAGTTACCAGCTAAATAAAAACTCAATCACAGTCCCCAGGTATTTCTCACTGATCTTTTCGTCTTGTTGTATGTAACTACAAATAACAATTTAGCTCAGAGATGAGAACTGTAGTATGTGTTTTATTGCCAGTGATTCCATCATGTAGCAATTAGTACCATGTTCTTGCATAGTTATCAAGATCTGTACTGGAAATAGATGGAGAAATTTTATTTTTGGACTACTGTTTAGAAAAAAAAACCAACAAAATTAACTACTACTTTTTACCCCCTAAAGTCTACTGAGGAGTGCTATATTTTAGCAGTTAAACTAGTATCCTTGTGAATGTGCTTTGTTACTTGTAGTCTTTTACTGAGAGTTAGAAGCATTTAATGAGTACTGGTAAAAGGTTGCCATTCTCAAGCTTAAAGTCAGGTGCTTATAATAAAAGGGCATCTGTGATGATAACTTCTGATGATAGAACATCTCTGTGTTCAGAATACTTAATTGGGAAAAAAATACAGTTGTGGGTACAAATCCCTTTAGGCCTGCCTGATAAGAGGGTCAGTGAAGAAGCTAATGGCAGTGGAGATCATCCCCTCAACAGCAGTTTGGCCATTTATAACAGCCTCCGTATCCTTTGTTTGGTGTCACTTTATGTATATACATATATATATATATAAAAGCAAGTTTGGATATAGCCAGTTTAATTCTACCTGACTTGCTGTGATCCCCTAGACAATGAAGGGCTGAGAAACTGTTTTGCTGCTTTTCACTGAGGAGCTCAGAACAAAAAGCTGGAGGAGTTTTTTGTTATTAACGTGTGTTGAATCATAGCTAGAATTCTTTGCATTCCTCGGCTTCAAACAAAGGAAAGCACAGTTACAACGAGATGGCAAGCATGTTTGAGTTGGTGATTCCTGTGATGCTTTCCTCAGTCCAGCATGGATTTGTATAAGGTCACCTTCCTCCTTTTAACACTCAGCATTCAGGATCATAGGGCTTAGGATGGAGAGATGATCCCAACAGCCTTGTGCTTACCTGGTGAGCTCTCCAGGGAAACTGCCCCGTGAAATGCTCCCCTCTTGTGACAACAAGCCTGAACAACCTAATGCATCTACATTTGGGTGATAAGCACCACTTTAATTTGGATTATTTAGAGAGGTGTGTTCCAATAACTTCAAGGGATACTGTGTTTTAAATGTGTGGTTTCTTTCCTCTCTCCTTATAAAACTGGACCTGAACACAAGTTTTTGAGTTGTTGGGGTTTGTTTTTGTTTTGTTTCGAGGGTATTTTTTGTAATAATCTCAGGACCTGAAAGATTGTAGCATTTAGTGTGTCTTAAAAATGATGTACTGTACCAGCCATGGATTTTGTAAATACACCTGTCTCCCTTTTTTGTATTTTAATTTTTTTAAAGTGTGTAAGGCTCTTTGCCAGAGGAACTGATGCCTGCTTTATCTCCATCCTGAACCAAAGCAGGAAAAGGAAGAAGCTGTTGCTTCAAAAGCCTGCATCAGTTCCAAATGCATATATTGTTCTGGTCAGTTTAATGGCTGTTAGTCTTTTGTTAGTTGGGAAGCCGGTTAGTTCCCTGCACATTCCCAGTTGTGGCTAGCAGAACCCTGACAGGGGGGTGAATTTTAACTCTCTTCTGTGTGACTACTTGACATTTTCCCTCCTTCCAGGTACTCAGGTTTCCTATCCCTGAGCAGTCCAGTGCTTTCAGAGTTCAGGACTATTGGCCTTCTGCTTGAATAACTGGAGAGGATTTAATTTTATCAGTGCTCTCATCCAAAACAGTCATGGGGTTCGTATCCTGCAAACCTTGCAGGTAACGCTGCCTTCAGCTGTTCCAGAAGGGACTTGCCCTTTTCTGTTTTCCTGAAAGGAGTGCAAGCTTTTTTTGGCAGACTTTGCTCTGGGATCCGCCTTTGCTGGCAGACCCGTTCTGCAGTAGGAGCCTTACTCAATTTGGCATAGCTGTTCCCTGTCCCTGACTGTGACAGGCTTTTTCATGAGTGTACTTTTCTGGTTTTTTTATGTGTCACGTGTCTGTGCTGTATTAAATAAAGAGGAGAGTACATATTAGCTTTGTGTCTTTGATTTCTAACAAAAATTAAAATGGGAAAAGGTTTCACTTGAAGGGTTGGCCCTCTTGAGGCTTTTTGTCTGGTTTTTCTGTTTTGGGAGTGGGGGCCTCCTTCAGTTAGGGGCAGCCACCCGCGGAAGGGTAACACCGTGCAAGGACCAGCGTTTTGAAACCGCCAAAGGTTCGGTATGGACGGGACCGTTTCCCTGTGGGAACGCCTTTGAGAGGCCACGCCCCCGCCTGGCCCCGGCGCCAATCATGTGTTTGATACGCGCCATAAAAGGGGCGGGGATAGTACATAAGTAGAGATATGGAATCCACCTTCGTGCGGCAGCCCCAGTGGCCTAATGGATAAGGCATTGGCCTCCTAAGCCAGGGATTGTGGGTTCGAGTCCCATCTGGGGTGGGTAGCGTTTTTTTCTTTTTTGCATTCGAGCCGCGCCGCCTCTCAGGACGTCTGTGAGGCTGTGCGGCTCTTGGGCTTTTTCTTGGGCGTCCACTTTTGGTTCCAGCGGGACCGAAGCCCTTTTTAAACCGCAGACCCCAGAAACTCACGGGGACGCACCCGCGGCCCAGCTCGGTTTCTCGCCGCATGATACGCCTCTCGGAGGGCTCCCGGTGCTCCCACTCCGTTACCACAGGCCAGCGACGAGGCGTAAGGCCCAGCACGAGGCGTGCAGTGGGCATGCCCCGGCCGCGCCCCTCGACCTCCGGCGTTTGACCAGCGCCGATTGCAGTGGTGGGGGAGGGCGGCAGAGAGTAGGAGGAGGCGATCGTTCACTCGGCGCTCGACTGCCCGTACTGCCGGGACGCGAGGGCGAGGCCCGGTGGCGGCGCTCGATTGGGCGGCGCGCCCGCGCGCGGGTCGGAAGATGGCGGCGCTGGGAGCCCCGCTGCGCACCCTGCGCGCTCTCCTGCGCGAGCTGCGCCACGCCGCTGGCCGCTCCTATCGCGACAGCCCCGCCTATCACCACGTTCTCGCGGCCTTCCGCGCGCACCGGGTATGCGCGGGCTGTCTCTACCCACCCCTGCCCGGGGTGCCCCCGGGGCTCGGCGAGGCCTCGGGGCCGCCCTGACTGCCGCTCCTTGCAGGTGACCAGCGAGAAGCTGTGCCGGGCCCAGCAGGAGCTGCACTTCCAGGCCGCCACCTACCTGTGCCTGCTGCGCAGCGTCCGGGAGCACGAGGCCCTGCACCGCGAGTACCACGGCCGGGGCGAGCGCTCGCCCCAGGAGACCGCCGGACTGGTGGGCTTCAGACTGCCTCAGCAGCCGGGAGGGAAGGGCTGAGACGGGACTGCTGTGTTCAATGTTTATTCTTCAATAAATAATTATGTAGAGCTACTGGAACGGGCTGGGTTCTCCAGGTGCCTTTTGTCAGTTTTAGGTTGTGGTGTGAAAGCCATAACTGGAAACAAGCAACCTCCTTTCCCCTTATCAGGCTTCCCAGACGCCCGTCCTGTCCTTGTGAATGTGTGTTATGACGGCCACCCTTCCACGGGTTGACAGAGATGATGTTTGTAGTGGAAAAACATGTCTTGACTGCTGAACTGCTTATCTAAGGGATTGCAGGCGGAGGTTCGTGGTTCCCCCACGTGATTCAAAAGCGGTAGGTGAGAGAATTTGTTCAGTGTTTACTGAAGCATTTTCCAGCCATATTCTGTGTATGTGGAATTTCCTGTTCTCCCAAGAAAAAAAGTCTCTTCTGTGGAGCATCTGTGGATTCTGGTGAGCACTGCAGTAGCACAAACCTCTTCCATCTTCAAGATTTGTTTTTTTCCGTGACAGTGAGTGAGCAGTAGCAATTCCGAGAGATTAATTCTTAATGACTTACATGTTTCTCAGCATCCCTGAGAAGTCAACTGTGCGACTACCAGCTTCCTGTGCTGCCTTCGCCCACTGAATCTCAGAAAAGCTGAAGGGAACTGACTGTAGCCAGTCACATGAGATACACAAATAGGACTGCATTTTCTCACTCATCTCACAAATCTGAAACAGCAAGTTTCTTTCTATGAAAGAAGGTTTTGAGTTGTTGCTGTTCACAGAAGAGTGTTGAATTGTATGCAAGGTACATGAGAAATCTGTAACAAGAATGACTTTAAATGGCTAAAAATGTGAGGTTTACCTGGGGAAAAGCTTGAAGCAACTCTTAAGAAAAGGGTGTGTTTGTTGGGTTTTTACTGCCGAGGAAACAAAGCGTTCTGTCAGAAAAGCGTTGCAAATAGAATTAGTTCATCTAAGTCTACTTCTTGCCTCTGTATTTAAAACTTGGGGATGGTTTAATCCCCACAGTATAGTGGATAGACACAACAGATCCTTAAAACTGGGGATATTTGGGCTGCTTCAGTAAGGCAAGGAGATATGTACTACAAGTTTTAGAGTTCTGTTCACCAGAATTCCAGTTTGCAAGTCTTACACTGTCTCACTAGTTAAACAGTGGTGGGGTTTTTTTTGAAAAGTGTTGATATAACGGGTGGGAAAGTATCAACCTATTTTCAGCTCAGTAGATCAGAGTTGTGGGATGTCACCATACACTGAGAATGGCTGTGACACAATGGCTGCTTGTTCGGGGTTATTTAATGAAAACCGGTGCATTCTATAGTATAAATAAAGTATAAGTATAAATATAAAGTATATTTTTTTAAAAAAAAAGGTCATCATTTGGTCAGACTTGATCTTTAAAGAGTAGCAGGAACTGAAGTGTAAATAGTTGCTAAAATTTCTCAATTTCCCCTAAGCACACCGAGGTACTAAACAGATAATTCTAGCAAGCATTGATGTCTCTTCCATTTACTTCCCCTTCAAACCAAAGGGATGACTAACAGAAGTAAATTTAGGTTTTAAAGAAAAAGCAAAGCCAGGACATACTCTAATTAGCTGAAGGGCACTGGGTAGAGACTCTTTTCCTGAACGTGTTACAGAAGAGCTTCTCTACAAGTCCTTCTGAAATACAGATAATTAGGATGATGGGGTTATTATTAGGGGAGGTTTGTGTGTTGCATTTTTTTTATTCACAGGGAGCTACCTTTGAACACGACAAACGCTTGTGGACGATTAGAACTGATCTTTGTGACATATTTCGGGCACTAGATGGCAACACGACGGTTGACAAAGGGAGAGTCACAAAATGCAGGCGTTAGAATGGGCTTCTCTAGTGATTTTTCTTTTTTGGTTTTTTTTGGTTTTTTTTTTTTAATGGATCTTGATACCCTGTAAGTTGAATTATCAGCCACACACGGCTGATAGCCTCAGCCTTAAGGGAGGTTCTCCAGTAAGCGGGGTATTACAGTAAGTTGGTTCACCACGACTGTACCCAGCACTTGCGAGAGGCAGGGCCCGTTGCAGTGGTGCTGCACGTCAGTCCAAGAGAGAATTGTCTCCAAATAGGAGCGGTCCCCACGCCGCACTCCCGGAGCCTCTCAGCACCCCAGCCCCGCCCGACTCCGCCGCTGACCCGGAGATCGTGACGTCACAGCGGCCACGCGGGCCTTTCTGACCAATCAGCACGCCCCAATGGCCCAGCCCGGCAGCCCAATCAGGAGCCTCGCCGCCGTGCGTCACTGGCCGACCGGCGCAGGCCGTGGCCAATGCGCGAGCGCCGGGGCCCGTCCGTGCTGACGTCGCGAAGCGGACGAAGGAGCGCAGGGCGTGTGCGCGCGGGCTTCCGTTCCCGCCGGCGCGCGCGCGTGGCGGGCGCGGGGCGGAGGGAGCGTGTGGGGGCACGAGGCTGCGGCACCGGGTCCGGCGCGAGGCGAGTTTCCCGCTCCACGTCCCACCGGGCAAGCCAGGCGGGGGCANGGCCTTGTAGGCCGCTGTCGGCGTGACTCGGCCAGGCCGCGCCGGCCCTCTCGCGCTCAAGATGTCGGCGCAGGCCCAGATGCGCGCCATGCTGGATCAGCTCATGGGCACGTCCCGGGACGGTAAGTGCGCCCCGGCTGTGGCGGGGAGGGGAGGAGGGGGCGGAGCCGCCGCAGCCCCGGAGGTCACGGCGGTACGAGGCGGGCCGGGCGGTGTTCGCCGTGATTAGCAGGCCCGAGGCCCTTCCCCGCAACCCCCGCGGGGCGAGGCTGCCGAGACCATCAGCGGCGGCGGTGGGGGGAGCCGGGCAGCGCCTCCTCCCGCGGAGCTGCCGGCGCTGGCTGCTGCCCGGGTGGCCGCGCTGGCGGTCCTGCGGCTACTGGAGATACGTTTCTGGTGTTGTCCGCGGCGCGCAGCCTTCCCACGCGGTCACTGTAGAGGGGCTCACAAGCTTGCTAGAGTCTGATCATCGAGGGGAAGACACAGGGATCAAAAAAATCCCCCCAAGCCAACGACCCCTTCAGTAGAGCAGGGTGGGGGTTTATGTCGTTATACATTTGTCTAAATTCTGGCCCAAACCATCGCGTCAGTCAGAAGGCGGGTATGGCTGTTGCTTTCTAAAAGGCAATGTGGGATTGACCCAAGTGGACGAACAAGCCCGAAACAGACAAGTAAAAGCTTAACATCTGGAGGCAGTCCTACCCAGAGGGGGGTGTACAGTCAGGTTTCAGAATGCTCTGCGATCACACAGTGAAGAGTATTGCTGTGTAGAGCTTCCCGCAGTTTTTGTCGGGGTGCATGGCGATCAGCTTGAAGGTCTGAACCGGCACTCGCCCGTAAATCCAGATAGTTGAGGGGCTGATAGAAAAGAGCAGTTCCAGTTATGCTGTGCAGTTCGTAACTTAGAAAAGAATACTGCACCCTCGGGTAGGCAGCACATAGAGGTGATTTAAATGTTCTGCATGTGGTACTCATAGTCTGTACTCACTCTTGCAGATGTGTTAGTTTGTTGAAGTTTCGTGTTGAATTAACGGTTGCCTGTTTCTCCATGCACCGATTAGGATGCTGGAAGTGGGACGTACCTTGTATGTCCTTAATCATCTCTTGGTACTGGGCTAATGTGATATGACAACTTTTTTAATGTAATCCAAAATTTCAAATAAATGTGAGTGGTTTATGCATACTCCTTGCATTGTGAATGCTTTCTGTTGAGTTCTGAATTACTGTTCTGCAAAGATTGGCTTCCAGAGTAAGGCTATTTAATCAGCTGCCATCATACAGGATCTAATTTGGGCTGGTTTTGTCTTGCTCTAGCAGATTTTCCAATACTTCCTGTTGCGGCTGCGTGTGTCTGTCTAAGTGCTTGGTAAAGTAACATCGTGCTTATGAAACTCAAGTCTTCCCAGTGCTGGCACCCAGATCGCTGTTTCGGTGCTAGCCTGAGACTGTACAGAAGGTTTAAGGGGGGTGGAGGAGCTGTTTCAGTTTCTGAAGGTATCTTCTGTTGGATGGTGGGAGAAGAGTGTGATTTACTTGAGAGAGCTGCCCAGAAATGTTAAGTGACTAATGTCTAAACCAGGAAAAACCATTTCAGGCTATATTTTCTCTGACTTTGTAAGAAGGCAGTTATTGTGTTGATAATTGTATTCCCCAATCCTGCTCACCCTGTAATTGCTAAACCGCATATGCTGAACTGTTCAGAAACTAACTGTCTGGAATGGAAGCATTTAAACAAAATGGGCAGGTTAGGGAAGGATGAGGGGAAAAGACCATTTGTAAAACTGGCTTCCATGATTGGATTGGGGATCTCTGTAACACCATTCTAGTTTAAAAAAAACAATGTTCAGTGGCGCTGGAGCATTATTTAAACTGAATTGTACATAGGGATTGAAAATGAACCTTTTTTGCAGAGCTGATATTTAATAAATCCAAGGCCAGGCTCAAGGTCATTGAAATACTGCTAACCTTGAGAATAGTGGGGTTTGGGGTAATTAGGTTTTTTTATATTCCTATTACCTTTGACACATAGCTTATTTCTGTTACCATGCAAATTGCAGCTTTTCATTAGAATGTGCCAATTTTTTAGTTTCTCGGTTGATCAGAACTTTCATTTCGCCACTTGTCCCCATTGCCTTTGATTTTGCTCTGCCTGGCAACACAGTAGAGTTTGAAATAGTTTGTGAGAAAATAATCTTTCTTGGGCAATGTTTTTGTTTTATATTGTTCAGTATTACCAAAGTGCTTTTTAGTTTTAAATTTTACAAAGTCTGGTTGGTTTTTTTTTAAGAAGCCTAGAATATGATGGCTTAAAAATCTTACATATTTTAGAAAAGGTAGATCAAATATTTGATCTCTTCAGTGGGAAGAGAAAAAACTCAGAGGTAAATTTAAAACCAGTGGCCATGCCTGAATATATGTAGGGTTTTTTTGTTCGGGATTTTTTTCCCTTTTAGGTTATAGTATCATATGTAGAAAATATGAACATGCTCTGAAAATGGTTTTGAAAATTCCACAGTGAGATGCTCAAACATGGTTTTAGGAGATGAGCTGTAGGCTGTAATTTGTGGGACATTGTGCACATGCATTATAATTGGTGCCCCTAGGGCAGAATGGAAAAGCCTGGAAGATGCAGTGGTTGGTTGTTTTTATGCATCTGGTGTTAAGCTCCAAGAACACCTAAAAAGCACAGTTCCATATTGATCACAGTGATTCAAAAAATACTCAGTAAGCTGTAAGAATATTAATGAAAAATAATCTGTGTTAGAGAGGAGTCTTCCCATGTCCAACAGGGCATGCCCAGCATGCGGCTATCCAGAAGCGAGTGTGCTGCTCCCGGCCCGCCCCTGGCTGTCCCTTTCCCAGAGGGCCCTGTGCTTGTGGGCAGGGACAACTGAGAGCTTCCTGGCTGCTTTGGCAGCCTCCTTCCTCCCTCAGCTGGGTTTGGGCAGCAGGATAGATGCAGTCACACGGCATTGCTGTCTGGCTAGTACCTGCCAGGATGTGGGGCACAGTGCCCCCTGCTCCGTGCCTGCCTTTGCTCATGTGACAAACACCTGACAGAGAGTGAAACTGAGGGGACTTGGCAGGTGCTTCTCAGGACTTGCCAGTGAGCTGGGTTATCTGAAAAGCAGTTGTATTTGTGATGTCAAGACAAATAAATGTCTGAATGGCAGGAGTGGTTCTTTTACACACCTGGGAAAAACATTTATTAATTATTATTTAAAAGCAAGTGGGTTTTTTAAAATACATGGCATATTACCTAGGTTAACCTTCTCTTGCACGTTTCTCTGACAAGTGGAAAGCTGAATTGGATGTGGACTGTGCCCAAATTAAAAAAAAAAAATAAAAAAATAGAAGTGCCTTTGATTTTGATGCTAGTAAAAAGCTGGTTGTTTTTAATATAGTCATGACTGCAGGCTGAAAACAAATCTCTGAAATGGCATTTCAAGTATTGATAATCTGCCCTACCTAGAGAGGCTTTAAGTATACATTACTGAATATATAATATGGGTTTTCCAAATATTGAGAAATAAGTAGTGCTGAAAACCAGATACTAATCTTATGTACTTACATATGAATGGTTTTGGTTTTGTGTGTGTTTGTTTGTTTGTTTTTTTCTGTTAGCACTTAAACTAAAGGAGGTTTTATTCCATATGTCAACAGTTAAAAGGTTAGTTCTAGTTGAATTTTTTGTTGCTGACCAGAGCTGCTGGAACTCGTCATTTAGGAGTACATGGCACATAGAAAAGTATGACTTTTATTTTTTTTAAATAATGTTCTTAAACTGTGAAATTGAGTAAACTTTTTTTAATAGTACACTTAGGTAAATCCTGCTTTTGCCATCCCTGTTCTCCAGAAAACAGGAGTGAAACTTACAGATAGGATCATAACCACAAATTGAGTAATTTATGAATTGAGTGAAATGTTAACAGTTGATATTGGTATCGCCAGGATTGTTGGTTTTTTTTTTTTTTCCCCAGAATATAGTTAAATGGGCAAAGATTGACAACTTTTCTGTAAAAGACCTGATGGAAAAGATCGCATTTTATCTTGAATCAGCTTATCTTGCCCAAGTGTTTCATTTTTCACCAGGTCAGTTACATGCTCTGCCTTGCTGCAAGGAATGAGTGCTGGAGTCAGCCTGAGGAATTGGTTGGAAGCAGAGGGTGAAGCAGGATCATTACTTGTGACAGTAGTGCAGACACTGCAGATCCAGTGGCCCTGGAGCCACATATCTTGAAACTGCTAAGACTTGACTGTTGCAAAGGAATGTGGTGCTGGTTTGTGTTTTTCAAATAATTGCCACCACTTCATAATTAGACTACAGTCTGGAAATATGAAAATCTAGCAAAGTCAATGGGATTCTCTTACGAGACAGGTGAATTTGTGCATGCTTCTGAGACTTACATGTGGTCATGAAAAGGTTCTCCCAAGCATCCTAACAAATACTGTGATATGTGACTAGCAGAAAAATCTCTGGAGCCTTTAGACAGGAGCTGTAGGTGTGAAGTGCCAGGCAGCGCCTCTTTTTGCTTCACCTGCTAAGTTTTTGAGCTGAGCTGCTGTGTTTGAAGTCTTTTACTCAGTTCTTCAGCTGTTACTAGCAAGCACGCTTTTCTTGTTGTAGATCATCATCTTCTGCCTTTGAAGCTTAGAATACCCTTTTTGCATCTGTTCACATCGTAACTGGTATTTTTAAGGTTGTGTTTCAGTTATCCTTAGTAGTGGTTAGTAATGTGTATTTTCTGTCCTCATTGGTTGGAAGGAACTGAAGTCACACTCCTGTGCTTATTTTAGTCATCCTGTGTTTGGTGGCAGACACCTCATATGGTAACAGAGGTGTGATCTAGACCTTGTAACCCGTTTTTTAATTAATTTGTTTTATTATGGGATTATTGAAGAATTTCAGTGTACTTAAGAATGGGTGGAGGGTTGATGTTGGTATATGTAGGGTTAGGTAGATTTTGGTTTCCACTTTGCTTCACGCTTGGAGGTAGAAGGTGGTGTGTGTGTTTAAACTTTGATAGATCGTTGTGGAGGATTTTGTAGCCATTTGGGTAGCTCCAGGCTGAGAGCAAGGATAGGGAGCCAGGAGCCTCTTTCAAGAGCTCTGCTTTCAAATACAGAGCAGCAGCAAAGGCAGAGAAAAATATCTCATATACTGAATTTCTCCCCAAAATGTTGAACTGAATTCAGCTCAGAAATCTGAAAGTAGTCACAACACATGAGAAGGTGTTTTATTTGTCAATCAGGAGTGATTAGATTTTAAGAGCAATCGCTCCACTTAAGTGAATTGTCTGTATTTTCTGGCTTTGTCATAAAGTTCTGATAGTTTAAACCTTAAAAATGATGGGAACAATGAGGAGCTTGAAGAATTATTCTTTACTTGGGATGCTGTCTAAAATGGCATTTGTGAAGAAGCAAATGGACATATTCATACCTCAAGGGAAACTGTTCTGATATTTGTTCCACTTGTAATGCTTTAGTTAGATGGGTCTCATATTCTGCATTCATAAAATGTTGTTTCAGTCATGGTGTAAAACAGAAGAAGTCCTGGTTAGAAATACGTATTATTCTAAAAGTGTTAGGATCAGGACATGTCCAGTGTTAGTGACAAAAGTATCAGAATTAGCTGCCAGTTCACTGTGCAGCTGGAACAGGATCTTCTGTGCTGCATAAGCCTCAGTTAAATAATGGTGTTGGATGCTGGTTAGGCAGGACTTGCTTTGCAGGTGGAATTTGATACACAGTTTTTTTAAATGCATACTCCACCCAGTTAGTAGTTCTTGAATAAAGCTGTTAGAGTCCCTTCCCAGCATGTTGGGACTTAGGCTTCAAAAATTTGAGTGGAAAGTTATCCATTTTTTTGTTGATGTATCTTAATTCAGAAAGTCAACACCATGAAAATGAAAATTCACTTTCTTTCCTTGGTATGGATTGCACCCCTGGTTTACAATTAGCAGTTACAGTTGGATTATAAAGGGTAATTCTCATCAGTGCTTTGGGATTGTTGACAGTAGTATATTAGAGTGTACAAGAATAGTAGAAGATGCTGGATCAAAGAAGTCATTATTGTAAGCATGTTACTGTGCTAAGCATTGTTGATGCGTAGGTGTTAGTTTTGCTGGTTTGTGATTAAAGTATACTGAACAGGAATGACTTTGTGATGGCTTGTTAACAGATTAGACTTGGGACTGCAAAGTGAATTGTGTAGTACAAATCCACATTGTAAGCTTAATCTCTGGATGTTAATCAGTAGTATGCACTAGTCTTGAATATTGATGTTAATTTTGTAGTCAGTATGTTTTATACGAAATAGAAAACATCCTTTAGAAAGTTTACATTACTGCCAGTAATCTCTTGAATATTTATGTATCTTTGAATATTTTATCTTGAATATTTGTGTAACCGTGTACAGTTCCCGTATGCTTGTAAAGATATGAAGTGTGCAAGTATAGAAGTTTCCTTGGTGTTTGTTTTTTTGCTTTTCAGTTCTGTTTCAAAGTTCTCCATTTACCTGGAAAGTAATCTCTTGGAGAAATGTGGTTTGGGGCAGGTACTTTAAGTAAAACTTAAGCTGATGCTTCTTGGGGAAAATTTATCTTTTCTCCATATAAATTTTATCAACCATATGATTTTTCTTTTAGTGGAAAAAATCTAATTGGAAACACAGGGATGGCTTCCAGTAATAGATGTTGACTCCTGTAATGCCCTGGTAAATTACTTTCATTTCTTTACTGAGCATGAGTCTATTCAAGTAGTTGAATATTCTGCTGTTCTTCAGCGGCAGAGTTAAATAAACTGCTATTCTGAGCTAATTTAATTATTTACCTATTAAAATAGAATTTGTAATAAGGTCTGAAATATCAGTGATAGTGTCCTCTTTATAAATGTTCAAGAATACTTCTGAAACTTAGGTGACTGCAGCTACTTGCTGCTTGAGTATATTATTTCCTTATTACAGAATATGTAAAGCTTTTTTTAATATATATATTTATTATTTAGATTTAGCATTCACTTGTTCATTTGACCATACAAAGAAAGTATCAACTTCCCTGCAGTTGGACAAGCAGGACTAGCATCTTGGTTACCTGCTGTACTGCAGAAATCCTTGGCTTAAGAACACATCTGTTTATGTTGCTTTAGTTCTTAGAAGGTATCTGCATAAATTTCATTGGCTGTAGGCACAATGTCAGGTGCATAGTGGATCCATAGATTTTATTCTTCCCCCCAGCAACCCATGTAGATCCCAGGCCATCACCCACTCAGGATGATTTATCTGTAGGTCAGCAGCAGAATAAATCTTCTGTCTTTGCCAAGAAGTGTGTGCTACTTAGGGATATTGGAGCTCACAAAATTCATGAAGAAATAAAAGCATTTTCTTCTGAGGCTGTCAGACTTGCACATGAGCTGCCAGAGGCACACAAAAGTCAGTCACTGTTAGAATGTGGTATATGACATCTTTTCTTTTTGATAAACTTTTCCTTCTGAAACAGCATATATTAAAAAAAAGCAAATGTATAAAATTGCTTCTTGTAGAAAAGAAAATGTAAATACCCCAATCATATTTGTAAGGGAACCTTTCTAGAAGTTTTTTAAATGCTTGAGTAAAGGCATAGTGCAGGAAGAATAAAGGTTTAAAATACAAATGCGTAAAGTATTATTGAGGCTGTTGCTGATCAATTTCTGCCACTTCCCCTCCCCCCATGCTGTCCTTGGATTGGTAATTGTGATTATCATGCCAACCACTTTGATGAAAAAAGACTGTATTTCAGCTGTAGTATCAGTACCTGGTTGTGGTAGAGGTGTGAAAAGAGCCATTTGGAGGTAATGTCTGTGAAAATATTAATTTCCAACTTTACCTAAGGAAGCAGAGTCTTTCAGCAATTTTCTGATCTAGGTAACTCCTTGACTCCTGATAGGTTAGTGCTATTAGACCATCAGCTGTGGGGTTTTTTCTAAATACTTTACTTTGTTGATGTGTCTTTATATAGAAGAATCTTTACAGTCAACATGTATTTCTAGATGCTGTGTTAAAATTGCTGGCAGAGTCTATTATTCTATACAAACTGAACAATCTGGCCCCTTGTTTCATTTATAAAGGTTCAATGTATCTTTGCCTGCCTACATCAATCTGCAAGGGAGTGTCAGAAAGGCCCCGCATTCGCCGAGCCGTGAGTTATCAATAACTTTTCAGATGTGTTAATGAATGTAGAACAAACGCAGTTATGTGTTTAAAAAATAAAGATCCACCTCCTAAAAAGAAAAAAAGGGGGGGGAAAAAATAGCAAACCTCTTTACTGCAGCAGCAGGCGTGATTGTAAAGGGATTACTCCAAATTTTTAGTAGTCAAAGTATAACCAAGCAGTAATGTTGCCCTCTAGAAAACCTATTGTTGAACTGCTTTGAAGCTCTTTGGTGTGTGGGTTACAGGTTTTACCTGTTGTATCCCACAGGCAAATTAAGCACGTGTTGTTTATGAAAGTTTTTGTTTACTTAATAATCTGAAACATGGCCCATCTAAAAATGTTATATATTAGCATCCTATACATAGAACAGATAGTTAAGAATCTGTTTATGTAATAGTAAGAAAGGTTTGACTAAAAAGATAGATTTTTTTATTCCTCTTTATTGTAGTTAACCTCAGTAATGAATATGGCTTCTTGAATTGTTCAAGAGATTCAAATCGAGACATTTAGAGTTTCAAATTATGAAGCCATAAAAATCTTTAATAACTGCAAAATGTATCTACACGCTTTAAAATATTTGATGAAATCTAAGAGGCTGCTATCTGAGCTCACTGTGTGTCACTTTTTGTCCCAGCAGCCCTTTTTGCTTCAGTAATTCACCAGTAGGTTTTCAATAAGAGATCATATCAAATTATGTTTAAAAAAAAAAGGCCGTATCCTTAGAGAGATTAAGGTGTTTTATCATGCCTGTGTCTTAAGAAGAGAGCCATTGCAGTGATCTCTCTCCTGAATTTCAAACAGTGACAATTATGTTGTGATTCAAAGGCAAACACGTTCAGCCCTCATCCCCAGAATACCAGCTGGTTACTTTGTTCTGCAGACTTCAGGTCTTGCTCCAAGAAGGGGTTATTTAATCTTGCAATTGGACCTCAGTGTCTGGGCAGGTTGATGCTTCTGCTGATGCAGCAGCTGCAACCTGCCACAATGAAGATACAATTAAGATGTTCCAGCCCAACAAACAGCATGTAGAAGCAAGAAGAAAAAAGGTTTATCATATGGAGGTATGCAAACACCTCTAAAATATTTTGCATATAGGCTATGCCCGTATGTCTGACTGATCTTTTTTTCAGGTTTATGAGCATTTAAAATCATTCTTCTGCCAACTCTTTATGGTACTCCCATCAGATGTTAAAGGATGCATTGCATCCAAGAGCAAAATCATAAAATGAGTATCAGGTGGGATTTGGTGCTGATTCAATGTGTATCATTTTGTGTTTATGATGATGCTTTGATATGCTAATTCTTGCATAGAAATCCATCACTATTTCCTGCAAAGTCTGAACAAAGTATTATATAGCTCACTTAACAAATGCTATTATGTCAAAATGTTTTTAAGCTAATACTGACTTCTGGTTTCAAGCACTTTTCGTGCTGCATTTTTGAAGGGGAAGTGTGAGAGGATTTTGAAATAGCGTTATAGAGCATTAAAAAGCACATTTGTGGTTTTGGTGCTATTTGACAAAGAAGCATAGAGTGTTTTGAGTTCTAGTTTCCATAGACCTTCAGTATTTGACAGGGCACTCCTAACGCTTTGCTTGTAACCTGCAGAACGTCTGACTGCCCCAGATTTCTGACCTGGAATGTGCCGATTTCTATATTGCAGGTGACACGACCCGTCAGCGAATCAAATTCAGTGATGACCGTGTGTGCAAGAGCCACCTTCTCAACTGCTGCCCTCATGATGTGCTCTCTGGAACTGTATGTAGCTACATCTTGTGTTTTATTTAGATAAGTGGAGAAATCGAGTTAAATTTATTCTTTGTAGTAATTCCTTAAATTTCATGGTTTTCAGCAACTATCTAGTACTCTCTGGTAGTTCAGAGGAACTTTCGTAAACAACTAATCCGTGAGTTCCAAAGTTAAATTTTAGAATTCTTCTGTTCTATATCCTAATTATTACTTAAATTTTATCATATATACTATACCGTGAAAAGCCACATAACATGACATATGTGAATTGTGCTATAGAAAAGTGGCCTTACAGTGGTACTAGAAAGAAATAAAATATATTGTATGCATAATGAAGTTACTTTCTTAAAAATGTATGTTGCAGTGAGAAAGTATTTCACAAATGTATTTTTGTAGAGGTACAGATATTTTTCTTTCTTCAGAAATATTGTAATGAAAATAATTGAAAGTTCAATTAATTAAATTTCTGAAAGTTGAGATATATTTAATACAATAGTGACAGTTATTATACAATATCCAGTTATAATTTATGCAATTGTCATAAATTCTAAAGCAAATTTTAAATCTCCATTTATTTGTTTGACTTGGACTTTTGTGCACTCTGTAGTAGAAGTTCCACTACCTGAGTGTAGGAAACAAGGGGCTTTCTCACGTGCCAGTACCTTTGTCAGTGTGCTTGTGCTTTACCTTGTGATCCATGTTTACAGTAGCCTTTTTTATTGCAAAAGGCAGGTGAGTACTGTTTCATTGATTATTTAAGCTAATACTGGATGATTAGAATAATTAATAGTAGAGAGAGTATGGTGATGCACAGAGTCCCATGTGCCTGCTGTTTTTAATGCTGCTGGGGTAGCTTTTTTCACTGATGTTGGCATATTTTGGTACCCTTTGGCACTGGGCAAAATAAGTACAGGAAAATCAGTCTGAAGGATTATTTGAAGTAGTATTGTGTATCAATGTATATATAGGTTTATTTTGAGCTGTTTTGTGTGTTACTGTCCAAACAAAATGGGGGGAAAGGGAGAACAATGTGTTTCTTTTCACCAATCTGTTACGTTGGATGGTGCTTTGGTTGTGTGGTGAGCGAAATAACTCCTGCTTGGGGGAGACTTGGCACATACTGGTATACTACCAAAACATACCAAGGCATTGGTCATAGTCCACAAGAAGAAACTGGTCAAAGATTCATTTGACAGCTTTTCATTGTGATCCAATTTCTGTAAACAAAGACTTATATAACAACTGTTAGTAAAGAAATATTTATCTTCAGAACTATAAAAATCCTAGGTGTCGTGCAGTAGCTCCTCTTACGGTGCAGGTCAGTCATGTAGGCTGGGGCATCAGGCAGAGTTTAGTTTAAGTCCTCTCTGGAACTTTTCTTCAGCCTCATACCAGATTCTGCTGTGGCTCTCGGAATACTAAATGAAACTACTTCTTTAGAGAATATCAGTCTTTACTTCCTCATGCAATTAGTATATGAGAAAATGTGTTCCACAGTGTAAATCAGGGTGTGGTAAAGCAGTGGCTAGTTTAATCATTTAGTGGGAGTAGTAGAAAGGAGACTCAAAGGAGACAGGCTTTATCTGGGCCATGTGATGTTATGCTGTTTACCTGGCCATAGATCTGCAGGAATGGTCCTCCTCTCTTAATAGCAGTTTTAAAAGGACAGGAAGCATGGAGTCTTACTGAAAATTACTGTGACGTTTTCTCCAGAGTTTTGATAGGAAGATTTTGATGCATCTTCGCATTCAAGACCTACAGTAACAAGTGTTGAGTGGCTTTTTTTTAATTCAAGTCCCTGAATGCTCTAGGTTCCCTGGGGACATTTTATGAGGTTAAGTCTCTACATTGACTAGATGATCAGTAAAATGCTGGATGTAAATTGCCTTCTTTTTGTGTGTCATAAGATGATCTACATTCCTAGGTACTGTTTATTACTGTTTGTGTCTGCAAAATGCAGATTTGTATACATCTCTAGTCCACTCACTCTTTCAGAAGCACTCAAGGAGGACATTCACAGATAACACAAGACAAACAAAGTGACTCATATGAGTAGGCCCTGTTATTTTAGTGTGTTCTTTCCCTCAATGACCAAATTCCCAAAACACTGCAAAGGCTTTGATTTCCCTTTACAATAAAAACCCATGTTCCTCAGGTGGCAGTATGTATTGGTAAAGGTAGTGTGTGTATACTTTTTATTTAGGGGTATGTTCTTGTGCTACTAAGTTTCTGGGTTTGTAGACTTGGAATTTTGAAGTCAAGCAGCCAGAAGTGTCTCTGCCTTCTGGAGGTGATTTTGTGTTACTTGGGCACCAGTTCGCATACATAAGTCAGTGGTTTAAGAGTTTGCTCATTCATTTGAGCTGAAAATTTTGTAATGAGCAATTACTAAGACTTTGTAAACCCTGGCTGATGAGACACTGAATAATTTTCCTACTTACAGCTACTGATCACCTCACCCCCACCCCCCCTCTGTTCCTTACAGTGTTAACACTGTTACTTCTAGCCTTACTGGTTTCCGATGATAGGACTTGTGGGTTTTTAGGTTGCTTTGGTTTGGGGTAGTTCTTTTCTTTACAAAAATGGTTTTCTATCCGTATTATGAGAATGAGGACTGAAGCTGCATATGTAGGAGTCAGATGACACTGTAGGAGCCTGGTAAGCCATGTTCTCAGGATGTAAGGTCAGTCTGTGCTGTCCTCTGCAGGTTTTGTAAGTTGTATGTGTTTTCTCTATCTTTGTATATTGCTGAATGAATAGCAAAGTACTAAGAAAAATTATTAGATTTAAAACTGGTACCTTTAATAAGGCTATTATTAAGTAGCAGTGTCCTGAATAGTTGTAACCCAGTAGCTGTCTGAAAATGCCAACCCTTCTGCGTTAATCTGGCTTTCTTATCAACTTGATTGTGCTTCCCTGATGAAAGATATTTCACAAATACTATACATGGTCTTGCAAACGATGATTCAGAAACTCCAATCTGCTCAGTGAATTAGCTTTGTATTTATGTGTATTTGCTGAGAAAAATTACTTCTTGCATTTTATGTATTACCGACCTGAGAATAGGCTCTGTTGGCTCACCTGCAGTTAAGCATATCTTTAGATGCTCCTAAGTTTACTGCATGCAGCTCTTCAGGACTCTTACTGACTAAAACCACATTAATCAAGACCTTGGTTTAGCAATATACTTGAATACATTATTAACTTTAATCTTCTTAGGAGTGGAAATTCAGCTCCACATTAAGACATCTAAATTTAGATTTCAGCTGAGGAGCTGGGTGTTGAAGCTTGCGCTGAAGACAGAAGGTATCTAGGCAGTGGAGCCTAGAGAAAGATGGATTTCACCTGCCCATGGGTATCCCTCTCCTGGTGGGTTGAATCCATTTAGGCTCACTGAGTGTATTGGCTATATCTCCTTTTACTGTGTAAGAGAAGTTGGATAGTTGACACATGTGCAAGATAGGTTTTAGTAACGAGTTTTAATCTGTAGTTGATTTATTTGCCAGTAGTCCCACAGGCTCTGGAACTATTTGTATGCTTGAAACTTGTGGTTTGGAGTGTGATTGTGATTTTATGTTCTACTTTAGAAAAAGCATTAGAAGCTGTTAGAAGGCACTGTGTCTGAGGGTATCAGCTTTTCAGTTCAGGACTGATTTTATCATGTGAACTGCTTCAGCTTAGCAAATCAAATTAAATTAGGCTTGCATAAGCTACCTCAGTTTGAAGCCTTCAACCCAGTGGTGATGAATTGTAAAGTTGTCCTCTCAAGTGATCATATCAGTCTCCTGAAAGGTATTCTTAATTTCTTTTGCCAGCACCAGAAGGTGAACTGATTGTACCACATTCCATTTTAATGGGTTTAATTTATTGAAGTGAAGGAGGCGGGTTGTTACTTTCAGTATGGTTATCAACCTCAGTGTTAATGTATTTTGTAGTCAGGCTGTAAGAACAAATACTATGCAAACACTGAAATATTTAATAATATGAAAGACTGCTGCTAGTTTTGATAGTGAAGATTTATTCTAAGAAGTTGAAGTCTTTAGAAGTGAGAGTACGGTTACATGGAGAAATGTCTTTTTTAAAAGTATTATACTTCAGAAGATACTTGCAATTCAGTGGTTATTAAGGACTTCAGCGTAAAAATTTCTGCATCTTTTTTGCTCAGCATTTCTTTCCTGCTAGCAAAGTCCTACAAAAGTTAACTGTTAGTGGAGTCAGAGAATTTAAGTTCCCTTCTAAATATATGTTGCCTACAAAAAAGGATAGGCTTTATCAAAAGGCTAGAAATCTGTTCAAAATAAAGTTGGTGGTGTAGCTGAAGAATGAGTTCCATAATAAGGAAGATTTCAGCAGAGTCTGTTTTCAGCTTCTTGTTATATGTAGTAAGTGTTCTCATACAGACCCTAGTAGTGCCTTGACAGTTTCGAAAAGGAAGAGATCTGGTTCCTCCAATATCAATTTTTCAGCAATGTCAGATCTTTCTGAGCAAAAAAATAAAAAATTATTCTCTTGCGGAATGTGAACTGCTTTGGTATCTTTATATCTAAAAAGAAATATCTACATAAACACTGCCCAGAGTATCTTCTTTCAAAAACCTGATAAAAAGATACCTGCTGTTTTTAGAAGTATTTGATAGTTTGTGCTACTGTCACACTTGGCTCAACATCAGTCCTTTGTGTTTTAAGTACCTTTAGCTTTTCTGTGTTCTTTCTGCACTTTGTATAGAGTATATTCAGTAACTGAATTTCTGATGTCAAAGGAAGTTGTAGCAGTTGTAAAAGTGCAAAATGAGAATTTTGCTGTAGGTAGGTAGCTCAAGAGCTGAAAAGGAAAATGGGGGAGAAAACCCCCACCTTAATTTCATGCTCAAGAAACAGCATCACATAGAGGGATGAATAGAGTTTCAGTTATTTGTCAGCTACTATGCAAACAAAATGTATGTGATCCATATTTCTTTATTATACCAAAGGCATGCTATCTGTTTTGTTGATGGGATGACAGAAAATTATTACTAAATCATTTCAATACAAAGTTTTTTGGAATGAAGTACCAGGTTTTTAAACCTTAGCCCTGGGAAATCAAACAGCTTTAATTGTCCATCTAACACTAAGAAATAAACAAGTATTGCAGAACTAATAACTAACTAATAATAAACAACATATTGCAGTATGGTCAGCAAGTACTAGAAGGCACTAGTTTCTTCAGCAGAATTCAGCAGTAACAAAAGGACTCCTGCTTTGTATGTGGTTACCTAGACTAATCTTCAGCAATAACTTTCTTTTGCAATAAAGAGTCTCCAAATATATAGGCTTTTCCTAAGGTTTTAATCTCAGTATAAGTGCAGGAAACTGCAAAAAGACCCAAAGCATGGCTTAGCTTTCTCAGTGAACTTCAGTTATGTCTAGTCTGGGGCCTTGGATATTTTCACGTTCCTTTAGTTTGTGTTGTTCATCTGTATGGCTTTGTAAATCACTTTTAAGTAGTGTAAGTCTGTCTGAAAGTCAGTGTATTGACAGTGAAAACAGTGTAAGTTTGTTCTTTTTAAGCCTTCCATTAACTCAGTGTCTGAGCACGAGTCTCCCTCTTAGCCATCTTCTTTTTCAAATGTGATTGATCTTTAAATGGCAGACTACCAATGCTTGTTCTTTGCCTCTGGGGGGAGGCACGTCTTGGCACTAAATTGCAAGGTGCACTTGTGGAAAAAGAAAGTGTGTCTTACTATATCTTCTGTCCATTTTCATCTGCTGTCCATCTACTTTGCAGCTACCCATATGAGCCAAATTATACTACAAGCTGCTCTGTGCTTGTTAAGGTTCTTGGTGGTCATGATCCAGCACAGACTTTTGACAATCCCCAAGATGAGTTGTCTTTGCCAGATGTTGCATAACTTACACCAGCAGATGTGCTTTTTAGCCTGTTTTTGCATTTAATATGCAAACTTAAGAATTTTAAATGTGGGGGTTTTGTATCTCTCTACATTGCAGTTTGCTAATGGAGTTCTTATCGAAGACATTTTGTAGTAATATTTCTGTGAAGACTTTCAAAGGATTACCCAGGATTAGTATAGGCTGTGTTAAGGAGCAGTTCCAACAATGATGTAATTTCTTCAGCAGCAAAACTAATAGTGAAGAATCCTTTTCTTTTGTACCTGCTTGGTCTTGCTCCTGTTATGCCACATGAGTATTTATCAGGCCGCCCTGTTGGGTCAAAGGGGGGAAGGGAGCCAAAATTTCTTCTGTTGTGATTGAGGCATCTAACAAAAAGGAATTCTGTATAACATACTCCTTGTCCCCCAGAATTTCCACTAATATTGCTGAAGGTTTTCAACAGCTTTTAGATTTGCCGTCTTGATATTGTAAAAGACCCCGGCTTCTTAAGTCCACTACTCTGTTGTCCTCTCCATACTGTCAACACATTGTTTGCATGGCTGCCCAACAGGTTGGACAAAAGTACACTGCTGAAAAATTTTCCTCTGTTTGGTTTCCAAAGGTATTTTTTACCCAGTCACTACCCAGTTTGTGGGTAGTGACCGGCTAAAACAGGCAGATGTGCCAGCATGGAGTGGCACAGCACAGGGATAAGGGGAGGATAGAAAGTTTCTCAGTAGTAATGGTGGGCTCAGACTAATTACCATCCTTTCTGGCTTTGGATTTACAATTCTCAGTAAGAGGCAAAGAAATCAGAAAATTAACTGTTTTCTGGAGGATAAGTCCAACCTAAATAGAGAGAAAGAAGCATAAAACACATGTAAACAGCATGTCATGATAGTGTTATGTGAATTCTGGGGGGTCTTAGTGTGTGATGGAATTTTATTTCATGCATTTGTTCAAAATGTAGGCAGATTGCATCTTAAAATGGGGGGGTAGTGTTGTGCTGTGGTGGATGTGTTTCAGGCTTTTTGTCATTGTATTCAGACCCATTCAAATGCATTGCTAACCTTATCTATGTATTTATAACTTAAGTGCCTCACTTGAAAACAGAATTGGCCTTGAGTTTTGCAGTTTTAGCCTTAAAGACCTTACTCAGTACAAGGAGATGTGTCAGCATAAAGTCCATCTTTTCACAGTTTTATTTTCAGATAATTTTTAAAAGTTCTTTCACACTGCTCTCCTAGTATTGAAGTACTTTCCTGAAAAAATGTTTCTGTTTATATAATGTCAGCGTGACTTGGAAAGAGACATCTATATTGGCTTCAAGGTCTTTGTGGATTTGCATCAGTTAACAAAATTACTGAGGTCCTGTATAGTTGCAAAAGGAAAGGCTAATCTTTTCCTTTGTCATTGCAGTCAGATATTCCCTATTGCAATCACATGTTTTTCAGAAAACAGATTTATGGTTGCTGAAGGGGGTTTAAATAACTGCAGTTTATAAAAAAACCTTCAAGTTCAAAATTCTTTGTTTTACCGATGTTTTTTCTCAGTCTGAAACTTCTATATGAAATAAACCAACAGCTTCCATAAAAATTACTTTATTGGTTTCATTTGAAGTCTGAGTAAAAATTTGAGAAAACTGAAATACTTGGGATTTTATTTACTATACTTATGATTGTTTACTCAAATCCAAGTATTTTATTTGTTAACAACAAGCAAAAAAAACCCCAACAAAACCCTCACTCATTTGGCTTGCGGCACATCAACATTCTGAGTCAACATTCATCTTCTATTTACAAAACTCACAATGCAAATTATTAATTATTTTAGATTCAGGTTTAAAATTGTTATTTAGCTACAATAGTAACAACTTTTTCCATCGGTTCAATTTTCATCATGTGCTTTCAATGTTAAAAAAGGATTAATTCTTAATATTAAGTGAGCAGTGCCAAGAGCAGGCAACTGAAACTGCTGGTTTTAAGTGCTGTAAATAACAATCACTTGCAATATTATACTTCAGCAGCCTGTGCTTTTGCATTGAGGTTGCTTTGGGTTTATTCAATTTTGTTTCCATTACAAATTGTTTGGAGGGGTGGTTTAGGTTTTTGGTTTGGAGTTTTTTAGTGGTTGTTTGTAGGTAGAGTTTTTAAATTTGTTTTTTGTCAAGTGCATCTTGCTCTGTCTTCGTCACCAGACTTGCTGTTAACAAACTGAATTAGAATTTCTTACACTGTCTCCTATGCAAAATTCAATTTAACAACAGTAGTTTGTCACCCAGTAAGATTCTGGACACTCTCCTCAGTGGCATTGTATGCAAGATAAGTGATGCAGCCTACTCACTTGTTATGTTCATGCTTCCTTCCTGCCCCTTCTAGAACGGTTTTAGATTACAAGAGAAATATCTGTACTTTTTCTTCCATGGTTCTTGAACATAGTCCGGCATTCAGCTCATCTCCCCTCATTTGCAACATTTTGCAGGGATTTGATTTTTCGTTTTCTTCCTTGAAATGCTTCAAGAATATTTTTTAAGCAGCTCTTACTGTGGTGCTGTGGTTGTAGCTCTTTCAGGTGATGAATACAACAAAAACACATTGTCATGGAGTGTGCAGACAGGTTCAGGTCAAGAATCTGACCGTTTAATTGCTAGTTATTTTCATGGAACTTGGCTCTACTAAACTGTTTTAGTTCAGTACATGACACTTCAGTCACTTTTTTTAACTTCTAGTAAAACAGCATGTTTGCAGGACATTAATGATACTTTGTCATGCAAACAGCCATCATGATAAAATAAGCTGTTCATTCTCTCTGCAGTTATTATTTCTTGATTCATGCATGTCTGTCAAAGACCTGGTATCATCTTATAGCTTTGTTAAACTCTCATTACCACAGAGATTACTTGCTTCAGAATATTTGATTGTTAAAGAAAATTATACTAACCTTATTCCTTGTAAGACTTCTGAAAAGTTAAATCACATTGCCTTTGTCTTTTCAGAGAATGGACCTTGGAGAATGCCTGAAAGTGCATGACCTGGCATTAAGGGCAGATTATGAAATAGCATCCAAAGATCAAGATTTCTTCTTTGAGCTTGATGTATGTATTTTGTCTTAATGGCAGAGAGAAAGCATTAGTTTGTGTACTTAGGTGGATAAATTGAGCAACAGATGTTCAGTTGTGGTACAGACTGAAGGAAGACTTTTGAAAAGCAATTTTATAAAGAGGCAGAGAAACTGCTGGCACAGTTACATGAAAGGTAACTTGCCTCTTTATGATTATATGCTAATTCCTGTTGGTAGTCATCTTCAGGTAGAACTGTGGACAGCCTCTCAGAGTATGATAAACCTGAGTGCTGTTTTAGTGTTGTCAAATAGCAAGCAAATGTTAAAGCTGTGTATGCTATGAAGAGAATTCTGAATTCTACACTTAACAGAGAAAGTAATTTAGTATTGGAAATAACTGATCATATACTGTGTCTCCATACACTGTAATTTGTTTTGAACTCCCAACGACAAAGTTAGTCTTTGCTAGGACAAAAAGGTTTGGGTTTTTTATTGTTACGTGGAGGGATGGTTAATAAACCTACTTAAACCCTAGTGAAAAAAGTTTCAGTATTGCATGTAATGGCTGGATGAAGTGATCCTGAATAGCCTTCCAAGAATTTTAATGCCACTAGAAATACCCACTGCTCCTACTTCTTCTTCGAGATGACAAGACAGATTCACGCCCAAATTTCTGCCAATACTTAAAAACTATGAAAATGTGTAGACTATAATTTTTTAAACCATTTGTATGAGTATATGTGATTAGTCAGTGTAAACCAGTAGATTATTGTTTCACTAATCACCAATAAAAACTTTTGAAAGTGAAGCCTTAATAAACTGAAGCCTTACTGCTAATGAAATATTCATATTCTTGACAGCATTGATCCTTGTTCTTACTGATGTTTTAGGCAATGGACCACCTGCAGTCATTCATTGCAGACTGCGACCGGCGGACAGAAGTGGCTAAGAAAAGACTAGCAGAAACCCAAGAAGAGATCAGTGCTGAAGTTGCAGCTAAAGTAAGCATGTCAGACAAGTTGCTGCTGTCTTTTTGGAGGCCAGTTTTTCTATGGAGCCAGTTTCAAGTTTTGAAAATATATCAAATCTGAGAATTCATACTGAAGAGGGGGAAAAAGTAATAAATTTTCTCCATCCTTTCTAAAACTGCCTTTAAGGCACAGAAGAGGATAGAGGGAAGAGACCTCTCTGATGCTTTTCACCTCAGGAAACTTGACTCTAAATCCATGCTGTAGAAATGTTAGTAATTCTTAGACTTTTTGATCCAACTGTCATCTGTAAAGTAAACAAAATCGATGTCCTTTTCTATAGGTCCTTTTTGAATGAAAAAGAACCCTATAATTTTTCTGCATGTGTATGCAAATGCTAGAAGGAATGGGTGTATAAATATAAATTTTTCAAAAGTGGTATAGACAACAGTGTGAATTATTGGAAGTTTTCTGAACTAAATTCTTTACTGGAATTTTACACAGACTAGGTAACTCAGCCTTTTTCTGTGTTTTTTGCAGAGAGGCATTTTCTGTTTCTCTCCTAACTGGGGAAGTTCTCTCTGTGTGTTTCTTTTAATTCTATCCTTCCAATTTTGTATATCGTAACTCAGTAGTAGTTCAAATTGTTCTCCATAATTAAAAGCATCTCCTCTGTTAAGCCTTTCCTTGTCTTTCAAGGCTGAAAGAGTTCATGAATTGAATGAAGAAATTGGGAAACTGTTGGCCAAAGTAGAGCAGCTCGGTGCTGATGGGAATGTGGAAGAATCTCAAAAAGTAATGGATGAAGTGGAGAAGGCTCGGGTAAAGAAGAGAGAAGCAGAAGTAAGTTGATTGTGTAAGGTTTAGGGGATGGAGAAGGCAATTAAATTGCTTGGCTTCTGTGTAATGCAACACATCTTACCTCTGTCAATTCCTTAGCTAATGGCTACACATAAAACGAAAGAAATTGCTTTGGCATCCTGTCCAGTTAAAGTTTCTACCCTCAATACACTCTTATACCATTAAAATTATACTTCCTTCCACAAATTATGCATTTGTCTTAGTTTGGCTGTATTGGTCAGTTGTATCTGTGGACACTACCTTCGTGGCTGTGATGGTTGCAATGACCTAGCTGGTTTGGTCTCATGGCTCTTGCTGTGGCAATCCTGTTGTAACCTCATGCTGGAAAGTTTTGGTGGAGAGATCCATTGTCTTCACTGAAAGAAAGTTCATGTCTTGTGTATCAGGGAAGGCAAAATGATCCTTGTAATGTTCAGATGACAACTCACCAAGAGCTTTTCCATATTGTATTACACAAAGATACCGAAATTTCTAGAAATTGATACTTGCAGTTGTTTCAATACTACCAGAAAGATTGCTGGCAGTCTTGCTGGTCTGTCATCTGAATGTCTTTAGGTAAATTTTGCTCAGATAATGTGTTTAATTAGTGTCTGAAATTCAGATAGATTTCTCAGGAAACTAATACTGTTTTAAATGGGGTTCAGAATTAAAACTGGTGTCATATTTTCATAATAAGTCAACATAGTAATCATAGTGTTAATGTGTATTCATTGTTGTACATGAAAATGTTCTTCATCCTTCTATGTAATGTAATCTTAAGGTAGTAATTACCCAATTTTTTTGCTTTTGTTTATTAATTTGCAGAACCAGTTGCTGATGTCCAGCTTTTAAGGAATAAAAATAAGGAAACATGCCTTGTGTCTGAGTGAGACAGTTGATGTATGGATAGTGTGAATTAACTAAAGGGTGTTCTGGTGTACATTGAATTTGGTTATTTGTAGTGTATCTTTGGTCAAGTTTCATCCTTGTGCTTATGTGCATTTTGAAGTAACAGGAAATGTTTTTCTTTTCTAGGAAGTGTACAGGAATTCTATGCCTGCATCTAGCTTTCAGCAGCAGAAGCTACGGGTTTGTGAAGTGTGCTCAGCCTATCTTGGTCTTCATGACAATGACCGACGACTTGCTGATCACTTTGGAGGAAAACTACATTTGGGATTTATTGAAATAAGAGAGAAGCTTGAGGAACTCAGGGTAAAATATTTTAAAATTTTTTTGTGTGTGTGTGCCTACTTAATTATTTGCCAGGCAGCCTTAATAGAATATTTCTTTCTCTCTGTGTGAATTTTTTTCATAACACTTTAAACATTTGGATTTCATTAGCCTAAAAAGCACTAAAGTGTACTAAACTGAACTAAACATTCTAATTTAGCATCAATTACCTGGATAGATTTGTAAGATGACCTCTCTTGCACTGAGGTAGATTAAAACATGCATTCAAAGTAATGCATCTTGGGAACAGAGAACTTGAATCTCCTTGTAAAATGGAGAACTGTATTTTGAATGAACAACAGCAATGTTGAAACATACTTAGCAGTCATAGATATCCAAATGAACTTTGCATTTTGCCAGATGATTGACTAAAAGTAATAAGGAGACACTTGATAATACAAGAGCATGTAGTAAGGAGGATGATAACATTTGGAAAAGTTTTCCAGAAAATGTAAAAAAAATGCTTGGAACTCAACCTGCTCTATGGTGAATGACTAAAACTCAATTTGTTTATTTTACCGGGACACAGATTAGGAAATTACTTTGAATAGAATCCAACAACTCAAGGCTGTAGCTATCCAAAGGGGATCACCAAATTATATATATCTTGAAGTCAGAAACAATTGTTATGGGGAGGTTACATGGTCTCTGTAGCTTGAACATTTGAAATCCAGTTGAAATATTATAACCTGTCTTGACCAGAAATCATATGCTGGAAGAAAGATTTACTGGAATGATATTCTGGACTTCTAGTTTTCAAGAGGATGGATTTGAACACTGATGCCATTTATGACCTTAATGTACAAATTATGAAGTTCACAGCTCAGTTAAGCATTTTAACTGTAGAAATCACCGAAGACAGTACCTAAATTGGTTGAAGTCCTAAGAGCAGAAATTGCTGCTATTGGATTTGAATGAATTGACCTGGTTTATGTTCTGTAGTATTCCAGCTGTCTTGCATGGATACTTTGACTTACTCTTCAGAGACCCCAACTCTTCCTTGTTGATGATGTTGACAGTTTAGGCTCCTAACTATAGCTGATGTAACTCAAATCTTAGATGCCTAGAACAGGTCATGTGTGCTTCCTCCCATCCCTCCATGAAAATACGCAAAGAGTCACCTGAACAAGAAATCTTGCTTGTAGTTAAATTGCTGATGTTTACAAGGAAGTATAGATACAATTTGACATAAAGGGTTGACATAACTAATTATTTACACCATTTGGAATAAAATATGCATGGATAACTATTTCACATTCCCAAAGCATCAGTAAATTAATTAATCTTTTGAAGTGCTTTGCTAATAAAGAAAGAAAACAATAACTATCCCCTCCTTCCTCAGAGCTCTCCTCAGAGATCTAATCAAGATGCTGCTGGGGCAGTTCCACCTCTCAGAAGAAGGTCTTTACAAAGAGTTGAATTTCTTGCATCATGTCCAGAAGGTGGCAAGACTTGGGTTTGGCCAGATCTCCAGTTGTGAGTTCCACATCTGAGGGCCCTCTACTGAGCGTGCCTTGTCCCCAGTAGTAGTGAGTTCACCCTGGGGGCTATCAGCTGAAGCATCTGTTCTAACTTTGTCCCACAGTCATAATACAGAAACAAGTAGCCTCAAAACTTAGGTGTTGGCCCAACCAAGTCCTTTAAGAAACAATTAACTCTCCCTGTTCTGATTCCTTTCTGCCTTTGCCCGGTGTCCAAAATATGATAGGATTGGCATGGAGACTCTCACATTAAAGGCATGACTTAATGTTCTGAATTCCCTTTTATTAAAAAGTTAATATTTAACTCCATGTGTTTCAGGTCTTCGTGTAACACCCACATGCAGCTCTTCTGCAGTAACTACTGATTCTTCAAGAAAAAAATTAAAATATATGTATATATACTGAGGAAGAGACTGGGAATAATACACACAAGGGAAAGGGGATGTGTCTGAGGGAAAGAACTGAATGTTAACTGTCTAAATTATTTTTATAGCACCTTCATGTGAGAAATTTTTTAATAAAACTTTGTATATTCTTTTGCTTTCAGAGGATTGTGGCTGATAAACAGGAGAAACGAAATCAGGAACGTCTGAAACGTAGAGAGGAGAGGGAAAGAGAAGAAAGGGAGAAACTAAGGAGGTAAGCATCTGTTTTGATTGCATGTACATTATGACCTCTTTATGCGTAATAAGAAAACTGATACAGTTCATACAGACTTCTAAATTTGCAGAATTACAGTAGTTTGCATTCTTTAGAAACTTAGAAGGATTGAGATGGAATTTCATTCAAACCTTAAAACATGGAATTGTTCTCATAAAAAACCTTTTTGAAAACTACTCATGGTTTTGTCTCCACGTATTTGAACGAAGAGCCTTTAGGTGAGATGATTTTCAGGTGTGTACCTTGTTTTGAGATCTGACAGGTATGAGCTCCTTACATCTCTTAGCAATTACAATCTCTTAGCTCCTTACATCTCTTAGCAATTTTCTTCAGAGTTGTTAGATATTTTCTTCATTGGAAGTAGTTGAATGTATGATGTAAGAAAGCAGTTCCCTGTTCTTCTATGAAATAGTAGCTTCCAGGCCTGATGGGGCTAGAGTGGAATGGAACATGAGCTGCAGTTCTCTTGACATGTTAAGTTTCAGACATTAACAGTGTAAATTTCTGAAATCTGTTGCAGTTTGGTACTATTTGCCTGTCAGGAAATAAGGGAATACTGACTTCAGCTGTGAGTTTTTTCTGTGGGAGGGATGTGAGTTAAAAAGCTGATTAGGTTCTCTTCTGGGCTTCTAGTAGAGTAGTCTCAAAAATAAATTTAAAAAACCCTAACCAACACGAAACAGAGATGTGTTTCCTGATAAACGTGTTACAAAGATGTTGACATCAAATAAAAGGCCTTTAAATACTTGCTACTAAAACAAGAAATTCAATAACAGGTCAACTAGTCTGGTTTATTATTACTACATTGCACTTTATTTGATAGTGAGATTCTCTTAAGAAAACTTATTATTTTCCATTTATTTCAGATCCAGATCCCACAGCAAGCATGCCAAAAGGTATATAAATCTGCAGACAAGGAATACCAGCGGTGAAGTTAGCCTTTCACAAGCTGGAACATTTTAAGTCTGTTTAGCACTGTTAGTTTAAGATGTCCATCTTTACAAACAAAGCTTTCTGTTACATAGCCATGTCTCTGTGTGTTTGTACATTGTTTATCACCATCCACTGAGTTTATACATCTACATCTATTTTGTGGCTATTAAAATGCAGCTTCATGTTCCAAGTAACACTTAAAACACAGAGAATTGTTTTTTCTTTACAAAAGCTTTTGGCTAATACCTTTTGGTGATAGCCCACGTTGTCAAAATCCCTAAGCACCAAGTTAACTCATCAGATCACTCATGAATAGTATGAGTGTTCTTTGAGATCTACGCAGTTGAAAGTCACCAGTGAAGTATGCTTGCAAAGTGATTTGGGGGGAAAAAATAATTTTAAAAAAAAGGAAATACCAAACTTGTATAGTGATTAGAACCTTCCAGATTAGTTTTGTTGTACTTACAGGGAACAGTATAGTCCAGTTTTTAAAGAACATCATAACACATAGATTCTGGCAGATGATCCCTGTCACTGCATCATTAAGTTCTTTGCATGATAAAGACACTAGTTTTAAATGTCAAGAAGTAGATTTTCATATTTTTATTTGCTTTCAAGGGAATTAACTATAAAACTTTCTGCATTAGTCAAAAAGAAGTCTGTAGCCTTTCTAATGTTGTCTGTTTGCCTGTGAATCAGACACTGCAAATGTGACACTCTGAACACTGCAGGCCATTCTCTATACAGATGTGCCTACACATAGAGTGCATAATGTTCATAGTGCACTGGTCAGAGTGGCTGAGTGAGAGCAGTGTGTGGTGTAAGCCCTCTCTGTTCCTAGATCTAGGTCCCGAGATCGCCGCAGACACCGCTCTCGCTCAGCCTCGCGGGAACGAAAGAGAAGGACTCGATCCAAATCCCGTGAGAAACGCCACCGCCACAGGTCCCGCTCCACCAGCCGCAGCCGGAGCCGCAGCCATCACAGAAGCAGGCACAGCTCCAGGGAGAGGAGCCGAGAACGCAGCTCCAAAAAGAGGTGAATGTTGCTTAGAAAGAAATGGCTTTTCCCAACACACAAGGAAAATTTTCACATTTAATTAAGTTTATGCTTACCACTTAGTAATTTCAAGACATGTTGAGTCTGTCTCAGATTTCAATTACAACTTCAGCATATTTATGATTTGATACACCAGAGACTTACTCTGTATTTCTTTTATGTAACAATAACAGAGTTATATATTATTTCTGTTCTGGATGAGTGCTACAAAAGATAAAAGTTTAGGTATGCCTGAAACCTTTTCCACTGCATCTGAAGATTGTGCATTGTAGTGACCTCTCATAGAAAGATTACTGCAGGGGGCAGGCTGGTGCTGTTGCTTTTGAATTATTAAGTTGCTGTCTGCTCCAAGGATTGGCTGGCTTGTTTTACATGAGTGAGGTGAGCATAACTTAAGAGCTGGGATTGAGCAATGAGGCATTTGGTAGGGAGGTTCATAAACAGGATTCCTTTCTTATATAGGTTATCTGCTGTGGCATACTTGGAGAGCAGTACAGTGAAAGAGTGCCCAATCTTAAAACCTTGAGACTGTTGACCTGCAAGAAGATAAAACATCAGGTTTTGAAGTGGCCACACAAGCAGAGTTTATAGTTCAAATTATTTCAGGAGTTAAATCATTCTTACTTCTGCAGGGAGCTTGGGCACAATATACTTGATAAACAGTTGTACTAACTCCAGGATGAAGCTCTTACTTGGCATATAGCTTCTCTTCTTCTATGACATGTAGTTTGTGGTGTAGAGTAATGCTTGTGGATCTGTGTATTTTGGGAGTACTAAGTCTTGCAAAACACCACATTACAGGGAAAATAATCTTTTCAGAGGAGCAACTAACATGAAGGGTCACTTCTTTGTTAGTTTACAAAAGGAAATTAGTAGAGGAGTATTTTGCAGACCTTAGTTTTGAAGCTTGGAGGTGTGTCAGATTATTCCCTTTTCTGACCCAGAGATGGGGCAACTGAGAGGTGTTTTAAAAACTTGTATTCCATTTTAAGTCTCATGTGAAGGGTGAGACAGTACAGATGTTAAAATTCACGCCATCACAATCAGAAGCCAACTATTTCCTAATTACAATACATTATAAGCATTTCTTGGCCTATCAGCTTTCGCTACACAATGCTGTTAATGCCTTAAAGCCAACCATCTAAAATTACCCCTCATGGGTTCTGCTAACAGTGCATCTTTCATAGTTCTATTTTTCCAAAGTACCTAGTCTTACTTGCAAGGCCATCCCTTGAAACTTGTTTCTGATTCCATTTCTGTCTCAACAATATCCATCCTATTCCATGGCATTTCTAAGTCAGCATTTCTTATCTCAAGGTTTGCATACAGATGCACATTATGTGAACTTTCCATCAGGCTTTGAGAATTCTCTACAAATCCATTTCTCACACTGGTGAAGTGACAGTACCTTTGTGTAAATGGAGAGAGTACAGTCTCACTGTCTAGAGTACCAAATTTTTCAACTAGGAAATTATTGGCTAGCTGTTAAGATTTTTCTGTAAAAGTTTGTATTAGAACATTTTGTGACTGCAGTACATGGTAAAATACAAATGGGGTGTTTTTCAAAAACAGACCTAAGTGCATCTGTAAGATAATATATAGGAGGATCTCTAATCCATTTTTCTCCCATGCAGGTAGCTAATTTAGTTTAAAACTACATAGTTTGTTTAACAAACAGGTCTTTCCCGTGTGTGTAGCCCTGGTTTGTGCCTGTGATGTTTTGGTTTCCCTGAAACTCTTTCCCAGAGACTGTTCTGTCAACAAGAGACATGTTTTCCTAACTGTAACCTATGTTTACATTCCTTTCCCTAGGAGGGACTTCTTCTTGATGTCCCTCTGACTTGACCAATGTAGGTGAAGAAGTTTGTCTTTTTTCCACCCATTGGGTTGTTCCTTGTAGAATAGCATAAAAGGGAAGAAATAACTAAAAATAAAGGAGTAATTGTCAGCCTTCTGAGTCGGAGTCCGTGTTGTTGTGATCTTGAACAGCGTCACGTGTCCATCATAAAGGTTTTGAAAATGCCTATTTATCAGAGTAATATATCCAAAAAGAATGCTACCCCAGCCTTTCAAAGTCACACAAGGGTTAGTTCAACAAAATACGGTTGTAGAACAGATTCCAGATTTGGTTTGTATTTGTCATATAGAGCCTCCCTTCCAGAATTACACAAGTTATTATCCCCTTACTATTAAGCAAAATCCTGGTTTTAAATGTGTTTTTAAAGTTGGTAATTTATAGTCTGAGAAACTGTTATTAAACTAGAGACTGCAGATGAGAAATTTCTGCTCAACTCAAGTTAATGCAAACTTGGAGATGGAGGCTGAAAGTAAAAGATGTAGTGAAGCACATTGAACTTAATCTGGGCTCTCTTATAAATGCTTGCCTTTTGAAGTGGGAAGTAGGAAAGGGAGAAGGGTAGAATGATTTGGTGTCTTCTTTTACACGTCTGTTAATATAAATCTAAAGCTGGGTTGGAAAAAGAAGAAAAATAGAAAATCTTAAGTGCTGTTTGATAGCTACCAATTCATGTCTAACTTGAATTCTAAAATACACTGCACTTTTCAGATCCTCTAAAGAAAGATCTTCCAGAGACAAAGAGCGTTCAAGAGATCATGATAGAACATCCCGTGATAAAGACAGAAGCTCAAGGGAGAGGTCGCCGCGGGATTTCAAAGACAAGAAACGTTCGTACGAAAGCGCTAACGGCCAGTCGGAAGAGCCGAGGAGCTCAGAGGAGCGCGAAGCAGGGGAGATATAACTGGCAGTATATTGACCTGATCTCTAGCTTCCTATGGAGTTGCATACTTTGGTTTAGTTTACAGTTGTTCAAAGGGACACCAGTGAGCAGTTCCAACACTGATCCAACTAGGGTAGATGTACACTATATAAAAGTGGTTATAACGAAGTCAGAATTAAACCCCATGAATTAATGATGCCTAAAGCTGGGTCCTGGACTTCCGTCAAGTTGTAAAACTTTCTGAAAGATTTCTCTTCATTCAGGACAACAGTTTTATGTACCAAGATGCAGATCTCAATGTTTTTAATCTCCTTTCCAATACAAGTTAGTGAACAAATTATATTGTACTACTTGCCTTGGGTGCTTTTGAACCTTTATAAATTCTCCAATTCTGCTCCAGTCAAAACAGCAGCATTGAAAGGTTGTATTTGGGGCGATTTTTTTTGTTTGGTTTTTTTTGTAAGAGGGTGGGTGGATGGATATTAACTTTTATTCTAAGATTATGTTCTCAGTGTTGGGTTTTATTTTTGTTTGGGATCCTAGGAGTTGATTACAAGTGGGAGCATTTAGACAGGAACATGTGCTGGAGAAAGTGGAAATGTCTTTTTACAGTGCCTCTTTAGACTGGGAAATTGAACAGCTGTTGCAGTACATCTTTTTTATTTCAACTTAAATTTTGAAATCAAAGCCAGTCCCATATCTGTACCATTTGATTGGTATGTGTTCAATATATTTGGTTTTTTTCCATAAGGACTCTTTTCTGCTTTTTCTTGTGGAGTACACCTTTAATTGTATTAAAATAAACAAAAAAACCAGCAACAACAAACAAAAATTAAGAACAAAAGAAATAAAAAAAATTTAAAAGAAACCATATTGTCCAATAACTTAACAAGGATATACTGGTCTCCTAAGGTGGTTAACTAGCAGTTCAGTCTTTTAAAAATATCTGATTCTTAGAGTTTTTAACATATAGATGTGGGCTAGGAGAAGCAGTCATTCTGCTTACAATCCTGATTTTTCTAAAATCTTCAAAAGCAGGAACATGTGGAGTCAATTATAGAACAGTTTGGGTTGGAAGAGAAAGATCGTCCAGTTCCAACCCCCTTCCTGTAGTCAGGGAGACCTTTCTCTAGACCAGGTTGCTCAGAGCGCCCCAGCCAGCCAGGCTTTGAACAGTTCCAAGGATTGGGCATCCACAACTTGTGTGGGCAACCCTTTGCCACTCTCACTGCAAAGAATTAATTCCTAATATCCAATCTAAATCTACCCTTTTTCAGTTTGAAGCCATTCCGCCTTGTCCTGTCACTACATGCCCTTGCAAAAAGTCCCTCTCCAGTTGCAGGCTCCCTTCAGGTACTAGAGCATGCTATAAGATCTCTCCAGAGCCTTTTCTTCAGGCTTCAACCTGAAGCCTGTTCCCAGGAACAGCCTGAACTCTGTCAGCCTTTCCTCGTTGGAGAGGTGCTCAGTCCCTCTGCTAATCTTTGTGGCCTCCTGTGGGCCCACTCCAATAGGTCCATGTCGTTCCTGTGCAGAAGATCCCAGAGCTGGATCCCAGGTGGGGTCCCACCAGAGCAAAGCAGTGGGGCAGCACCCCTTCTCTCACCCTGCTGCCCGTGCTGCTTTGGGTGCAGCCCAGTACACGAGTGCACCTTGCTGGATCACGTCCAGCCCCTCATTCACTCCAAGTCCTTTTCGGCAGGGCTGCTCTCCATCTCTGTCCTTTAGCCAGGATTTGGGCTTGGGATTGCCCTGACCCAGGTGCAGCACCTTACATTTGGCCTTGTTAAACTTGTTGAGCTTTGCACAGACCCACCCTCAAGCCTGTTGAGGTCCCTGTGGGTGGTATCCTTTTGCTTCAGTGTGTTGACTGTACCAACTCGCTGAGGGTGCCCTTGATCCAAGTCCATGTTACTGACAAAACATAAAGGGGTTGCTGTCCATTCTGTTGGATTGAAAGTGCTTTGGGGTATTTAAACTACTTTGATATGCCCTACTCCCACACAGAAGAATTTAGATACTGGTAAATTTTCCTCTTCGTGATCACATCACTGAGTTAATAGTGATGTCTAAGAGCAGTGTTTGAGCAGTGTAATGATTTCTTGGCATTTCCAGCAGGTTCTGCAGCCTCTGTCTCTCTCTAGTGCAAGTGTCTATGAAGGCCTGCTAACATGGTATAATACCATTCACTGTGCATTTTTCCTCAATGTCATTTCTGTAGCATCTTCTGTATGGTCAGAATTATCATGGGTGATAATTCTAATACAGAAGATACTTTAGCAGTGTATTGGCTGGCAGTGAAAGCTAGAACAGGACCTTTACACCCCTGCAAGGACTTGGATCCAGCATTGCACATTCCACTTTGAATTCACGTCATTTTAAGCTCTCAAAGTAAGGATGACTAACTACTTAACCATTTATTTATTTATTTATCTCTTTGAATTCTGAGCATGAGTTTCCTTCCTGAGACTGTTGATTTCCTAATGGCCCAGGTGCTTGATGAATGGAAGTTACCAGTATTGCTCCATCTGGTACCACCAGAGTGTAAGTGCTTGATAACATCTATCATCACATAATTGTTAATAGGATTCTAGTGGTGTGACAAAAGGTGACCAGTCATTTCTAGATACATCTTAGATAGCACGAGTGCCAGTGATTCCTTTGGAATTCCTTTCTGAAATAATGATATTCCAGAAATACTGAGGAGCTGTCTCTCCCTGCAGCCAGCAACTAGAAAATGTGTATCATAAAAAGGGGAGGAAAGGAGGGTGGGTGAGGTTTGCATACTATGACAAAAGAGTGCCTAGACTCCACACTAGCAAATTTTGATTAATATGCCATTCATTTTACTAATGGCTTTTATATTTCATTACAAAAGAGGGGGATTGAATTTGGGCCTTCCCTTATATAAAGTATCACACTAATGTTAAGCAAGAAGTAAGGATTCCCTCATAAAATAATCAGAATTACTTGTGGAAATACAGGACTGAAATGCAGTTGGGAAGAAAAAATTAAGATGACTTACAAAACACCCTTCGGATGCAAAAGATTTGGAGTATCCATCAGAAGAGGAGATTTGTGCCTAATTATAGATCTTCCACACATCAGAACCCAATGACTTTAATTTCCAGGAGTGCAAAACTGAGATATTCATCACCTGTAAATTTCCTGCTGGACAGCCAAAGAGTGGTATGGACTGACCTTAGTCTTCGTGGTTAAATAGATTATGAAATAGAGCTCTTGAGGGAACCTAGGGATGCTGTATCTGAGCATCAGCTTTTGAGATCTTGGAAATTTTGCTGATGCAGTTGTAGCCCCATAGCAGTTATTATCAAACTGAAGATGTACAAAATGAGCAGAAAAAGTAAATTACTTAACTGATGTAAAGTGTTTGAACTGCAGAGGACCTGAAAGCATCATTCTATATCTAATAATCAGTCCACATTAGCCAGGGGACTGCAAAACACAGAAGTTAAGATGATAAGGAGCTGGAGAATGGCACATTACCAGAAATGAGATCCTCTCCTGAACATGGAATCATAGAATTGGTTACTTTGAAAAAGCCCCTCAAGATCATCGAATCCACCCATTAACCCAGCACTGCCCAGCCCACCACTAAACCACATCTCCAAGTGCCACATCTGCATACCTTCTAAATACCCTAATGAATAGCTACTCAGCACTTCCCTGGGGTGTCTGGCCCAGTGCCACACAGCCTGTGTGTTGCTTTTCCCACTGCAGCAGGAGGAGCTACACAGTAAAATCATGACATTTCCAAGTAGAGGTGCTTGGCTTAGTGCCATCGTATCCCATTACCCAATGTAAGACTTGCCATTGGAGTTGGCACAGGAGGCTCTTCCTTTCCTCTTGCCTTCCAACAGCTGTTGAATCTGGGAGTTACCATCCCCTTGCTACAACCATGGCCCTCCCCTGGAGCCCCTCTCTCTATCCAGCCTCTCTTGCACCACCCATGCCCAGGAGCAATGGGACAAAATGGATAAACCAACTCTCTAAGCCGGTGCAAAGGGATGATTGAGCAAATGTTAAATAGCATTGGAGAAGCTATTATCTGTGTAGCTGAAGAGAGAATGGTAGCAAGACTTCAGACCCCTGGGGCCAGTGCAAGGCAGCCAAAGGCATGGGTGGGTACATCCAAGTGGATGGGTTTAGCATAGGGACATAGCTGATGGAAGTTGCAGTCAGCATTAAACTAAATATAAATGCAGATGGAGCCACGCTTCAGAGGCAATGGCAGTGTGCAGTGTTGTGTAGGGGCCTGCAGCACCTGATAACCCCTCCAGTTTACTGTTCTATGTCCCATATTTCATATGCCACCTTCCTCAGTATTGTCCTTTATTCCACAGACAGTAGAAATCAGTTTCTTCTGATGCAGAGGCTTATAAAAAATGTTAATGCACTCTTCATCCAGTCCTGCATGATAGTTCTTATTCTTTGGATTTTGCTTTGATCACTTTTTTCCACTTGCTTAATAAATTTTTGCACTGTAACTACTTATGTAATTATTTATTCTTTTCAGTAAGACATGAAATCTGTCTTTTCCTGCAGTTTGAAAAACTGGGAAGCAGCAGACTGCTGGACAAGAGTTGTATCAGCAGCTGGAAATACAAGGAAAGAGGAAGAAATGTTTGCTTCTAGCCCTGGCTCTCCACTTTCTCTCTGCTTTCCCTTCTGTGGGCATATAATGGAGTCGGCAGGCAATTAGAAAGTTCTCTCATGACTTACCTCTCCTGGCTCTGGCTTTTCACTTCCTGTTGCTGGGGAAACTGCAGTCCCAAATCCCTTACCCTAGGCTTAGTGGTGCTGCCAGAGCACTGCAGGTAAGCAGAGTTCTAGGAGATGCGCCATCAGAAAGGCAGGATTAACTAGCAACAAAGCAGGGCAGGACACCAGCAAGGTCACAGGGCCTGAGAGCAGCAGGAGCTGCCGTGGCTGTACAGTCCTTGCCCAGGCTGAAATGATCCGACAAATACTGACTCTGGTAAAGTATTGATGGTGATGCTCAGTTAAGTGCACAAGGGTTAGAAATTGTTCCCAGGTGCTGGCTCAGAGAGGCTGCAAAGAAGGCACTTTTACAGCACTGGCCCTCAGGCACCTTCAGCCCAGCTCAAGCCTCTTCCCCATCTCTAGAAGGTGGTAAATAGGCTGGGGACATTGCACTGGAGCCACCATAACTTTTTGAAGTGCTGCCTTCAAATCTTCCTAAGCTCAAACTGGTTTGCAGCAGTAAAGAACTGCCACCACCTCTTTTCAGAGCTTTAACTACTTGTACTCCCTCAGAGGGGTTTGAGACTATACATATTACTTTACACATCTTATTATTTTTTTACAGTCCTTGCCAATGCTGTGCAATACACTTCCCTTTCTCCCCGAGCTGAACAGAACACTGAAGCAAATAAAGCAACCTGCTCCATCTTCCCCTCAGGCTAGAGTTCCTCTTCTGGACTTTGGGATTTAGCATCCTCTGCCAAATGTGGTGGGTGAGGAAAACTACATGTTGAATGAAGGAAAACTGCATTTTTACTTGTTTACAAAACTCTTTCTTCATGCTTAAGTGAAAAACCATAAGAAGTCTGACTGCCATAACTACGATGAGTGCCTGGGTGGGAGATTGAGATGGTTTTGGAAACCCCCCTGTACCACCAGTAAATGTGCACTGTAACCAGCTGCCACTACTGCACCATCACCTTTCTGTGAAGCAAATCACATCTGCTGAGAGGGCACATCTGCTTTCTCTGTTTATTCCATTACACTGAAGCAAACCAGCATGTGGTTATTTGCACTTATTAGCTGATTATTTTCCCAAGTCTAAGTACAAAGGAAAACAACGAAATAGTTCAGGACCCAGTTAGCACTGAAGGGAGGCTCAGGCTGTGTGACTGAATAGGATGAGTCCCATGCCAGGCTGAGCCCCCTGTGCTGCCCACACAGCGAGGCAGCAGTCTCCATCAGCTGGGTGCATTTTGAGTGCACAAGAGCCTGTGAGTTCTACTCTTGCTTCATGTGGGAACACAACCCAAGTAATTTCCTGGGAGTAACACGGTGAAATCCACACCCTGGAGACGTTCATCCCTGCCCAGGGGGTCCAGTGGGGACCACACTCAGTGTTATCATCCCTTGTGCTGAAAGCTGCTCTGAGAAACCAAGGTTTGGTGACTCTCCTGGCTCATGCAAGGTGGGACTTTCCTCATGTCTCTCACAGGTGTTGGTCATTCCCATACACTGTGGGTTTGTTGTCTTCTTTTCCTGTCAGAGCCAGGATTAAATGCTCGAGAGATGGTTTTCGTGTTTGGACTCAGATGTTTATTAATTCTTATCTATAGTACAGTCTCACAAGCTGTGAATTCTAGCTAACAAAGTGAAAAATGGCTCTGTCTCTATCTCTTTACAAGGTCTTTTAAGAACAAACTGTCCAATTATGAAATGACACCTAAATTATTTTTACTTTTAACCCAATAACCAACCACACGTGGTCCTCAATGTGGATTTTCCTACCCAAATACAAGATACCACCCAAACCCATGAAGAAGAAGGTGAAAAAGGCTTAGCTTACACCCTAAAACCTCCATCTTGCTTTGTGTATTACTATATACTAAAACCTTAACCTTTAAGATTTCCACCCTGTGATACTACACACTTCTGTTCAAACTACACACCCATAATCCCAGTGCTATGACTCAATTTTGGAAGCCTCTTCCAAGGCCTCAAGTCAAATGTAGTATTTTCTTGGGGGTCACTGCCTGTCAGCACAGAAATTCCAAGTGCTTAGGGTTCCAACAGTACACCACTTCCCCCTTGTTTAAGTTCAAACACAAAACAATACTCATGCCTCTTAAATAATGATCTCTTACCAAGATTCTGGAGATGCTTCAAAATCCTCTCCTTCCTGTCATTCATGAGGATGGAGAAGTGTAGGTGAGCCAAAGAGCTGCTGGTGCTGCTGGATGAAGCAAGTCTTTCTTTTAGGAATAGAAAGCTTAAAGTCACCATCTTAAAAATGTAGTCTTCAAGGGAGGTGGTCAAACGAACCCACCTGAAACACTGAAACTGCAAATCACATCAGGATTTGTTAGTTGACTTTGATGTATCTGGATTTTGTTTAGCTGTAGAAACTTGGTTTGCTAAGGAAATTATTGATATCTATATTGTAGAAGCCTTTTTTCTTTAAATTTTCCAGCTGTGGTTGGGGGCCCAAAAGCAGCAAATCAGTGCTGGCAAGTTGTTTGAAGAGCTTGGAGGGTGTACATCCTCACCAACCCTCCTCTTTGTAGATATTGTTCAGGTGAGTGCAGATTTCATTGGTCACCTTCTCAAAGGAAGCTTTGCTGTCTCTGCCAAATTTCTCCTCCATCAATTGTAAGATAATGTCACAGATAATCTAAACCAGGAGAAGGGAAGAAACAGCCAGTGTGAACTTTTCTCCACGTTAGAAGCGTAAGAGCTTGCATATCTTTAGTTGGGATTCTTGGAGACCAGAAAGGGGTACAAGAACAATTCACAGCAAATGACCTGCAGAGCTTGTAACAGTGCATGGAAAATAAGGTGCATTATAGAATTCCCAAAAAGTGCTGCTGTTGTTTTTAACTACCCTGTATCTAGTTAATGTTGACTGCACCTATCACTTAAGGGTGGCTGTATAGGGCTGATGTGCTTCATCCATCCACTGCAATCCTTCTCCAGGCAGGGGACTGTCCCAAGTATTTAGAGGCCATGATGAGCCCCTTGTTGGGCACCTATGGAATACATGGCTTGAGGAGTAAGTAAGTTTTTCCCTGATCTTTCCTGCTGTTTAGTCATCCAGTGCTCTGTAGCAGAGTTCTTGCAGTCACTAGGTAGGTGGTATACTTTGAAATGCCAACTCCTTTCCTGTACAGCATTTATTGTTTTGTGTGCATCTTTACGCTGAAAAAGTATTTTCAGCCAGAAGTCATCACTTATTTTCTCTCTCATTGAGAATTGGGCCCACTGCTTTTGAAATCACCTTCATTTGGAAATAATATTTGCCAGAAGGTGTCTTTTTGCTGTGTGAGGCAGACAAAATAGTTATAAATGTACTCTGCTAGTGACCTTAGGTGGATCTGGGCAAATAATTTTATCCTGTATTTATTATTTCAGTTTGTTTAATGATGACAATGCTGTTGTCATTGTTGCTCAATAGCAGCTGGTTTAGTTGTCCTAGAAAAGCTCAGCTCCTGTTACAAGATAAAAAATACATCAGGGACTGAAGTCCAGTGTTAAACTGCTTTTCTGTATCTGGTTATTAAGTGGCAGGTGTGGGAATTGTATTGCACTGAGAAAACCCTCTACAGCTCCTGGGCAGCTGTGCAGCTCCCACCTGAGCGCCATATCACCTGCCCACACCACATCTGCTGCCCAGCCATCTTCCCCACCAGTGCCGGATCTCTCGCTCCTGCCATCTTCCACCATCAACCATCTCACCTTCCACCACCTCCATTCTCTGAGGCAAATATATATATATATGTATTCCTACAAACAAAGCCTATGTTCCTCAGTTTTACCCCTCAAAGGGGAAAACACCCCCTCCTCACAATTACACCCTTTGGGAAGAGGGCTGCTCATTTACCCTAAAGTTTTTGGGGTCAGTCTTCAGCTGGGTGGCATGTTTCTTGCCTAGTGGGGTCACTATCCCAAGAAAAGCCTCAGAGTTGACCAGATGTTGCACCATGTTGTTGATGGCACTGAAAACCTTCTTGCCATGGCCCCTGACTTGATCTGACTGTTTCATCTCTTCAGCAGAGTCCATGCCTTTGAAATGTGTGAAGTAGGACTTGGTGTCTGGGTGCTCAGTAAACATTCTGTTGAGGAATGAGAGACATCCTGAATTGTGGACCAAGGTACCAGTGCAGACATGGCCACACATTCTGGGCCTTGCCTTATGCATTTATGTCCCTTTTCCCCTTCTCTTAGAAAAGACACTTCTGCATTCCTTGTTTCTTTCTCCTTTGTCTTTTGCACCTGTGCATAACCCCCGTGCACACAGCAGCCAGTCCTCGCTCCCTTGCCTCTCCCCAGGGCATTTCTTTTGATCATTCCACCTTAAAACCTGTAATGAACTTATTCCACTGCTTCTAAAGTTAATATTTTCTCAGTGTTAACTCTGTGTTACTTTCACATATAAGTCAAAGCACATTCACATGGAGTGACTGTGACAGTTTAATATTTCCAAAGATGTTCTGCACAGCAGATATGACCACTGTTATACTGGTGGGTGTTCCCAAGGCTTAGTTCTCTTCCCAGGTCCCCCCAGGCCCAACCTTTCTTTCCACTCTCTCCCCCCGC